>JAZKJV010005902.1:0-316634 GCA_037367405.1 Ottelia alismoides | reverse complement strand
TAGTAGCCGTGATCTCGCGATCGCGGCCAGCGGACTGCGAAGGCCAAGTGATTCGATTAAGCGGGAACCGATTGAATTCACCGTACATGTACAACTGGCTGTTGCGATCAATCGTTTGCGTTGATCATGGATTCGGCATTCAAGAAGCCCACTCGCAAACCGCGTTGGACGAGAGTTCCAATAGCCTGTAATCGCCCCTCTTTAATCGGGCGAATATAGTTTGTTTTCAGTTCGATGGTTGCAAAGCTATGTTTCTCATCGAGAGTGCGGCCAAACGCGATCCCCATGGCAGCATCGGCAAGTAATGAAACGATGCCGCCATGAACAAACCCCATTGGGTTGTGCATCCGCAGGCCAACATCCAGATTCACGACCGCTGTTCCATGTTCGGTTTCCGGCATCACTTCTAGACCGATCAATTGACTGATGGGTGCATTGCCAAATGGATCGGGGATAGAGTTGCTCATACAATCAATATTTCCACTGAACGCCCAAACCGAGCGAGTTGATCCAATACTTTCGTTCTTCGAATCGGAACCGCGGATCGGCACTTCCTACTAAAGGATCCGACAAATTGGCTGCTAAGCGGTTGTCGAATTGTCGACTGGCTTGTCCCACTTTGGGTATCAGCATGTAATTATATCCGATGCTGAAGTCCAGATTCGGTCGCAATCGGTAGGCCAGATTGATGCCAACTTCCGGAACTACGATAAAGGTGTCGTCGACGAATGGGGTGCCATTGGTGTTTCGAGCTAGCAACCCCTGCGTTCTGGTAACGATGTGACGGTTGGAGGTGCAGAAGTCGTTGTGGTAGTCCCGCTAATGTTCACTCTTCGACGCAAATTGCCCATGCCCAATCGGAACAGGGACTCGATTCTTAGGCCCCCCAACTCGCGCGTGTGCATCAATCCGTTGACTCCGCCGTGAAAGTCATTTTGCGTGGCAAAGCGATCACTTACTGCAATCTGTGATCCCAGACCAGGCAACCTATTGGCGATAACAGTCGTGTTCGTATCGATATTCAATTGCTCATCGATACCGACATGTTGGTATCCGTGCAGCCAATCAATGCGATTGAATCGATCGCGATATACAAGTCTCTGAAGGGAGATGTTGATTCCGTCAGCTTAGAAATCGATGCGATTGAAATGTTGCCAGTCGTATCACCTGGTTGCGCAATCCGTTGAACGGTTTGAGTGCCAACCGCATTGGTCTCTGTGTTCAAGAATGGTCGTGATAGTAGTGGTGTTTGATCGGAACTAAAGTTGAAGTTGTCTTCTTTCCTGCCCGCGTTCCAATATCGGAACTGCAAACCATAATGTTGGTCCGCCCCTAACCAAGTTCCCAAGTTAAGTCGGAACCAGCGTGTGCTTCATCGGCAATGGGTCCACCCGCCGAACAGAACTTGCGTGCCGGTGGGAATTGGATTTCCAAGTTCCCCGTTGGGATGTTCCAGTGCCCGTTGTTACCATACTGGAGGATCGGCCGCGCGTCGCCAAAACAATGGGGCTTCGATTCTAGCGCTCATGCGACTAAGTATGACTCCAAGTGGTCCGCAACTGGACAAGTAATCTCCGCAGGGGTCGCTTACACCAGCACAGGTTGGAGCAATTTCGCAAAAGTCGTCGCAAGCACCACCGCCACCGTAAGTCAGCACACCATCAGATACCAAATGGTCATTATCCGTAACTACCGAGGCTGGTTCATGCTGTGCAGCAACACCGCTGCCAACGATCGATGGTGAACCACTTTCGAGGATGGAGCCGTGACCGGCCTGTTGTGAGTGCGATGCGCGTACAACTTTCGAGTCGTGATTCTCTGCGACTGGTGGTTGTTCGGCAAGAAGTTGTTCGTGGTATAGTGCACGAGTCTCGCGTCCAGTTCGCAGTTGCCCCCAAGCTGGGACCGCTGTTGAACCTACGGAAACTGCCAACGCGAATGCTAGCGGCCTGCCCAGTTGGAAAATTTGGAAAGGTTTAGCAAGCATTTGTGACCAATTAAGTCCACGAAGTACCATCTCAGTTACCCCAGGCATTTCGCCGAATGAGTTTCGCTTTGCTTCGATGAAGCGATTCAACGCAGACACAATGTCCGCTGGAAGATTGATCGGATATTCCGGTAAGGGGAATAAAGCAAACTTGGTAAGATTTAACGATTATGCCGGTTGTAGCATGGTTACGGCGTTTATTCAGAAGGTTCTCGGGTGATCTACTGGACATAGCCGAGGAGCAACGTTTAGCCCATTTTGGAGAAATCAACGTTGGCTATTCAGTTCTTACTCATTTGCTTGCGAAACCATCCCAGAACTGCGAAAAATGCCCCGGCCACCAGCAGGCTAGCTCCGGCCCATGCCCTATTCGAGGCCTGATAGCCCATAAGACGAGTACGACGACGATTGCGATCAACGCATTTCCGCGCCACCTGATCCCAACCCAGTCGCTCCAATTGCGGCGCGGCAAGCCAAGTTATTCCGAGTACCATTCCAACTTTCAAAAGCGTTCCAGAAAAGTACTCGCGGCTGGCTGGGTCCATCTCGCTAAACGAGCCAATCGTAAATCCAACGACCAGCATTGCGCCGGCGATCGTTCCCAGCAGCATTCGCTGAACTTTAACCGCTCGCGAAGTTGTTTTGACGGTTTTCTTAGATTGCTTCGGAGTTGAAGGGGTCTTTGAACTTGGCAGCCCGTAGATGCTGGGCTCATAGTCTTCCCAGTCCTTCCAACCAACGTGTAATCGGCTCCAATGGGATCATTTCCCATTTACCAGGTGTAAAGTCGTTCATCGAAATGATATTGGCCGAAAATCCACTTGCTTCGATCCTACTAACCGGTTCTTGCAACTCGTCTTGTTTGCCGACGAAAAGAAATTGAAGCGACTGGAGCGGAGAGTTCTCGGATTTCAATCCAAGATTATTAACTTTGCGTACCAATCACCAACGTTCCAACAACACGCTGGCGATCCATGGCTGCCGCCGCCATTGCCAATCTTCCACCGATACCAATTCCACCGATGACCAAGCGTGTGGGATCGAGTTTATAGGCATTCTCCAAACGACCAATCGATCGTCCGGCCAGTTCGACTTCCTCACGATTCCATTCCGTTGGATTGCGGTGAGGGTATCACGGCGATAATCCAACCTTGCTCTCGCGAGAACTCTGAAAACAACTGTTGAATCTTGTTGCGATCGACCTCGCCTGGCTCGGGAAAGATGACCAATACGCCCAATTCTCGAGTCGTCGCGAGCGGTGGGATAATCGCAAAAGCCTTGTTGGGAAAATCGCCCAGAGTCAAATCAACGACTTCGCAGACCATGCTGTCGTCTGCATCGGCAAAGGGTTGAGGCAATTCAAGTGGCAAGGCTTTGGGCCAGGTAAACTGCTGTTACTTCAACATCACGCGGTACGTCCCCGTTTGCAACTGTGATCTTGAGAGGTTTGTCCAATTCGGCGACAGCGATCATTTCGTCGCAATCCTTTCGGCTCTTGATTGGTTCCCCATCAATACTCTTGACGATGTCTCCAACTTTTAGGCCTGCTGTTTTGGCAGGTGATGCGTCTTCGATGCGAGTGATCTCAACTCGACCTTCGATTTCTTTGACCCTTAGTCCAAGAAATCGTTGGCGATAGGTTGGGATGTTTTCGGCCAGCGTACACTGCATCTCGATGCGATTACCGTTACGCGAAACTGCGAATTGAATGTTCGAGCCAGCATCGGCCGGTCCCAGTGCATGGCGCAATTGAGCGAGTATCGAAATAGGGCGACCATTCACTTCAATCAGTTGGTCTTTTGCCCGAACGCCGGCCTTGGCTGCAGGTGAACCGGGGAGTGGCCCCCGCGATTCCGAACAGGTCCGGCCATTTCATTCTGATCGGTCGCAACGATTCCCAACTTGCCAGGATGAATGTTCTCGCCTTTTTTGCAATTTTGGTAATCGATCCAAAACATCTTGAAGCGGAATCGCAAACCCGATTCCCGAATCATACAGCTGGGATGAATCGCCCTCTAGAAAAGCACCAGGTGAGATGGAGCCAAAATGCCAATCACACGTCCCTCAAGATCGATCAGCGGTCCGCCATAGTTCACCGGCGAAATCTTAGCATCACTCTGAATCGCCTTTTCGTAGGCCCGTCAAGGGCACTGATGATTCCGGCCGATTGCGATACCGAATTCTTATCGTAGGTCTTGCCGATTGCGATTGACCATTGCCCCCACTTTGACGTCCTTGATTGGGCAAACGACTGGCGTTGGAAGGTCGGTCACGTCATCGACCTTTAACAAGACTAATTCGCGGCTGAAGTCTCTTGCAACAATCTTTGCTGCAGCCCGCTTTCCATTAGGAAGACTGACGAGTATCGAAGCTGGTTGGGCTCGAAAAGCTAAAAAGACTAGATACGATCCAACCATCTGCGCTGACAATCAACCCGGTCGTTGGGCCTTCAGCAACCAATTCGGCTCCGATTCGCTCGAGACCACCGAAAGTTTCGATCTGCACTACGCTTGACTGAGCAGTTGCCACGGCGGATCGAAATGCGTTTTGCTCTTGTTCAAGCAACTCAAGCGAATTGGCTTCGACCAGGAATTCGAAGGCACTTGAGCATCGACATGTCCGTACGAACCGCACCACAGGCTGCATAACAGCAGTAGAAGCAGTTTTCCATTACTAGGGCTAATCATTGATCTCACAGCTAAACTTTCCATTTTCGGTGGTTTGGTTAACCTCCTGTCGCCGGACGCTCCGTGACCGGTTCTATGTACCAGTTACCCATCCATTATATCTAGTTTTTTTAAAGCGGGTGATTGCGATGATCTTCATGGTTTGAGCAAAGATGTTTCGAGCCTCCCGACCAAGTAGAAAAATGTTAGGCTGATGCGTGGCTGCACAAATGTCGGCTACTTTGCAAGGTCGCGTTGCTTCCACCCAAGACGATGCCGATCACTGTTACGATGAAGGAATTCCACATGCAACACCAACGATGGCTTGCGGTTTTCGCAGCGATTGGCTTATTGTTCCCGTCCTCATCTGCGATTGCCCGTACGCAAGACGATTCTGACGCGCAACAGTTAACCGCCCATTCACACAGGATCATCGAAGCCTTCGACAGTCTGGGGTTCCCGATTGAATCTAGCCTCAAGGCAGAACTCAAGCTCGCACAGGCCAATGAGGGACGCGACAAGTATTCAATCAACTTTGGATCGCTTGGCGGTCGGCATAGTGACGATCAACCCAGAATCGCGGGTAAAAGTCGAGGCGGGAAAAGGCGACCCCCAAACTGCAGCAGCAAGGCTATGTTCCTTGGCTAATCAAAGTAAACAATGAAGGCGCCGTCAAAGCAGCGCTGCAAGTTTCCAGTCCACATGCGGGTCCCAATTATGCCGGCGTGGCTCTGTTAAGCATGCAGCGACAAGATCAGTTGGATTTGCCGAGAGAACGAAATCAAGCCCGATAGCACAAAACGTTTTCTGCACCTCGTTTGGCATCAGCAACCACCGCTTCTGGACACTTTGAGCGGTGCAAAAGTCGAATACGTGATTTTGCTCGCCTATTCAAGTGATGCTGGAAAACGAGAGACAACACTCGAATTTTCGGTTGGAAAAGGTACGCAAGATTTGGGCTTTCGCGCTCAATTGCCGCTGCAGATGGCCTCCGTCCCGGCGATTCCTGTTCGGTTGAGTATGCGAGACGAAGATGGACAGACAACTTTTGCGAAGCTGATTATCCGTGACCAACAAGGAAACATCTATCCACCGCAGCCTCCGACGACTGGCTCCGGATTTGTTTTTCCAACAACAGATTTATCGTGAACACAACGAAACGGTTTTTTGTGCCACCAGGTCGCTTCAACGTCCAATACTCGCAAGGACCAGAAACCGTTGTCCAATCACAGACGTTCACCGTGAATGCCGATTCTTCCAATGAATGGCAGTTTCAACTCAGGCGTTGGGTGCGTCCGATGGAATACGGGTGGTACAGCGGCGATCATCATATTCACGGCGCAGGATGCGCACACTACACATCGCCCACCGAGGGGCGTCACGCCCAAAGACATGTTTCGCCAAGGTTGCAGGCGAGGGATTGAACGTCGTTGCATACTGACTTGGGGGACCATGCTTTGAGCATCAACGGCAGTCTTTCGGCCAGACATCGACGGCGTCTCGCGTCCGAAAACGATTCTCAAGTACGATATCGAGATCAGTGGTTTTGGTTCGCAGGCGCTTGGGCACGTCTGCTTGTTGAACTTGCGCGAGCAGTACTATCCAGGTTCCGATGGAACGAAAGAGAAGGGATGGCCATCCTGGGCAACACCGGCTCTTAGGTGGGCCAAAGAGCAAGGAGCCGTGACCGGTTTCCGCGCACTCGGCAAGTGGCCTACAGATCGATGCCGCTCGAGCAAGTCAGCGCATGTTGGTTCAATTAGATAAAAATGCAAGCGGCTTGGTTTCACGGAAAGAAGCGGACCGACGCACTGCTGCCTGCCCCCTTTGATTCCATCGATTCGGACACTGATGGCGGATTGAGCAAAACGGAACTTCACACTGCGATCGATGCTGCTGCCGATCGTTTGCCGAATTTGGCCATCCCCGAAATGAACAGCGTTGGTGCGATGGAATTGCCGGTTGCGGTTGCCGAAGGTGTTTGCGATTTTATTAGCACCATGGATACAGCTCGAATTGCGGAATGGACATGTGGTATCACATTCTCAACTGTGGGTTTCCACTGAAGGCAAGCGGTGAAACGGATTTTCCTTGCATGAGGCGGAAATTCGGTTGGTCAAGGACGTGTCTATGTCCAACTTGGCAAAGTGGATCAAGTCGACTTACGACGTGGTGTAAAGCGTTGGCCGAAGGTTAAGTCCTATGTTTCGGACGGCTACGCTCATGCGTTGGAGTGTCAAGCCTATACTGGCACGCATCAAGCAAGTGTGGGCGGTCAATTGAAAGTGGATCAACCAACGCAAGTAAGCATTCGCTCTAAGATTTCAGTTGCATCCTTGATGCCCAAATCGGTAGCCTATGAAACGAGAATGCCTGAGGGTGGACGTCGGCTTTGTCGGTGACACAGTAACATTGCATGGTTCAAAGTCAAAGAATATGTTGCCGCGAAAGAGCGTTTGGGTCGAGTTAGTCGTCAACGGATTGGTGGTCGAATCGAAGAAGGTTCTGTGCGACGGTGCCGAGAAAGCGGTTGAATTCAAATACGAAGATTGACCAGTCCAGGTTGGATAGCCATTCGCATCTTCCCGCACCTTCATACCAATCCAAATCGAAGTGATTGTTAATGACAAACCGATACGCGCGTCAGCCGAAAGCGCCCGATGGTGCGTGGCCGTCATTGAACAACTATGGGCACAACGCGAGCGAAGCATCGCACCTGATCAACGCATCGAAGCTCGTCGAACGTTTGACCGAGCCATTGAAGAGTACCGCAGCAGGGGCGCTTCTGCCAGACGCGACTAGCTAGGTGCTTTGTCACATTAGATTTTGGGGTTGGGTCTAACCAGAGGGCGCCGCGAACCTGCCCCCCCTCTCCTCACTTGTTGATCAGTTTTTGACTAAGGTGATTTAATCCGTATAGCAAAACTGCCTACAGGATTTCTGGAAAGTAGAAACACAAAACAAAAACTGATCAACAAGTGAGGAGAGGGGGAGTCCAGTTGCTCCCCCGACCCCCATCTTTGGCTTTTGCAATGCACGGTTTTGCCGCTCGTGGTATAATTTAATTCCCGCCTTAAACGAACGAGCCTCCCCGCATTCGTTCGTTCCCACCGTGTACATTACTGCCAAATCGACCAATGCAATCCCGCTCCGTTAAATCCGTCACAACCGACTCTGTCGAGAACAGTCACCGTTTTTGCGGCCCGTTTTTGCATTCTTTGCGTGTCGTCTTTAGCCTGGCTGACGACGAAGCGCTCAAGTTTTTCGAAGCCAACATTCGTCCGGTGCTCATCGAGCACTGTTATGGAATGCCACTCTGCGGAATCCAAGAAGTCGCAAGGCGAATTGCTGCTCGACAGCCGGGAGGCAATTCGCAAGGGAGGCGCATCGGGGCCTGCTGTCGTACCTAGTGATATTGACGCTAGTTTGATCATCGACGCGTTGCGATACAAGTCGCTGGAAATGCCACCCAGTGGGAAATTGGACGACGCAATCATCACAAACTTTGAAAAATGGATCCGAATGGGGCGGCTGACCCACGTGAGGAATCAGCTCCAAACCGGTTTGGCAAAAGTCGACTGGAATAAGGCCAAAGATCATTGGGCGTTTCGCCCCTCTGAATACGTCAGGCCGGATGAACCCAAAGATAGCTGGTCACGCGGCCCGATAGATGCCTTCATCCAATCCAAATTGGCACAAGCCGATTTAGAACCGAACCCTCCTGCAACGAAACAAGCTTGGTTGCGTCGAGTCACTTTTGATTTGATCGGATTGCCGCCGACACCTGAGCAACTCCAATCTTTCGTCGAAGATAATCGTCCCGACTGTTACCAGCCGCGTCGTCGATCGTTTGCTAACTTCGCCTCGCTATGGAGAACGGTACGGTCGACATTGGCTGGATTTGGCGAGGTATGCCGACAGTAATGGTGCGGACGAGAATCATGGATATCCTGTCGCATGGAGGTATCGCGATTACGTTGTCGAAGCAATGAATGCGGACGTGCCTTATGACCGATTCATCTTGGAACAAATGGCTGGTGATCTCCTGGAGGCGGACTCAGAATTAGAGCGAGGACGATTGCTAACGGCCACGGGATTTCTAGTCATCGGGCCAAAAATGTTAGCCGAGCAGGACAAACCCAAACTGGTTGCCGATTTAGTCGACGAACAGATCGACACGTTTGGCAAGGTTTTCCTGGGACTTACTCTAGGGTGTGCACGATGCCATGACCATAAATTCGATCCGATTCAAGGCAAGAGTACTACGCATTAGCAGGTGTCTTTCATAGCACGAAATCGATGAAGCATTTGGAGTTCGTTTCGCAGTGGAACGAGCGAGAGTTGCCAAACTCAAGCCGCAGTCAGCAGATTGCTGCGCCACCAAAAGGCGATCAGCGAAGCTGAGGCCGAACTCAAGCCTGTCGAAATGGAAGTTCGTCAACAGGTTTTGAAAAGCAATTGTCCGCACTCCAGGCGCTGCTGCAATGGCGTTCTGCTGGTCAAGAACCAACCGCTGAACAACTGGCCGCATTGGGGCAATCGGAACAGCAGCTTGCGCGATTGAGAAAGTTCATTGCGTTGGCAGATTGGCGTGATGCCAAATCGCTTGAGCCAATTGAAGATGAATTGGTGGCACTAATCCCAGACAAAACGAAATTGACCTCGCCAGAGCTGGTACAGCAAGGGCTGGTACAGGCGATCCGCCAGGCATGGAAGCAGTTGATTGATGTCGCACGCAACGATAAAGGCGAAATTAAGGACCGACGATTATCCAAACTCAATGGTAGTTTGTATGGCGGACGCGGCCCGTTCGAGGCCATTACCAAAGTTGAAGAGGTCGCCAGCGAGGGAGGCGAAAAAGCGCTTGCTACCGGCACAGGAAAAACTCGCGAACCTGAAGAAGTCGGTACCGGAAATGGATCGCGCGATGGCGGCCGACGAAGGCCCGGTAAAGCTGGTGGCCGTTCACATTCGGGGAAATCATCTTCAACAGGTTGGCGATCCCGTGCAGCGGCGGGTTCCATCTATTTTGCAAGCTGACGGTTCACAGGTACCCTTCCCGGAAAATCAAAGTGGCCGACTGGAATTAGCCAATTGGCTTGCATCACCGCAACATCCACTAACCGCACGTGTGATGGCGAATCGAATATGGCAATATCACTTTGGCGAAGGCTTGGTACGATCGGCATCGAACTTCGGCTTGCGCGGTGATGCGCCGTCCCATCCAGAATTATTGGACTATCTTGCAACCGAATTCACACGCCGCGGATGGTCCCAAAAATCGTTGCATCGCGAGATGTTTTGTCTTCGGTATACGGTATGAGTTCGGATGGCAATGAACACCATCGAGCCGTAGATCCTGATAATCGTTTACTTGGCGGATGAATCGTCGAAGACTAGAAGTAGAACCTCTGAGAGATTCTTTGTTGGTGGTCGCCGACGAATTGGATTTGCAGATGAGTGGTCAGGCTCAACCGATCTACGGTGGCAAGTTTGAGGATACACAAGAAGCCAAATCGTTGCACGATGCCGCTCGACGTACGATCTACTTGCCAATCAATCGCGCAGCTTTGGAAGAGTTCTTTGCAACTTTTGACTACGTAGACTCAGCCGTCTCGCTTGAAAAACGTCCGGTGACTACCGTACCCCATCAAGCGTTGTTCATGATGAATCATCGATTGGCGATGCACGCGGGCTGGCGACTGGCCAAACGTGTCGAACAACATAGTAGTGATGATCTCGAGAGATTGAATCTGGCATATGCCATTTGTGTGGCCCGACAGCCAACGGAAAAAGAGCGAGCGGCTGCGCTCGAGTTTCTTGCCAAGGCGAGAAACGTACCGCAGCCAGTCGCAGTGGACGGTGTGAAGCCACCACAATCACCTGCCAATGATCCGTGGGTACGACTTTGCCGAAGTTTGTTGCTGACTAGTGAATACATGTACGTAGATTAGGTGCCATGATGCAATCTTTTGATCGCTGTTGTTCACGTCGCGAATTGCTAAAGAATACGGCCGTGGGTTTCGGATCCTTGGCGTTGGCCGATATCTTGCAACGCACTGCAATGGGCAACGGCAATCTTGATGGCGGCTTGCATTTTCCACAGCGTGCCAAGAGGGTCATTTTCTGTTTATGCATGGCGGTCCATCGGCTGTCGATACCTTTGATTACAAGCCATTGCTAATTCGCGATGATGGTAAGCCGCTGCCTTTCGCAAAACCTCGTGTTCAATTCGCACAAACCGGCAATCTACTGCGCAGCCCTTGGAGATTTCGGCAGTACGGTGAATGTGGCGCTTGGGTCAGTGACCTGTTTCCAGAGGTTGGCAAATGCGCAGATGATTTAACGTTCATTCATTCCATTCACGGTTCGAACGAAGCGCACGGTGGTGCATTATTGAAAGTTCACACAGGTAGTGACACTTTGTGCGCCCAAGTATGGGGGCCTGGATCAGCTATGGACTTGGCACGGAAAATCAGAAATTTGCCCAGCTTTGTCACGATCAATCCAACGCTAGGGCATGGTGGCGTACAGAACTTTGGGGCAGCGTTTTTGCCCGCTGAACACCAAGCGACACGCATCGGCAAAAGTCGCGGGAGTATGGCTGGTGCACGCATCGAGAACCTGTCCAATTCGCAATCATCGCCATTGCAATTGAGAGAACAGATCAACTATGCCCAACGATTGAACCAGTATCAATTGAACGCAACGGAGGTGATGCGGCTTTGGAAGCGAGAATTGAATCGCTTGAGTTGGCTTTCCGAATGCAGTCGGAAGCACCCGAGGTGATGGATATCAGCGGTGAAACGGAAGATACCTATCGTTTGTATGGCATCAATGAGAAACCAACGGACAACTTTGGGCGACAATGCTTGTTGGCTCGCCGATTGAGTGAGGCGGGTGTGCGCTTTGTACAAGTCAGTCACGCTTATTGGGACCAGCACTCGGAGTTGAAGGAGAAACACACCGAGTTGGCTGCAGAAGTGGATCGTCCGATTGCGGGCCTTTTGAAAGATCTCAAGGCCAGAGGACTATTGCAAGACACGTTAGTCATGTGGGGTGCTGAATTTGGACGAACCCCAACGGCTCAGGGGAAAGATGGACGCGACCACAATCCCCACGCATTCACTTATTGGTTAGCCGGGGGCGGAGTCAAAGGGGGCTTCCGTTACGGAGCAAGCGACGATTACGGATTCTATGCCCAACAAGACAAGGTCCATGTCCACGATCTACATGCTACGTTGCTTTATCTGTTAGGCATCGACCACGAGCGATTGATTTTTTCGCAGGGCGGACGCGATTTCCGCTTAACCGATGTCCATGGCCGGATCATTAAAGATATTACCGCCTAGCCCAGATGATTCATCTATCGCAGCGCCCTCCTGCTCTGCAGACTCAATCCCAAAATTAAAGTTGGATGAAGCACTAGCTAGTGCTGTGTCCAGATTAGATTTTGGGATTACGGCGACGATGAAGAGGTCGCTTTCGGGCTTGTCCCGATGGGTTCGCGTTTGGAAACCAGAATGTTGATGGAGTAACGGAATCGTCGAATGCATCGGCTGATTGAACGCCATTCGGGCTTGTCCCAATGGTTTCGGGTTTGGTTCACTGAATGACGTTCGCGATTGAAAATGCGCTCCCATCTGGACAAGCCAGAAGGCAAGCTCGTGCGGTGAAGCCCCGGTTCTCTGGTTGCCAGGCCCATTGGCAGGACTGGCGGTTCTTAAACTAACCGACTTCGGTTCATTGTCACTCTTTGATCCAATTCCAGCGAGTTACGGTAACTCCACTTTCATCAGTCTGGGTGGTTGATTCGAAAACTCCTAGATGTATCAGGCAGTTCCAGATGGATGCTACTTCCTCAGTTGTCAGCGGAGGGAAGTCGCCATTCGGAAGTAGATTCCCGATACTCTCCGATTCTTTGACGCCGTATTCGACCCAAGGACTGATTGCTCTGACCAGTGCCGATGCGTTAGCATACGCGGCCATTGCCAGTGGTTTCTTTGCCAGGAGCGACGACGAATCCAGTGCCAACGGCTTAGCTTCGGACAAATCAGAAACTTGGCGATCCGTGTAACTCAAGATCACCAAATCCTTGTTGACGAATATCTGCGGCTTGAAACCTACGAAAGGTAGGAAACCATTGAATTGCGGATAGACAAAGCGATCTCCATTGGCAAGACTCTCGCGCTCGGGACGCGGTACAGAGTAGTTTATTGGCACGGCGTCGGGATCGTACTTCCGAAGGAGCTCCACTGTTTCATCGAACACATTGTAGAGTGACTGGCAACCGGAGAGGAACTGATCCCGATTTCGCAATTTGAACACGATGCCCATCTCCGGCAATGGTAGTGGATTCTCCGAGATTGGAGCCTCTGCGAAAGGGCGTGAAGTAGTCCACTGCGAGGTCAAGGCGAATAGACTCTCACGTTCGTCCATGGACGGTAACAATTCATCGAAAACGATCTTCGACATTTCCGAAAAGATGGGAATCGCAGTGTCTATGATGTCGATAATCCGTTCTCGCTCGCCTTCATCCTCTTCAACCATTTCGATGAACTTCTTTGCGTGACCCGGCGCTACTTGCAACAAGAGCTTTACGAAATCCTGCAATGCCGGTTGTGGCTTTCGCTTCATCGCGTGCAGCAACAAAGGAGATTGTCCAGCATTGGAAAGAATCGAAAGCGGCTGGGCATTCTGCAAAAACGAGTTGTGGGTCCAGTCGTATGCAAGGCCATGTAATCCCGTCTTCATCTGCGGTGGTCCAGCCAAGGGAAGCATCATAATCCGGCACCCAGTCGGCGATGATAGCGTCCAGTGATCGTGCATCAGCGACAAGATCGTTGCGCCATTGATCGATTTCCGGAGAATCCTCAAAGACTGCGCCAATCGTTCCGGAAAATTGACTCGCGATACGCTCAAAATAACTGCCAAAGTTGGTTTCCCATACGCCATTGCGCCACTGACCTGATTGAAAACTCACATTCCGTAAATTGGCAGGTGCTCGATCGACCAGAACCTTAAGACGTTCATGATCCAAAAGCGTTTCACCTTGCCCGATGGAATCCACAAAGGGTGCACCTTCCCCGATCGTGGCGTAAAAGTATTGATCTTTCACCGCCAAGGTTATCGTCAGAACTCTCTTGCCAAGAGTATCCACAATTTGTTGGACCAACGGTTGAATTTCAGCATCGATCGAGTCCATCGGAATCAGCGAAGCATCCAGTGCGAGAAACAGCGTTTGCGTTTCCACCTTTCTCGGTGCTCTTTAGTCGTCGTAACAAGGGCTTGAGTTCTGGTGATTGTCCGAATTGAAAACGGATAAGCGCTTCGATGGCATACATCTGAGCTTTCAGGGCCTCGGTGTTCTTCACTTTGCATCCGAATACAGCTTTGGGCACCTTCAAGCGTTCTATGTATTCAGCTGCATTTACGGACATGAACTCTTGAAGAGACACCGGTCCTTCCTCCAACGCGCTGGTCATCTGCTCATTCAATTCCTGTAGAACAGCGATGAACTCTATCCACTCAGAACCACCGTAGTAGAAAAGTTCCGTCGAAAGCATATCTTCGACAACTTTCAAAATCGATTTGACCAAAGGGTCTTTTGAAACCCCGTTTGATGTCTTCTAACTGGCCGCTGGGTTCAGACCACTGTTTTTCGATTTCCGCTTGAAGAGATTTGACATAAGGAATAGCTCGCAGTTGCGTGATCGCATCGGATTGCAGAAAGTTCAAACACATTTCGCGCGGTTGGTATACCGCCTGATAAAAGGCAACATCTTTAGGTGCCAAAGCCAATGACGACTTGTTCAAGTCCGTACGATTTGGATTGTCCTGAGCCGGCAGGACCACACTTCCCAAGACAAACATCAATAAACTGGTGATGAAGATCGATTTCATGACACATATTCCTTGTATGCCTCACTGGCTATCGCGTAGAGGCTGAGATTATTTGGGGCGGCATAGGACGCGCCACCGATTTCGGCTTGGAAATCAATCTTCGGGTGCCACGATCTCTAGCAGTTCGACCGCAGGTTCGCCGTTGCCAATGAATCAAGGCAGTTCTACCGAAGGTGATCTGACCTGGTGCGACGTCAAAGTACGTTGCTAACTCTTGACCACAGCGAACTTGCCATAGACCAAGCAGCTGGACATGCCGCATTACATTGTGTTTGATCAAGACACGACCGAGCGGCGTTTGCTTTGCCAATATCTCGCTACGAGGCGCTTCATCCAACGAGTCAAGGGCGAGGCGAACAATCCCAAACTGTACCACTTTTTGATCGCTGGTTCGATGCAACAGAATTTTTCGGAGGTAGTGCCGATCTTGCTGCGATGATTCGAGAACTTCGACGTCGACACTACATCCGTGTCGTTTTTCAACGGTTACCGTCATGTGAGCCGAATGTGCGAGCAATTGTCGGTAAGCCGTCGGCATCTCTTCTGCCGTGCATTGGGAGAAATCACCTAAATGCGCCAGTGTCTTCATAAAACAATCGAATTAGTGAATCCAATTCCAACGCAGGCGGGGTTGCCTCTGGCACAGATCAGCTCCGAAAACAGTATCAATTGGGTGCAACAATGGGCAGCGGACTGGTCGCGTCCATCGTCACCAAAGTGGGTGCCGTCGCTTGCTGGCGTTGCAATACTGTGTCGACAAGATACAAAAGCAGTCGCTGCATCGGCTCGGATTCGAGCCCGCCGATGATTTCCAATGCGCGTTGCTCATGTTTATCGATCAATCGGTGGGCTTGCTCGAACACGCGAGCCTTGCAGATACAGGCCCTCGACTTGGTGAATGCGCTCGGTGTCGCTCAGTTCGCATTCGTGGCTAGCCAACGATAGCAGTGTTGCTTGATCGGATTCGTTGAGCGATGCAAGAGCAAGTGCCCAAAGCAATGTTGGACGGCCGCCAAGAACATCACCGCCGGCAAGCAGTTGTTGTGATGGTCGCCTTCCCAGTCATTCAAATCGTTAAGAATCTGGAAAGCGACTCCGATGTTCCGCGAAAATTGACGTATCGGTTCAGCCAAATGCGAAGTGTCACCGGCCAGGCGAGCTCCTGCGAATAAGGCGGCTTCGAAAGCTGGCGACGTCTTGAGAGCGTAAACCTTTAACGCATCGATCGGTGCAAGACGCTTGTCTTTGGCATCACGCCATAGCAGTTCTGCACCTTGACCCTCAGCAAGCCTGGTGTGTGCACCCGCTAATGAATCCAAGATGTCGGATGTTGCATCTGCGCCCAGGGCAGCCGCTTCGCGACTGACCAGGCGATACCCCAGTCCGATCAGATAGTCACCGACGTTGATGGCTGTTGGCAACCCGAATCGACGATGCATGGTTGCTTGACCATATCGATAACAATCATCATCTTCGATGTCGTCATGCACCAAACTGGCCTTGTGGAACATCTCAATACTGATCGCTGTTCGCAATACGGCCGTCGAATAATTTCGGATGTACTCGGCACCATTAGGCAGCGACCCATTGCCGCCGGTCAAGGCATCGTAGGTTGCAAGGGTAATGAACGGGCGTGAGTACTTTCCGCCACGTTTGACAAAGTCCAATGCCAATGCTTCCGTGCATGCGATTGGGTCAATTCCGGCCAGTGGATCTGCGTCGCCTTCAACCAACGGTCGACTTTGACGATTGCGCACCACCAGTTCATCGAAACGATCGCCTTGGAAGAGGTCGTTCGCGGCGCGAAGCAAGTGTACATAGCTGCGAGTTTGTTGCTCTGGAACCGATTGTCGAGCGAGGATCATCTCCGTAACCCACTCTTCGTCAACGCTGGTGTTGCGACAATCGCTGGAAAGCAACGGCACAGCCATGCAGGGAATGCCGGAAAGCAAAATCTTGTCGATGGCTTTTTCGAGAACATTCAAACAGGCCACACCTACGATCGCATCGACATATCCGCTAACGATGATCTTTAATACGACCGGTGAGCCTTCGGCAACCAAGACCTTGTATCCCATCTCTTCGGCAATGGATCTAAAGTCAGCGATACTGCACGCGCCGCACTTCTTGCAATTCATTCCGAATTCGTCGTAATCGGCCGGGCAACCCTCGGCGTGCTTGAGGCAGTGAGGCAGCAAAAACAATCGACGACTGGGATCGGTGGCCGCCACTTGGTCCTTCCAGAAGGCGGTGCTGAGCATCACCATCATCCAGCCGACGTAGCCCTCACCCAGGTTTTCGCGCTCAAGTATCTGCCGAGCGAGCGATTCCATTTCGTCTTTGGTCAACGGACGAGCCTTGTCCAGTTTGGCGGCGACCTCTTCGCAACGAAGCTTGAGATGCTCGCGCAATTGCCGAGTCTCAGGCACTAACTTCAAGTGAGTCGTTTTGCGACGGCGCGACTTTGTTGGCTGCTCGCTGGTCGAATCCACGCTGTCTACCGATACAGATGACAAATGCCAAGCTCCTAGGAAGGGCGTTTAATTTACTTCACTGCAAAACAATCAACCCCAGACCAACTGTTCTGTTTCGCACATGGACCGATTATGACACACTATCGTCCGGATTGAAATCCACTTGCCTGATTGCAGATCCCAAAGCCGCCAATGCGAAGATCGCAGGATATAGTTTTTCGTGATACCAAAGTTTCGCGAAGTAGAAGCCAATCGGCCAACTTCGATCCAAATTACCCCGTTCAATAACGGATATCAACCATTCAAGGCCGTTCATTATAGTAGTTCGGCACCTCGTTACGCCACCACACAAAAGCAGCGCCTCAATGGAAAGGGACGTTTCCTCTATTGTGCTCATCTGGCCTTCTTTCGGCGCCATTCCCAAGTACTTGACGCTTGGACCGCCCCCCCAACCGCCGTCAGGATTTTGGCATTTGATTAAGTACTCCATTCCTTTCTGGGCCTCAGAACAACTCGAAAGGCCCAGCTCCGCATAGGCCATCAGTGCTTTGGCCGTGCCATATACTGGGTTGTCTTCGGCAGGATGATCCTGATTGCCGAACCAAAGCGGTAACCAACTTCCGTCGACCTTCTGCTGTAACTTGAGGTATCGCAATCCACGATTCATGGACACCGAGATTGCCGAAAGGGTGGGGACAACAGGCGTTACGCGCCGAATCTCATCCAAACGTGGCCGCCAAGCCTGAAAGGCTCGGAGCGCATGCGCGGTCAAGTCCGTTCCACTACGATCAAACGGCAGTTTGCCCCAACCTCTACAAAAAGTTGGCCAGCCACCGTTCCGATTCTGCAATTGGATCAGCCATCGCAGTCCCAACGCAACTGCGTGATATGTTTGAGTTCGCAGTCTAGCCATTTCGGGATTGGAAAAGTCAAGTGATGCCAGCGCCAATAGAGCGGCTGGTGTATCGTCAGCGTCGGGGACCGCGCCACTTAAATTGGTCCATCCCCATCCGCCTGGCGAAGCGCCCGTGAACGGATGTCGCTTGTGGTGCTGGCATGACAAAAGCCAGCGAATTGTTTCCGACGAAAGAGTAGGCGCTTCACATGCCGCCCCCGGAGCTGGTGAGCAAGTGCTAACGAACGACTCTGTTTGGCAAGATGCTTGAACCGTGACAGAGACCTTTCGGGGGTTGGATATCTGAACCGTTAATGGTTCCGCCGAGCGCCGTGAAGTAGCGAAAATGGTTAAGCTTGTTAGCCAAGTTGCCAAATTCGTATCGATCGGCCAACTGCCATCGGCCAGTCGTGAGTCCAAGATAAACCGAACACACTCCGTCGCGACTTTCAAGTTTCCGCGTCCAACTGCTGCCAAACTCATTAACACAAAACTGGTTAATGGCACCGCTTCCAAATATCCGCCGCTATCGGGTTGCATCCGTCTGAGTACCCTCAAGGTTGGCCCAATCGCTTGCCGTCGAAGGAACCAAATGGCCGGATTCAACGGAGGCTGAAAATGATACTTGGCTTGCCCCATGGCGACTAAAGCTGGAACCGCATAACTGACGACAGGCATCCTGGCCAAACGATACCAGGACTGTGGCAACCAAGCGGCTTCAAAGGGCAAGGAAGGCACTTTACGCCATTCGACCAGACCTGCCAACGCACAGTTGGTAAGGATAGGGACAACAAATGTCTTGTCCGTCCCGTAACGCTTTCTGAGAGCATCCCACTTACCGACGGATTCGATATAAGAGATGACAGCGTTCAGTTTCGAGCCAGCGGACTGGCTAAAGCCGCCAAGTTGCCATGCGGCTTGGACCAGCAAGGAGGTTGCGATATTGGAGTGGCTGCGATCGGTGTCTCCAAAGCCGCCGTCCGAATTCTGATGATCGGCAAGCCATTGGCAACCAACGTGAATGGGTTCATCCAATGCTTCGACGGGAAGGGAATGGTCGCCTATATGGACCAGTTGTCCAGCGACATGATGCTTTTTCACCAGACTAAGAGCGCTAACAGCCGTTGCAGTAGAAAGGGCGGACGTGGAAAGTTCACCTGTCCAGTGTCCGCCCTTGTTTTGGCTGTTCAGTTTTTCGTAAGTTGTCCACCATGCGTTCTCTAAGCGAGTTTGCATGGGAACATCGGCAAGCAGGTTTGCCTTCATCGCGGTGCGTGAAGACATTGTTAACCGTTATTCTTAATAACCATCACTCGAACAATTTGGCGAGCTCGATCTTCACTGATTTCCATTTTCTTCACCAGTGTATTTAGGAACTCACGCTCTTCGTCTTCCACGGTTCCATCGGCGAGCACAATGTTGCACGCGTTGACAAAGACTGTTTCGCAAAGTTCAGGTGGAACAGCTGGTACTGCCGTATCGATTAGCTTTTCCGGGCCACCACGTTTTAGCAAACCTAAAAGCCGGTCCATCATCGAACCGAATTGATGGGGTGTCGTGTGTTGGTACAGCTTCATGCGTCCAAGGGTCGTCATTAGACTTTGGACTTCTTCGTCAGCAATGTGTCCATCGCAAGCCGAAGCGGCAAGCAAAGTGCCGGCAACGCCTTCGTGCGGACCAACCGGTTGCTTTTCGGTGAACCCACTAAACTCATCTCCAAATAAATCCACAGATATACTCCAATGGTTGAATGTTCGAAATTGATGTTCGGTATACTTTTTTGTCCGCTTCTCCCTCTGACGTCGTGTGGTTCCTAGGTCCCTACGTCGTTCCAACGTTCTACAAAACTCTCCCTTTGGGAGAATTGCGAAGTACACGAGCGGAGAGGCGGAGAGGGTGACGGTGCATCGCCGATTTCGGAGAAATCGGCCTACGACGAGTTAGCCTTTGTTCTTGACAACCATGATCTCAACAATTTCCATTGCCTTTTGCTTTTCGACCGTCAATTTCGATTGAAGGCGATTGACAAAGGCTCTTTCATCGGGCTCCAAGACACCATCGGCGAGCACAATATCTACGGCATTGGCAAATGCCGTGTCGCGGAGTGGTTGGGGAAGAGCATCTGCACAGGCGTCCACCAGACTGTCAACGCCCTTCTTCTTGATTGCACCGTACAACTTATTGAGCATTTGGTTGTATTGCTTATCCGTGAAGCGTTGATACAACTTCATTCGAATAAGAGTCGTTACGAGTCCCTGGACTTCGTCTTCAGCAATATGCCCATCACAAGCGCTGGCGGCCATCAGAACCCCTGCAAAAGCTTCCGGTACCGTCAGCTTGGTACTAGCTTCTACACTTCCAAAAAGCGAATCGAATAATCCCATAACACCGGGCCTCTCTACTGAGCAAGGAGATTTGAAATAGGTCTCGATAAAATCGCGGCGTTAGTGGTCCATGCAGCGCGATAAGAATGCGAGCTTGAAAGCTCAGGAAAAATCTTATCCACCTAAAGTGTGGACTGCAAGCATTTTTTTGTTTGCAAATCTAAGTTTTCACTGAACTACAAAGTGACTGCTTGTCTTTGCTTGACGAGTCGACCTAGATATAATCGCCGCACACCATGGACAGATATTGTTGGGCTGGGTGCCCAACCTCATTAAATCAACTCTTAAATAAACCTGGATCAACTCGTGTTCGACCAAGCTCTTAGTCAATTCTCGCAGATCACTCTGGTTGAAGCCCTGGCGTTCCTGATTCCGTTCATTATTGCTGTGCTGGTCGACTTGTTGGCCCACAAGGCAAATCACCCGATATCGATGCGGGATGCGGCTATTTGGTCCTTGGTCTGGGTGATTTGTTCTGGAATCTTCGGCTTGTTTGTCTGGAAGATGCGGGGCCCAGAGTCCGCCAGTTTATATGCGATGGGATATGTACTCGAAAAAGCGTTGGCAATTGACAATTTATTTGCTTTTTATCTGATTTTTAAGTCCTTTGGCCTGGTAGCGCAAGGGGCCCAGCACTATCAACACCGTATTCTTTATTGGGGGATTTTGGGAGCGATCGCTCTACGATTCCTGTTCTTGGGCTTTGGCGCATTGATCGTAAACGTCAGCCCCTACATGTTGATCGCCTTTGCACTGGTTGTTCTTTGGACCGTTTGGAAAATGTGGACCAGTGGGGACGATGGTGACGGCGAAGTGGACTACACCAAGCACTGGTCAGTCCGTCTGGTCGAGAAAATGGCCAAGACCAATCCCTCGATTGAAAGCGGAAGATTTTTCTCGAACGGGGTGACGCCGCTGTTTCTTTGCCTGGTATGTATTGAGGCCTGCGATGTGATCTTCGCTTTTGACTCGATGCCTGTGATTGTGGCTGTGGTTCGAGATCCTTACCTAATGATCACGGCAAGTTTGTGGGCAGCCGCAGGCTTGCGTAGTTTATATTTCCTACTGGTCGCTGCCCAAAACCTCTTCTGGGCACTCGACAAAGCCGTCATGCTACTGCTGGTTTTTGTTTCTTTGAAACTCATTGGCAGTGCATTTCATCTGCACGTACCCCATCCAATCAGCTTGGCGATTGTAGCCTTGACCCTTGGCACGGGCGTTGCCTACTCATTGCTCGTCAAGGATCCAAACGCTGAAGAAGAAACCGAGGCCTCTGAGCCGGTAAAAGAATAAGTCGAACACTCAGAAGTTAGACTTTGGCCTGCTCCCCGTGACCCCCAAGTTTGAATTTTGAGAACCACTAGCTAGTGCTTTGTCTAACTTTAATTTTGGGATTGCGTCTGCATAGCGGAGGGCGCTATGAACCGGGCGCCCTCCAGTTATGCAGACTCAATCCGACGCGTAAGTTTTGATGTTCGACTGTTTGTGTGCCACTCCGGCATTCTTCCTGAACGCTTCTGGGCGTAACAGATAGGTCGTTGAATGTGGGTGTCGAGAGTTCGCCTATACCCATGCAAAATGCCCAAGTTACCAGAGCAGTATCAGATCATCTTGACTTAGGGCTGCCCATGTTCGTAATATCGCGTGTTCAATCGCATCGGTAGGAAACTGACGCGAACACGTACTTGCCGCAAACGGATTTGCCATGAATAAAGTCTTGTTCGTCAACAATAGTCCCCGTCGCTGTGGCGTCTACGAGTTCGGTAAAACGATTTGGAACGCAATCAGTCGATCGAAAGACGTAGACTATTGTTATCGAGAGTTTTTGGAGCAGACGGCAGTTGATGACTTTCTTGGCTCCGTGAAATCCATTCGTCCAAGCGTCATCGTATTCAATTGGCACCCAGCCACCATGCCTTGGCTGAATGACGACGTTTTGTATGCAATTCATCGCCACGCACCAGAAACGCGAATGGCCTCGTTTGTGCACGATGTGCCAGCCCCCTTTGAATGGATCGATGGAAATCTTTATTGCGATCCAACTCACGTTGCTGGCGAACGCGATTTTGTACTTGGGCGTTGTATCGCGCATCGCCCTATACCTGAGTTTGACCCAGGACCTGTCATCGGAAGCTTTGGTTTCGGCTTGGGAGGCAAGGGTTTCCAACGCGTTGTTGAGATGGTCAATACCGAATTTGATGATGCAACCGTTCGCCTTCACATACCTTACTCAGACTTCTGCGATCCTAGTGGCGCAGGAGCCAGAGCGATCATCGATGAATGCATCGCCTTGGCCAAACCAGGCATCAAAGTCGTGGCGAGTTCAAACTATCTTTCCAACGAAGAACTGCTGAATTGGCTGGCTGGAAACGCTGTCAACTGCTTCTTCTATGACGATCGGCGTACGCCAGGCATATCCAGCGTCATCGATTTTGCATTGGCCGCTCGACGTCCCATTGCGATAACGCCTTCCAACATGTTCCGGCATGTTGTTGGAGCCAGTCCATCGATCGTGGTTGGTCAGAATTCCTTGCGTAGCATCATTAAGCAAGGCTTGGCGCCGCTGGAAGAATTCTACAAAGCCTGGGACCACGAGCAGTTTTCCAAGGGGTTCAAACTGGCGCTGGAATCGATCAAGAACAGTTCGGCACTGGATATGACGCCCAATCGCATTCTATCCAATCGCGACCGTCAGCGATTGCGACCCGTTATTGAAGATTTGACTGCCTTGTGTCCTGACATCATGTCTCGTAAGTTTCCACAGGCCGTTTTTCAGAATGCATTCATCTTCGAACAGGCAAGAAGACTTGCCAAGACTGGCGATCGAATCATTCTGATCGGTGGTTACGAAGACCCTGTCGGACCGGCACTGCAACAATTAGGATTTGACGTTACCATCACCGATCCTCAGATTGACGGACGATCATCCGATGACGTGTTAGTGGATTCTATCCGTGAATCCAAGGTCTATGATCTGGTGATTTCTTGCTCGGTCATTGAGCATGTCGAACAAGATTTTGATTTTGTCAAAGCGTTGTACGAATTGCTGGCCCCTGGCGGCACCGCTGTGTTAACAACGGACTACCGGGATGGTTGGAATCCAGCTGTCAGCAAGCCCTCCGCCGATGTGCGATTGTACACTTCCGAGCGATTGAGGATGTTAGCCGACAGTTTGCCACCTGAGGCGTTTCCGGACGCGTGCGATTGGCAACCCATTCCACCCTATTTTCACTATGAAAACTCCGACTACGGATTCTGCTCCCTGACCTTTCGTCGCCCCAAATCCGATCAACGGCAGGCTTACGGCCCGCGTTGCCTGGTGAAACGATTGGACACCGCATTAGCAGTCCAACAAACACTGGAAAATCAGCTCGCAGAACTGCGTCATCAAATTGAAGAACTAAAGTCTGAGCCGGTAACCGCCTTCAATGGACCGGTTGCGTCTGAATTGGTTACAAGTCCGTCACCTGTAACATTTAGTTTCACGCAATCGTTGCGAAAACAAGCGAGAAAAATTCGTTCTCGCAAACTCGAGAACTTTGCTCGCAAAATTCGTCAGCAATTGGGGTTCAGCAAGAAAGCCGCGTAGCTAGTGTTTTGTCTAACTTCAATTTTGGGATTATTTTACCAACTAGCTGCTCGAAGTACGCGAGAAACGAGAGGCGAGTGAACTTGGCAAAACGCCTTCGGGCTCGTCCCGATGGAAGCGCATTTTCAATCGCGAACGTCATTCAGTGAACCAAACCCGAAACCATTGGGACAAGCCCGAATGGCGCTCAATCAGCCGATGCAATCGACGATTCCGTTGCTCCATCAACATTCTGGTTTCCAAACGTGAACCCATCGGGACAAGCCCGAAGGCGACCTCTTCATCGACCCCGTAACCCCAAAACTAAAGTTGGACGAAGCACTATGTTTATCCGGCATTCTTCCGCCAGGATGAACGGCGTTATATTTTCGGCATTGACCCGAACTGAGGTAGCCAGCTATTTTGACCAACAGAACGATTTAATGGAATTAGAATCGTCCACGATTTTTAGCCAATGGAGTGGCCTAATGCACGAGAAAATACACGGATGTCGTATTTGTGGTTGTGAGAATCTAGTTGAAATTCTTCATCTAGGCGACCAAGCGCTTACGGGCGTTTTTCCAAAATCTAAAAACCAGCATGTCCCGGTGGGGCCGCTCCAACTGGTCAAATGCGCCGATGGCTGTGGATTGGTGCAATTGAATCATTCTTTCCCTGCTGACCAGATGTATGGTGACAACTACGGCTATCGCTCAGGCCTGAACGCTTCGATGGTCAAGCATTTGCAAGGTAGAGTTGCTGCGGCTCGCAAGCGAGTTGCATTGACGGCTGGCGACATCGTATTGGACATTGGCAGTAACGACTCAACAACACTCCGTGCTTACGGCGATCAAGGCCTTCGGTTGATCGGCATGGATCCGTCAGGTTTAAAGTTCCGAGAATACTATCCTGACTATGTGCACCTCATTCCGGACTTCTTTAATGCCAAAGCTTTCCAAGGTCATTTTGGGAAAGAGAAAGCCAAGATCATCACATCCATTGCGATGTTCTATGACCTGGACGATCCTACTGAATTCATGCGACAGGTCTACCAATGCCTGGACGACGATGGTATCTGGGTATTCGAGCAGAGCTATCTGCCACTGATGATAGAACGTAACGCTTACGATACGGTTTGCCATGAACACGTAAGCTACTATGCTCTGAAGCAGATTCAATGGATGGTGGACCGTGTTGGTTTCAAGATCCTCGACGTGGAATTGAATGACATCAACGGTGGCAGTTTCTGCGTTACGGTCGCCAAGACGCAGTCCAAGCATGTCGCCAATCAGACGGTCGTTCAGGAGTTGTTAGATCGCGAAGAGGCCGACGGATACAACGACTGGGAAATCTATGATCAATTTCGCCAACGCGTCTTCCAGCACCGAGACAAGCTGAAGTCTTTATTGCGTCATCTGAAGGCCAATGGCAAAGATGTTTGCGGATATGGTGCATCGACCAAGGGCAATGTCGTATTGCAGTTCTGCGACGTGACAACAAGTCAAATACGTGCAATTGCTGAAGTCAATCAGGAAAAATTCGGCGCGTACACACCCGCCAACTACATTCCGATTGCATCGGAGGCAGATGTCAAAGCAGGCAATCCCGACTACATGATTGTGTTGCCATGGCACTTCCGCGAGAACATCTTGGCTCGCGAACAAGGCTATTTGGCAAATGGTGGAAACCTGATTTTCCCACTTCCAGAGCTGGATATCGTTTACGGCACGCCTGCCCAACAAACCACGCGACGCGCAGCGTAACGGAGTGAAGCGAAGAATGCATCTGAAGAACAGTCTGAGACGGATCCGCAAGAAATTGCTTTCGCCGTTTGATAGAACGTTGCGGCGTTTGAAGGCGTCCGCAGAGAAGTTTGTGGTCAAGACGGTCACCAAGCATGGTGTAATGGCGGTACAAAGCTGCAACCCTGTTCCCAGCCCGAATGGACAACCTGGAGTTGGCATGATGGATACGGTCAAGCAAGTGTTCGCCTTCATGAAAGCTTCTCAAAGTCGTTCGCACCAAGCAAGCGATTCCTTTCAAGCGGTTCCTCTGGGCGATGGACTCATGTTGGTAGCTCATCCTCACGTCGGATACATGTACGCTGACATGAGTGATGTGGTGCTGCTGCCCAAACTGGTCCTGGGGCAATACGAAGAGGAAAAAACGATTGCATTGGAGACTACTGTCCAAAGAGGTGATACCGTTTTGCATATCGATTGCGAACAGGGGTATCATCTGTTAACAATCGCTAAACTTGTTGGACCAACTGGTCAGATCATTGCTGTTGACGACCAGTACCAGGCACGCGCGTTTAACCTAAACGTCCGCGCACATCAATTAGACAGTCGCGTCACGGTTGTTGCCGACGCAGTCCGCTTACAACAAGCGTTACGAACTGTCCCGACGAGTTCCAGTCGTCTGGTGATCTGTGTTCCAAGCGAAGCCTCTCTGGATCCAGCCTTGGTTCCAGTGGTGCTAGACATGCTCCGCAGTTCTGCGCAGGTTGCGGTGATTGTAGGCACGGATATCGTGTCGACCGAACAGTTTGCCGCCAGGCTTTCAAGTGCCGTGCCCCAGAAGTATGCATCCGCCGCCTAAACCGAGGACTTGATGAACGTATACGTTGACATTCGTTGCCTGCAGGATTCTCGATTTGCTTATCGCGGCGTTGGTTATCACACTGCAGTACTACTGGCTGCTGCTCGCAAATTTCTACCAGCGGATGTGAGGCTGGTCGGTCTTACAACGCGATCGATTGGAAAACTGGACGCCAATTTTGCGGAGTACTTCGACGCGATCGAAACGGTATTCTCACCCACTTCGCCCGCATCGCCTACGGCATTTATCGAAATGTCGCCCAACACACATGATCCTGTAATGCCGGCCAGGTTTTTGGGGCGATCAAATGTATTCAGCGCATCGGTCGTTTATGATTTTATTCCATTCGACATGCCTGATCGTTATCTGGCCGATCCAAGGGTGGCATCCGAATACGCCTTACAGGTCGCTTGGCTCCAGTCATACAACTACTTTTTTCCGATCAGTCAATTTACTTCGAAGCGCTTGCAAGAGATCTGTGGCATCGCTGAATCGCAAATCGCTACGACAGGAGTCGCACTACGGCCCGAGTTTGAGAAGGCGATGCGTTCAACGCAGGCAATCTCGCGAAAACACAGTGCGAGTCACAAATTACCCGCAAAATATGTCCTTTGTGTTGCAGGTGCCGACCGTCGAAAGAACGTCGAGGTACTTTTCCAGGCGCATGCTAATCTCTCATCCGAACTTGCCGATCAGCATTTAGTCATCGTTGGAAACTACACCGAGAGTCATTTAGCTAACCTCGTAGAGAATTACGCTCAACACGGCGGCAAAGTTGGACGCCTTCATTTCCTTCATGACCTAAGTGACGAGGCGCTGACGGAAATCTACGCAGGCGCAAGTTGCGCTGTTTGCAGTTCGGAAATGGAGGGATTCTCATTACCGGTGATCGAGGCGATCGCTTGCAAGTGCCCTATTTTGGTCTCAAACATTGACGCACATCGTGAACTGGTTTCCGAGCCAGATGCGATGTTCGAAGCCAATGATGCGCCGCGATTGACGCGGTTGATGACCGATGTCATTCGAGACCAAGGTCTACGTGAAAAGCTCGTCGACGCTCAGGCAAAAACAGGTGAGCGCTTTACGTCCGATAACGTGTGCCGTAGTTTTTGGTTACCGATCGCTCGCGGCATTCGCGATGTGAGGAGACAGTCCGGCCGAATTTCCCGTCAAAGATTGACTCAACGCCCACGTATTGCGATCCTTTCACCGTTTCCTCCCGAAGCGTCTGGGGTTGCGGATTACACGCGACGCACCGTCCAGGCCCTCGGAAAGATCGCTGATGTTGACGTTTACACCAGTGCCGAAAACCCGACTCCGACACCGGAGGTCATGAATTTCTTCCCGATCAGCGATGCCCCCTATACTTCCGGCCAGTACGACAATGTGCTTTCGGTGGTTGGGAATTCGCATTTCCATATCAAGATCATCGAATTACAGCGGACCTACGGTGGCCCCTGCTTGATTCATGACAATCGATTGGCCGAGCTCTATAACTGGTGGAAGGGGCCTGATTATCTAGCGGAGATGGCAGCCAATCACCTTGGCCGAAAAGTGAGCTCAAGTGAGGTTGAAAAGTGGATGGGCAATCCTGGTCAATTGCCAAGTATGTTCTTCTGTGAATTGATCGAATCCTCCAAGCCGCTGATTGTTCACTCCGCTGGTATCCAAGCCCAATGCAAAAAAGAGCATGGTTTTGAGCCCGAATACCTGCCGTTTTGCTGTTATCGAGACTTTAATCCCTCCGACTTGACGCCCGCAGGTAAACAAAAGGCCCGAGCCGCGTTAGGTATTCCAGCGGAAGAATTCGTTATCATCAGCCTGGGGATCGTCGGGCCAACCAAGGGCCCGTTTCAGTGCATCGAAGCCGTTGCGAAGTTGAAAGCATCTGGGATCAATGCAAAATTCTACTTCGTGGGTAGCGCCGGCAACCTTGAGTCACGGCTCATGTCACATGCAACAGATTTGGGCGTAGCTGAGAATATTCGGTTTTGTGGCGAATGGGTCAGCGAAGATGACTTTAACCGCTACATTTTCGCGGCTGATATGGCCGTCCAACTACGCAACCATTTCTTCGGTGGCCTATCTGGTGCCATGCTAGATTGCATCGCCTCGGGTTTAACGACTGTTGCTAATGACGACTTGGCGATTGCACTCGATTCGCCAGAAAGTGTGCTTCGCATCAGCGATGCACTGTCGGCCGACGAACTCTTTAAGGCAATCCAGGGTGCTTACAAAAATCAATCCTACCATGATCGACTAAAGCCTTGTCGTGCGAAATACATCGCCGACCATAGCTTTGAACACTACGCCGTCCAATTACTTCATGTTCTAGGTTTGCCCTACGATTCCAGGCGACGACTCAACATCCCCGTCGTTGAACAGCCGCGACTATCGACGATGGAGCTCAGCAAGCCATGAGTGATCGCAAACCTAAATCACCACGAACAAGAGTGCTGCTCGATCTCTCGCATACTCATTTTCACAACTACCGCACCGGCATCCAGCGAGTCGTTCGCAGTTTGCATCAGGAATTGCCAGAGGTTGCAAGAGAACTAAATGTTGACTTCGCTGCAGTGGTTTTAAATGACGGTCAGTTTGTTTTCCTGGACAGTTTGCAGCAAAACAATTCCGTTGCCGAAGCTCCAAAACCACTGAACCTTCTGGAGTATTGTCCGGTTTGGTACAAGGTGCTCGCTCGAACCCTTTGCGCCGCGATTCCTGCAAGATTCCTCCGACGTTGGCTACTGCCCGAGCCTGGTCACAAAGGTATCTTTCGAAATCTGAAATGGTTAGCCAAAGTTCCCAAGGCGGTTCCATCGGGCGAATCCAAAGCCGTTGGTCCGACACCCGTCGAATTCCGGCCCAACGATGTGCTGTTAATGCCCGATGGATATTGGGTCATGATGCATATCTGGGACGCAGTTGCCAAAGCCAAACAACAAGGTGTGAAGGTCGCAGTCGTCGTTTACGATTTAATCTGCATCACCCATCCACAATTCTTCGGGCCTGGGGCGTCCGAGTGCTTTACCAAATACCTGGCTGCATTGAACGCGCATGTCGACGTGGCGATGGCGATCTCGCGAACCGTTCAAGGTCAATTGCGAACCAAGCTTGCAGAAATAGCGAACATCACTGAGACGCCGCCGAAATGCAGCAGCTTTCGGCTGGGAGTCACGATCGAAAATCCCGAAGGCCAAGTGCGCGAGCACATTAAAGCCCTCTTTGCTCAGGGTGAAAGTCCTTACTTGATGGTCTCAACTTTCGAGCCTCGTAAGAACCATCAGTACGTGATGGACTCTTTCGACCAGTGCTGGGAACAATACCCCGAAAGGCGATTGCTCTTTGTGGGGGCTGTCGGTTGGATGAGCGAGTCGATGTTGAATCGAATTCAGACCCATCCCCAGTTTGGTACACGTTTGCTGATGGTCAATGATGCAAGTGATGCTGAAGTTCAGTACTGTTACGAACAGTGCCGCGCAGTGATCTATCCTTCGCATGTCGAAGGCTTTGGTTTGCCAATCATTGAGGGATTGCGAAACGGCAAGGCAACTTTTGCAAGCGATACAGCCATTCATCGTGAAGTGGGTCGAGAGTACTGTGCGTATTTTGATCTCGATCAATCGACTTCGTTGGTGGATGCGATAAAGGATTGGGAACGTGCAGGTTGTCCAAACACGACTCCCGATCAAGATCAGTTATTGGTTTCATGGCGTCAGTCAAGCAAGCAATTGTTAGGTTCGGTGCTGAGTGAACTCGATAAGGCTAGCGATGGAATGCGCAGCAAAGTGGATCGGCGTGCTGCCTAGTTTGTATTGACTTGCCTCCTCTCTAACGGCTAAGTTTCATCCTAAAGAAACTTTTACTTGGAAGATCGGAAATCATGGGTGCATTAAGTTGGTTGACGAGCGGTTTTAACCAGTCCAATAAGCCGATCACCACCGTTTCTGAATCAAAGATGGAGTTGGATCGCGAGGCGATGGCGGCCAAACGAGCCGAATTGCTCGAAACGAACGCACCAATCGATGTCCGCAAGCTGATGGAGTTGTACACCGTCGAGGAACTGTGCGACACGGCGGAAGATTATTACAAGAATATCGAAGATTATTCGGGCCTGCTTGCCAAGCCCTATATCTGCTTATCGGAAACGCCAGAGTTACTGACCATCTTTTCGCAAATCCTGCTGGGCATCAAGCCAGTGGGTGGCATGGATATTCTGGATTTTGGTGCTGGTCCCGGTTGGGCGTCACACGCATTGACCAGTCTGGGCGCTAGGATGATCGTCTCCGATGTCTCCGCTTCAGGTTTGAAGATTGCTGCCGAACGTTTTAAGAGAAATCCCATTTTCGGCCCGCACACAGAGCCTCGTTTCCTACATTTCAACGGTAGGAAATTCAACTTGCCTGACGCATCAGTCGATCGAATCGTCTGCATCGATGCGTTCCACCACATTCCGAATCCTGCAGAAGTTCTATGCGAAATGTCACGCATCCTTCGTGACGGTGGCGTTGCCGCATTTGCCGAACCGGGTCCAAAGCATTCTTGGTCACCTGGGGCCCAGTACGAAATGCGACATCATCAGGTCGTTGAGAATGATGTCGTGATTGAAGATATTTGGGAAATGGCCAAACAAGCAGGCTTTGGCGATCTTCGCATGGCCGTTTGTTGTACTTCGCCGTTTCACGTCAGTCTTTCAGAATTCAACGAGTTTATTTCTGGCGGAAGGACCAGCACGCAATACCTCCAGACCGCACAGCACTATATGCAAAACTCAAGACGATTGTTCTTCCTATCCAAGGGCGAGCAGAGTCTAGGCGATAGTCGGTCACCAGAAGGCTTGCGAGCATCAATCAAGGTTGCCCCCGTAGAAGAAGGCACTGCCAAGTTAGGCAAACCGATCTCGATCCGCGCCAACGTTGTGAACAAAGGTAAGACGCGTTGGTTACCACCAAGCTATGGTCTTGGTTCCGTTTGGTTGGGTGCTCACTTACACGAATTGGGAACATCGTCAACGAAACCCGCGTTCTTCACAACTCCCTTGCCAACCGAAGCCTCAGGCGGACTCATGCCTGGCAAATCCATCGATTTTACGTTCGAGTTGACGCCGCCAGACCACGAAGGCGAATTCGTCTATGAATTCGATTTGGTATCCCAACAAGTGGCGTGGTTCCACGGCACAGAGTCTCCTACAACTTCGATGAAGATAACTGTAGGCAAGTAAACGCCCAAACATGTACAAGAGAAAACACCACGATCGAAGATCCAAATGAAGTACTTTGCTAGGGCGATTCTAGACTCTATTCATCACTGGCCCACGTTGCTGCTCGCTACGCTTTGTTCCATCGGTGTAGCAACGCTTTGGAGCGCTAATATTGGCGCGATGTACCCCGTGATCGAAATGACCCTGAAGGGTAACTCGACCCAAAGCCAACTCAGTGAACGCGTGACGGCGATCGAGCAGCAGATCGCAACTCAGCAGCAGGCGTTGGAGCGAGCAAGTGAGCAACTGAAACTCAACAACGCCGCCGACAAACAGCTTGCGAAATCCGTCATTGCATTGCAATCGGACATCGCCGGCAACACAAAGTCACTGCAATGGGCGCAGTTTCAATTGGACATGGCAAAACGCTTCTTGCCCAACGATCCGTTCAAGACGATCTGTTGGATCATGGTGGTCATGGTCGTCAGTACGATGGTGCGCCATGTGCTGCTCCTGGCCAATGACATGTTGATTGGGCGTGTATCCACGACAATTGTTCGAAGTATGCGTCGAAGAGTTTTCGATCAAGCGTTGATGTTCGACCGCAAAACTTATCAAAACTATGGAACGAGTGGCTTGTTATCAGCTATCACCCATACTTCGGATGGATTGTCCAATGGATTGATTGCCTTCTTCGGCTTGGCAATTCGTGAGCCGTTAAGAATTATCGCGTGTCTGATTGGCGCCGCTATTGTCTGCCCACGTTTGCTAATGCTGTGCGTGATACTGGCACCGCTATTGGTACTATCGGTTTATTGGTTTAACGGACGCGTCAAAGGTATTGCTCGATCGATGATTGGTAGGAATACCGGTTTTCATGAAGTCATTCTAGAAGCACTGAGCAACATATTCACCGTCCAGGCCTATACGATGGAGGCCGAGGAACGCAAACGCTTTGGAGATTGTACGCAAGACATGCAGCGATGCAGCATGCGAATGATTTTCTACACGGGATTGAGCAAACCGGTTACCGAGTTGATTGGCGTTGGCATGATCGCCATAACGATTTGCGCAGGGGCGTATCTTATCGTCAATCGCGAAACCCACATTTTCTTCGTGCGAATCTGCGACCAACCCATGAGTCCATCGGATCTAATGATATTCTTTGCCATGTTGATTGGTGCAAGTGACCCGCTTCGCAAAATGTCAGGCGTGATGACGTCGATCTATACGGGCGCTCTTGCGGCCGAAAGCCTCTACCAGATGCTCGATCAACCTGTAAAACTTACCGAAGTTGCTCAGCCTGTAACCATCGCGTCGCCACATTCAAGGCTTAAAGTGGAAGACCTTGCGTTTGGTTATATCCCCGGCTCTAGGGTTCTTCACAACGTCAGCTTGGATGTACCATTTGGTCAAACCATCGTCATCCTTGGATCGAATGGCAGTGGAAAATCGACATTGATTCAGCTTTTGTGCCGATTCTATGACCCAGAGTCTGGCGGCATTTCTCTGGATGGAGTCGACTACCGCCAGATGACAATCGAATCCATTCGTCGGCGCATCGCTCTTGTCAGTCAACAGACAGAGTTGTTTAACCGTTCGGTGTTAGAAAATATTCAGTACGGTAGTCCTGGCAGCACCCGCGAGCAAGCAATTGAGGCTGCGAAGGTTGCCCACGCGCACGAGTTCATCACCAATGTGTTAGAGAACGGTTACGACACCGTTGTGGGCCAAGGCGGACAACGATTGAGCGGCGGCCAACGCCAGCGAATCGCCATGGCTCGAGCAATTTTGCGAAAGCCTGAGATCCTGATCCTGGACGAATCGACCAGTCAGATAGATATGGCCAGTGAACTTGAGATCCGCCGTTCACTGAGCGAACTTAAGCGACAATGCACAATCATTATCATTACGCATCGCGAAGCGCTGATTGAGCTGGCGGATGCCACCTTCGAAATTCGCGCAGGGCATCTGCATTCCATTAACGGTCGACTTGGTCACGCGGCGTAGAGCTTTTTCAGCAGGCGGCAACCTGCTTCAGCAGGCGGCAATCTGCGTCAGCAGGCGGCAATTTGCTTGCAACCGCCCATCTTCACTAAGCCGCAATCTCGACCAGCTTTACCTGATCTTCAAGCAAACTAGAGATCGAAGAAATTTTTTCTTTAATTGATGTCCCTTTATGCCGCCGTCTGGGCGTCTCTCTAGAGCAAGGTCTGCGCGCTTAGCGGTCTGGATTCTGATTCGTAAATTATTTGCCAGTAACACTTTGCGATCATGTAAAGTGATTCGATTGGCTTGCACTGCCTCCGTAAGTCAATACATTTTTCAGATAGATGTGAGGAGCTTCATCTGGGCGTCTCGCCACACTTGATTGTCACCAAGAGATAAAACGCAATGCACAAAGCGATGCCAATCGCAATCGTAGGTGTTTCATGCCGATTTCCAAAAGGTCTGGAGAATCTGCGCATTCTCTGGCAAGCACTGACAAATCGCTTCAGCGCTATTGATACGGTTCCAGAAGATCGCTGGACTGCCAATCGATACTACTCATCTGACATTGCGTCCAAAGGGAAATCCTATATTCGTCGCGGAGGGTTCCTTCAGCAAGACGTTAGCCTGTTTGACGCTTCGTTCTTTGGTATTTCGCCACGCGATGCCGAGAATATGGACCCGCAGCAGCGACTGTTGTTGGAAGTCGTTTGGGAGGCCTTTGAAAATGCTGGTCTCTCGATACCTGACCATGCCGGGTCGAACGTAGGCGTTTACGTTGGCGGGTTCATGCTCGATCACATGATCACTCAAATGTCCGCCGCGAACCGTTCGCAGATCAATCAGAACACTGCGGCGGGCATGATGATGACGATGTTGTCTAATCGCATTTCGCACACATTCGATTTTCGAGGGCCAAGTCTGTCCATCGATACCGCGTGTTCGTCTTCGTTAGTTGCCTTTCACTACGCCTGTCAAGATCTTTGGCGAGGTGCATGTGATATGGCCGTTGTGGGCGGTGCCAATGTCATGCTTCGTCCTGAGTATCCGATGGGAATGTGCAAAGGGCATTTTCTATCGCGCGATGGAGAATGCAAATCTTTCGATGCACGAGCGGATGGTTACGGAAGAGGCGAAGGCTCGGCCGCTGTTTTACTAAAGCCATTGGACGCTGCAATAGCGGCGGGTGATCTCATTCTGGCCACGGTGCTTGGAACGGGTTCGAATCAAGATGGACATACGCCCGGCATTTCAATGCCCAATGGCGATGCACAACAATCGCTAATCGAGCAAGTTTGCCGTGAATACGCAATCGATCCCTCCCGCGTCAGTTACGTCGAATGTCATGGTACTGGTACGGCCATCGGTGATCCGACTGAAGCCCGTGCAATCGGTGCGACATACGGTGCGGCACGCAAGTCAGCCAACTTGAGCCCAGTGATTATCGGTTCGATCAAAAGCAATATTGGTCACCTGGAAGCGGCCGCAGGCGTCGCCGCACTCGTCAAGGCGGTTTTGACTATTCAACATCAGCAGACGACACCACTTGCAAATCTCCAACAACCCAATCCAGCGATCCCCTTCGACCAGCTTGGTATTCGGCTCTCGGATGAAGTCTTGCCATTGGGCGAGTCGAATCAGCAAAACTTCTGTGTCGCGATCAACTCATTTGGCTACGGTGGTTCGAACGCCCATGCGGTCCTTAGTGTCCCACCGAAGACCAGCCAGTCGCAAGCGGTTCAAACGCTCAGTCCCAACACGCAACTCTTTCCAAGATTTTTACCGATCTCGGCTCGCAGCAACAAAGCTCTCCACTCGCTGGCATCCAAGTATGCTGAACTCCTTCACCATGAAAACGTTTGCCTGGACGATGTTCTTTATTCGGCATCCTTCAAGCGAGCCCACCTTTCGCATCGAGCTGTCGTCAGTGGTAATTCGGCGTCTGAATTGATCGCTGGGTTGCAGGCGGTCGCTAATGACGCGGAATCCAATCGCGTTGTTCGTGGCGTACAGAGTTTTCAGGGAAATCGAAACCCCGTATTCGTGTTCACTGGAATGGGGCCCCAATGGTGGGCGATGGGCCAGGAACTTTATCGAAGCAATCTACTCTACAGAGAAACGGTTGATGAAGCCGATTGCATTTTTCAACAGATCGCTGGCTTTTCCGCTTTGCAAGAAATGCTGCGCGAAGAATCTCAGTCGCAAATTACGCGAACTGAATTTGCACAGCCAGCGAACCTGCTGATTCAAATCGGTTTGTTGGCAGTTCTCAAAGCGGCTGGCGTAGTACCGGGTGCGGTAGTGGGGCATTCGGTTGGTGAGCTGGGGGCCGCGTACGCCGCCGGCGTATTGTCGCTTCGTGATGTGTTAACCGTGTGCTTCCATCGCAGTCAGTTGCAGGCAACTTGTGCTGGAACGGGTTCAATGCTGGCGGTTGCATTGAGCAAGGAACAGGCCGCTGCCCGCATAGCCGCTTGCTCCGATCGAGTCTCGATTGCGGCCGTAAACGGTCCAACGAACGTGACCCTTGCTGGTGATAGCGATGAACTGGCAACGATTGCTGAAGTGTTGGAATCAGATGGAATCTTCCATCGAAAGCTGGAAGTCGAGGTGCCGTATCACAGCCCAATGATGGACCCGATCATGCAAAACTTGCATGATGCATTACGGGAGGTTCGTCCAAATGCCCCTGCGATCCCACTCTATTCCACTGTCACAGGCGCGAGGGTTGAAAACATCAGTTTCGGTGCCGACTATTGGCCATTAAATATTCGACAGTCCGTTGAATTTGCGTCGGCTATCGATGCGATCCTTGCCGCAGGATTCAATCTTTTCCTTGAAGTAGGCCCACATCCAGTTCTGACCACCTCATTGCAAGATTGTGCCAAGGCATCGCAACGCGAATGCAGAACGCTGCATACTCTCCGACGAAACAAGCCGGAGTTGGAATGCATCAACCGCAGTATCATGAGTGTCTTTGCTGAAGGCGGGAATCTGGATTGGACCAAGTTAAATGCATCAGGAAAGTTCATTGCGATCCCCAATTACCCATGGCAGAGAGAAAAGTACTGGTTAGAGAATGATCGTGCGATGCAAGATCGTCTTGCACCCATTGTTTATCCCATCCTTGGAATTCAAGAAGCCCCTGGATCGCCGGTTTGGCGCAACGACTTTGATCATGAGCCTGTCGCCTATCTCCGTGATCATGTCGTCACAGGAATGGCAATTTTGCCAGCTGCCGCGTACATGGAAGCCCTTCTTGAACTTGCGAGCATTCAATTCGAAGGCAAAGCCTGCTTGGCGATCCGAAATTTGGACATTCACGCACCCATGATCTTGTCTGTCGACCGCGGACTAGATTGTGTCACCTCTTACAATCCAAACTCACAAACGGCAATCGTACGTAGCCTCGAAAACGGAAGACTCGGCACTGGCCAGATACACGTCGAAGCGAAATTGGCCGGGCTAGAACACTTTGAAAAGGTAACAATAAAGCTGGAGCACATCGCTAGGGAGTTCACCGAAGAGAAGTCGATCGACTCGTTTTATCGCGAGCTGAATTCCATGGGATTGAACTATGGCCCAGCCTTCCAGACCGTCCGGCAACTAAAGTTAAACGACGATCGAACAAAGGTTCTGTCAAGAATCGAAATCCTGCCCGAGCTCGGTGGCGATCTTGCGCGCTATCGAATTCATCCTACTTTGCTAGACGCCTGTTTCCAATCGCTTTCAGCCATGCTTGGCTCCTCAGACAATGTCTACCTACCGACTGGCGTTGCCGAGTTGTGTGTATTCACCAATTCGTTACCGGCAAACGTGTGGTGCCTCGGAGAGAAGACTGCGCAAACCAATCGCTTCATCGACTGCAATTTAACGTTGATCGATGACGAGGGACATGTCTTGGCTTCACTTCGAGGAATGCGATCAACGGCTGCCTCCAGTAGAGAGAGAGTTGACCAATTTGGAGATGTCGTCAAGCGACAGATTCTCTGCTACCAATGGCAGTATGGTGAGACGCTGACGGAGCCCAAACGCCTTGGCCATTGGATGGTTGTTGGAAGCAACGAATTGTCCTGCGACGTTGCCACGAGGCTGGAACAATACGGTGCAATCGTCACTCGGAGCGTTTCAGTCCATCACTCCGATGCAGTGGCTCCCAATTCTCAAGACAGCATCTGCATCGAGTCGACGGCTGACATAAAACGAGTGTTGGATGAATGTGGTGACCTCGATGGAGTTGTGTTCGCCCATGGTTTGGATCACCACGATGCGGATCCCACGGGTGAACGCGCGGTCTCCGCACTCGTCACTTGCACTCAGGGTCTACTAAGTCAATCATCAAACACTCGGCCACGAGTTTACGTGCTGACACAGTCGGCATTCCAAATCAATGATTCCGACGACTCGGTCCAGCCAAGGCAGTCGGCCATTAACGGTTTCGTGCGTGTTGCCTTCAACGAAGTCGAAGGGCTCCGTTTCAGTTCCGTCGACCTTCCCGCTGAAGTCAACTTTGATGTTGTCGATGCAGCTGTGTTGGAATTGCTCTGTGATGCTCCCCATGATGAGGTTGCATTGCGAAATGGCCTGCGAATGACCAGCGAACTGGTCGATAGTCCAGTATTGAGCGAGGATCAGATTGAATACTATCGGGTCGATGATCGTCATCCCGTTCTCGTTAGACCACTTCGGCCAGATGTGGAGAGTATCGGAACGGCTCGGATTGTGGCCAATAATCTTCGACAGGTTGGTGATAACGATGTTTATCTTGAAATTGAATCTTCAATCGTTCCGGCTAATTTGCTTCTAGATCCCTCATCGGATTCCATTGACCAAACGGCGCTCGAGTTTGTCGGAACCATCAAATCGATTGGGCCAGGTGTACGAGACTTGGTGGTTGGATCGCGAGTCTGCGGATTCGTACCCGCGGACCTGGCCAGCCATATGATCGTTGATCGTAAGCAACTGCATTGCGTTGCTTTACCTGAGTGGGTTGAAGCAGCGAAAGTGCTAAGTGTGTTGTCCAATGCAACACGAATTGAGCACGTTATCGAAAGGCTCGATCTTTCTCCAGCATCTACTGCAGTTGTCAAATACGAGTCTCTGGGCATCTTGATCGCGGAACGATTGTCAAGCGAAGGTGTGAAGGTCGCATTGCTCGCCGACAACGTAGATCAGCTTGCGCCCAGGGTGCGTGAAAAGTTCGCTGTTTATTCCTGTTGCCCGGTTGGAATGTCGCAGGCGATCGCTGCGAACTGTCGAGACAATGCGTTTGACGTACTGGTAGCTGACCTGAACGCATGGGCCAATCAATTTGATTTTCACCTGGTTCGCCCTGGCGGAGTCGTCGTTGATACGACCGACTGTCCCTCTTCGATCACCCTGCCCGGGCATGTTGCCAATTTGGTGAGATCCGATCTGGAGACACTTCTTCAACGACCAGACCGGCTTATCAAGACGCTGATGAGTGTTGTCGAGCAAATTTCGAATGGGACAATCGTAGCTTTGCCGACCCTGGATGTTACGTTGGCAGATCTTGGTTGGCAGAAACTGCCTCTAGCCGATACCGATTCGACGTTAGTGTTGCATTACACTTCTGACGGCAAAGATCTGCCAGTTGTTCAACAACGCGTGATTGAATTCCAAAAGGACGCGACCTACTTGATCACCGGTGGATTTGGTGGCTTTGGACAGAAAACGGCGATCTGGTTGGTACAACACGGTGCGAAGCATCTCGTGCTTACGGGTAGAACTGGGGCAGACACCGACGATCGCAAGGAATTTGTTGAGCAATTGCGGGCGTTGGGGGCAGTGGTCCATGCTGCGGCCTGCGACCATGCAGACAAAGAACAGTTGGAGTCGTTGTTTCATGAGATCCAGGCCAACATGCCGCCGTTGAAGGGCGTCTTTCATTCTGGTGCCGTCATCCTGGATCAACCGATCGGCGAAATCGATTTGCCAACGCTGAGTAAGGTAATGCAGAGTAAAGCCTTAGGAGCTTGGAATCTCCATTTGTTGACACAGTCGATGGAGTTGGATCATTTTGTGCTGTATTCATCCGTAGCGAATTTGGTCGGTAATAGCCGTCAGGCAGCTTATAGTGCTGCGAACGGTTTTCTCAATGGACTGGCTCATTATCGAAAATCTCTGGGGTTGCCGGGACTAAGTGTCAACTGGGGTGCAATCGCTGACGTGGGAGTTGTTGCGCAAGATGAACGACTCGAGCAATTCTTGAGATATACAGGTCTGCGAGGCATCAGTTCGTTGGAAGGCCTTGAGGTGATGCGGCAAGCGATGGCCTGTGGTGCAACACAAATTGGCGTCACGATGATCACGTCATGGGCTGATTGGGCCAGGTTTGAAACTCGCGGTGCCACCTCCCCGCGTTTTGCACACCTGATAGCTCAAGATTCGCAATCGAAAGACAATACAGTTCGAGACGCGCTGATTGAGGAACTCAACAAACTCGAGCCTTCAGATCAACTCGAACTGCTGTCGAGCTTGATGACTGAAATCTTAGCGTCTGTTCTGAAATCGGACCCCGCAGATATATCCGCCGATCGAGCCATATCGCAATTTGGTGTGGACTCTTTGATGGCGACTGAGATCCAAAGCCTGTTCGATAGCAAGCTTGGTATTAGTGTCTCCATTCTTGAATTGATCGGTAGCGCAACCATTCGTTCAGTGGCAAGTACCGCACTCAAGTCGCTATTCAACGAGCCGGCTTCGGCAACGACAATTCCCGTTCAATTGACACCAGCATAATTGAATCGTCACTTGCAGGTTAGCAAAATCATGAATCTCAAATCCAGCTTGGAACGATTAAAGAAAGATCTAAATCTCAACACTCCGGATGCTAACGTACCTGCTAGAGCCATTCCGATCACACCAGCCGCCTACGACTTTGCTCATTTCCCGGAGTACAAAGATTTCACGACGATGGAGTGGTTCTACAAAAAGCAGAACTACACCAAAAACCAATTCCTCAAACATGTCGGTGCCTCGGATGCGACCGTGACACTGGAAGGTCGCGAACTGATCAATTTTTCCAGCTACAACTACTTGGCGCTTGCCTGTGATCCTCGCGTTAAGGAAGCTGCCAAACGGGCGATCGATGACTTTGGAACTAGTACTGGATCTGGACGTTCGATCACCGGTGAAGTCGACTTGCATCAGCAATTCGAACAGGAACTTTGTGAAGTGCTGGGAACCGAGGACGCGGTGCTGTCCGTTGGTGGTTACAGCACCAATGCATTCACTGTTGGCTATTTGGCGCGCCCTCAAGATTTGATTGTCTACGATGAATTAGTCCACAACTCGGCGTTGGCCGGTTGCAAGATGACAACCGCGAGGCGTTTTAGTTTTCCGCATAACGATTACGCAGCACTAGACCGATTGCTGACACAACATCGTGACAAATACGAACGCGTACTGGTTTTGATCGAGGGCGTCTACAGCATGGATGGTGACATTCCTGATGTGCCAAAGATCATTGAAATCAAACGCAAGCACAAAGCTCTGCTAATGCTCGACGAGGCGCACTCAATGGGAATTATCGGGCCCAACGGCTTGGGGATTACGGACTATTTCAAGATCGACGGAAAAGAGATCGACATCCTGTTCGGATCGATGAGCAAGGCGTTCGGTACTTGCGGTGGCTATGTGGCTGGTCCCAAGCCACTGGTGGCAATGCTAAAGAACTATGCACCCGGCATTCTGCTCTACGGTGCTGCCCCAACTCCGGCCAACACGGCTGCCGGATTGGAAACGTTACGCATCATGCGTAAGGAACCAGAGCGTGCAAGACGCGTGCAAACCAACGCAGCGTACTTTATTGAAAAGGCAAAAGCCGTTGGTTTGGACACGTACCACAGCAAAGACTCGGGTATTGTTCCAATCATGATGCGCGATTCAGAATTAGCATTGTGGCTTTCCATTCAGTTGTTCGATCAGGGCATCTGCTCTTTCCCAATGCTTTATCCGATCGTTCCGCGTGACAAATCGCGATTGCGATTCTTCATCAATACCAATCACACGCAACAGCAGATGGATTACACGATCGATTGTCTTGCAAAGAATATGAAAGTCGCCCCGCCGTCAAAGGGAGTCATCTGAGTTGGCTATGCCCCCAAGACGCATACCAACAAAACGTCTTTGCAGTTTAGGGGAAACTGAGGGCAAAGATGTTTAGTGCAGTGGTGCGACACTCCCTTCGAGACATTGCTTTGCCACTAAACCTACGTACACAAAATAGACCATGAAACAAATCCAATTCGCAGCATTTGGCCAACCAAGTCAAGTGGCAAGGTGCGTGGACGTGGAGGATGTCGGACCTCCATCTGCTTGGGAAGTCATTGTTGATGTGGAAGCCTTTCCAATCAATGTCGCAGACTTAGCAGTGATGGCTGGTCGATACGGTAATTTGCCAAAACTACCCGCAACCATCGGCATGGAAGCGGTCGGCATTGTTGCTGAGAAGGGCAGTAGTGTCACGGATCTGGCGGTGGGTGATCGAGTCGTATTGTTGGCCAATAACAATTGGGCGGAACGTCGAAGGGTTCCAGCCGCTGCGGTTCACAAGGTTCCTGTTGAAGCTGATGTCTTGCAATTTGCGATGTTGAAGGTTAATCCCGCAACTGCTCACTCCCTGCTTTCCCAGTTCGCCACTTTGAATGCCAACGATTGGATCTTGCAGAATGCGCCGTTATCGTCGGTGGGCACTTGTGTCATTCAGATGGCAAAGCAACTTGGGCTTCGATCCGTCAACGTCGTGCGCAGAGCAGAGATGGCCTCACAAGTGACAGGGCTAGGCGGCGACATTGCGATCGAGGACGGACCAGATTTAGCCAGCCGAATTCGCGCCGTCACGAAGGGCGCGCCGTTCAAAGTCGCATTCGACGCCGTTGCTGGGCCATCTGTCCAGAGGCTGGCGGAATCGCTCGGCGATGGAGGAATTGTAGTGAATTATGGAATGCTTTCCGGTTCTGAGTGCCAAATTAGTCCCGAACAGACAATCTTTCGTGGTATTACCCTACGTGGATTCTGGCTTTCCAAGCTGCTGAATCGGCTTTCGCTGGACCAACGACGAACTTTGTTTGATTCGTTGGCGGCCCAAATCGTCGAGGGCAAACTGAAAATGCCCGTCGATTCCTACTACCCAATCGAATTAATCACGCATGCCCTTCAGCGAGCCGAACAACCGAATCGCAATGGAAAAATCATTGTCGTTGTCAAACGTTAGGTTGGTGAGTCAGGCTGGAAAAGTGTGGGATATAGCCCGATTCTTCAGAAATCGACGACGGCTAGCGGAGTTGTTTGGCGACGCGCCCTCTCCGCTCGTGTACCTCGCGACTCTCCCAATGGGAGAGTTGGGTAAATGGAACCAAACCCTCCCGCTCGCGCCGCTCGCGGGAGGGTCGGACGTGTCAGCGGCCGGGGAGGGCTGGCAGAGTCGTTCGGTAATGCGCCCTCTCCGCTCGTGTACCTCGCGACTCTCCCAAAGGGAGAGTTGGGCAAACTTCAAACTTCAAACTTCTCACTTCAAACTTCCTCCATGACTTCCATCGATCTAACACTTGAAACGGGCATCCCGGCGGAAGTTGCGGAAGGTGTATGGTGCTTGAGGCTCCCGCTGCAATCAGCTCTCGATCATGTGAATGTCTACTTTTTGGAAGATGTAGACAGTTGGGTCATGGTAGACACGGGCAGTAATGTCGATTCTTGCCGTTCGGCACTTTTGCACGCGTTGGAGCACGAGCCGCTCTCGCGATTACCGGTACGCCGTGTTTTAGTGACTCACCATCATCCGGATCATGTTGGGCTGGCGGGACTGATGGTTGAACGTGGTGCCAGCCTGCTAGCGACCCGTTATTGCTGGTTGTACGCTCGAATGTTGCAAATGGATGATCGCGAGCTGCCTTGTGAAGATCAGATCCAATTTGCTCAGCGTTCGGGACTGAAGGGGATTGCCCTAGCAGCCTATTGTCGGCAGCGTCCCAGTTATTTCTCGCAGCATGTTTTGCCACTTCCGTTTTCATTCCAATCATTGAAACAATGCGAATCGATAACTATCAACGGTCGTCGGTGGACGGTACATATTGGAAATGGTCATGCAACAGGCCATGCGACTTTGTGGTCTAATGATGGATTGGCAATTACGGGCGACCAAATCATGTCGGGTATCGCATCGAACCTGAGTGTTCACCCCAGTGAACCTGATGCGGACTTGGTGTCGGAGTGGTTGGACAGTTGTCGGTATTTTCAGAAGTTAGCCTCCGACGAGGTGTTTTGCTTGCCTGGACACAATTCACCGTTCAAGGGTGCAAGGACCCGCTGTGGGCAACTGATCGCCAATGTTGAGGCTGCGTTGGAGAGACTCTTATTGAGAGTTCAATACCCTTGTACGGCGGTTGACTGCTTGGATGCCGTTTATCGGCGTCGGTTACGCGTTCACGAACAGAATTCATTAATTGCTGAGACAGTAGGATTCTTGAATCATTTACTTGCAACAGGGCGAGTTCAGCGAGAGTTAACCCGCGAGGGTGTCTATGTATGGCACCAATAGTTCAAACTCGAATAAGCGAATGCAATGAATAGCAATGAATATGACGTGATCGTCATAGGCTCAGGGATGGGGGGCTTGGCGACGGCCAGCATCGTAGCTCAACTGGGCAAGAAGCGAGTCTTGATGGTCGAGCGCCACTTTAAATTGGGTGGCTTTACGCACTCGTTCCGCCGAAAAGATTACGAATGGGACGTCGGTGTACATTATGTCGGCGAGATGCAAAAGGGCTCCGTCACTCGCGGCATGATGAATTTGGTGACTCGCAACGGCGTCAAATGGCATCCAATGAACTCGCCGTTCGAACGCTATTTCTTTCCCGGCGAGGTGTTTGAAGTTCCCAGCGATATGAAGGAGTTCAAGCAGAAACTGATCGACCGCTTTCCGCAGGAAAGCGACGCGATAGTTCGTTACTTTCGCGACCTAAAACATGCACAAGCATGGATGGTGCGTTGGTTTATCTCCAAAGTCTATCCTGGATGGATTGGCGGAGCGCTAACCATGTTTGGCAAAAAGTTGTGCAGCATGACAACGACCGCGTATATGAACGCCAACTTCAAAGAGCCCTTGCTTCGTTCCATACTTTGTGGCCAATGGCCTGACTACGGCACAATACCGAAGGAGAGCGCCTTTGGGATTCATGCAACCGTTGCGTCGGATTACCTACACGGTGGTTTCTATCCGGTGGGTGGCGCCGGGGAAATTGCGAACCATGCCGCAAAGGCTGTCGAAGATCATGCGGAAAGTGCCTAGTCAGTCACGAAGTAGTCAAGATCCTGGTAAACGATGGAAAAGCCTGCGGAATCTTAGCCCGAAACAAAGGTGAGGATATTGAGTTTCGTGCGCCCATTGTGGTATCCAATGCTGGTGCAGTGACGACATTCGGCCGTTTGACGCCGCCTGAATTCTGCACCAAAGAGCGGGCGAAGATCGCTCGATTGAAAAATGGTACATCCGCGTTGATACTCTTCTTAGGATTGAAGGATGATCCACGCAAACACGGATTTGATGACTGCAACAATTGGCTCTTCGAGCATCTCGACCATGATTTCATCACGCCAAGGCGAATGGGCAAGTCAGGTTCAATCGATGGTGCTTTCGTTTCGTTCGGTTCCATCCGCAATCCAGGTCAGGAACCACACACGGCCCAGGTGGATAAGCTTTGGTGAAGAAAAAGATTGGAGCGACTATGTTGACTCCAATTGGAAACGTCGTGGTGAAGCTTACGAAAAGCGCAAAGAAGAAGTCGCTGAAGAAATGCTGCAGTTCGGCTGAAGCTCGCCTGCCGGGATTGCGAAGTTTGATTGACTACCAAGAGCTGTCGACGCCTTTGACCGTCAAGAGCTTACTGGTCATTGGGGAGGTTCGATCTATGGACAAGCGTACGATATCAATCGTTTGTTCCGCGATAAATGGAACGTTTCTAGTTCTATCAAGAATCTATTTTTGACAGGCAGTGATGTTGGTACATCAGGAGTAAATGGCGCGCTGATGGGTGGTGCCATGTCCGCCGCCCGAGTGCTTGGCATGTTCGGCTTACCCAAGGTCATGATGAACGCCATGAAACAGGCCAATCGCGACTAGCAGGCTGCTGAAAAAGATACCCGACGCGTAGTCCATCCCAAACTCGCAACTTCAAGACGCGTAAGCGAGGGAATTTCAGAACGCAAATTTGAGATCTCAGATCTCAGATCTCAGATCTCAAATCTCAAATCTCAAATTCGAATCGCGCTGGCTGACATTTTTCGGTCGCTTCTGCGTGAGCCTTACATTGGAAGCCACTTGCCGAAAAAGACTCCTGAGCCCATCACCCGCCTGCCTAACCTGCGCTAGACCTTCGTTTTAATCGTTACAACACGACTCTCTTCACTGAAATGATTTAGGAGTAATTGGTCTCGAATCCGTCTGCGTCGTTATCCGAGCTACCTTTTAGCGTTTCTTGGTGCCTGTTGCCAGGATTGCACTAAACCTAACGTTTTGGATTACGAAAATGCCGATTCTCCGACGTAAACGCAGCTTCATCGACTTCGAAGTTCAAACCAGCTTGCTTCGTAGAATGACGCTTCAGTGGATTTCATTCTTGGTTGTGAATGCAATCGCCACTTTATTGTTGGACCTACTTGCTCAGCGGAGAGGCACCGCTCGGAATCGCATGTCAGCCAATTCGCTCAACTTTATTTGCCTGTACTTTTTGTATCCTTGGCGCTTTTGCCTGTCTACTTGTTGGACGCAGCCAAGCTGAGCAATCGTTTCGTAGGTCCGATCATGCGGGTCGAAAGACGCTCGCCGATGCGGCCCAAGGCACAGCTGTGGCACCATTGAAGTTTCGTGAGAATGACTTCTGGCGATCACTAGCTGACGATTTGAACGTGGCGCTCAAATTAGAGCCTTCTCGCGTTCCGTCGGAAGAGAAGGTTTCGTAAATGCGTACACAGTACCTATCGACCGTTAGCTCAACACAGAAACTGAATCGGTATCGCAATCGACGTGGGGCGGCTATCGTTGAGTTCGCGGTTTGCTTGCCATTGCTGATGCTGATCATTCTCGGAACGATCGAAGCAACACACGGGATTTTTTTGAAACAAGCCTTATCAGCTGCTGCCTACGAAGGCATCCGCGAACCGCTCGAAGTACTTCGGCTGTTGCTCGTGCAAGTGCTGAGGCTGTGCTTCGAGGCTCGTCAAGTTCGAGGCTTTAGCATAACTTTCACGCCCAGCGAGTTGCAGACGTGGCTCGCAGCCAAGCGATCACGATCGAAGTTCTGCCCCATTCTCACAGAACAGCCCCTTCATCGGTAATGTGATGCAAGACCGCACCGTCACCGCTCGTGCAATCATGATCAAGGAATAACCATGCACAAAACGAAATCCAATCGTTCGGCTTTGCGGAGACCGTCGCGGAGCGATGCTCGTGCTTCTTTCAGTCATGCTTTTGCTGTTCTTTGTCGCCGTAGCCTTCTCCGTCGATATCGTTACATGCATTTGGTACGCGGCGAACTGCGCACGGCTACTGATGCCGCAGCGAAGGCTACAGCACAGACGCTGGCAAGAACTCAAGATGTCGGGCAATCCATCGCACGTGGACAGCAAATCGCACAAGCGAACACGGTCGCGGGGCGGGGGCTACAGTTAGAGACCAGAGATTTTCAATTTGGCAATTCTCGACTGGATACTAACGATCGATTCATCTTTTCACCCAACGGACGCCCAACCAACAGTGTACGTGTCAGCGGCAAACGACTGCGTCATCGCGATCTGGTTCCGTCGGACTGTTTTTCGGACGAGTTTTGGGCGTCAACTTCTTCCGAGCCCAGCGACACAGGCAACAGCCACTTTCGTCGAACGCGATATTGTCGTTGTGGTTGACCGATCGGGATCGATGCTGGGACAGAAATTTACGGACTTGCAAAGAGCGGTTGCCGTGTTCGTTGCCGCACTGCGTGTAGGCAATGTGGACACTCGCGTGGGACTAGCTTCTTATTCCACAACGGCAACGCAAGATGTGCAAATGACCACAAATTTCAATCAACTCAATGTAGCCATGTCATCCATGTTTGCAGCGGGCTTTACGAGTATTTCAGGTGGAATCCAAGCTGGAACAGAAATCATGCGTGGCACACGATCCTCGGATTTCGTTGAGCGAACCATGATCTGATGACCGATGGAATTCACAACACAGGCATAGACCCTGAAGGTCCCGCAGCCGATATCGCCAACCTAGGTGTAACCATTCACACGATAGCGTTTGGTGCCGATGCCGATCAAGCTCGCATGCGCAACATCGCAGCTATCGGTAAGGGCAAAGCATTTAACGCGCAAACCGGCTTGCAACTCGAAAATGTTTTCCGTGAGATTGCCTTGACGCTCAATACTGTGATCACGGAGTAAAAACACATGAAAAAGATTATTAAGCGGAACATGTTCGGCTAAAGACGCGACTCGAAGAGCGCCAGTCACGCGTCGAGTTTGCCTTGACAGCCGGACTTGCGTTTTTCTTTTTCTTTGCGTCGTTCGAATTCAGCCGTGTCGCGATGATTCGCGGCACAGTCGATAATGCGATCTACGAGGGCGCTCGTGGCCGGAGTCATTCCAGGTGCATCCGTGGCCGACGTGGAAAACAAAACCCGAGAGATTCTCAGAACGGCTCTCATTCGTAACGCGACAGTCACGGTAACGCCTAATCCACTGCTATTTTCGCGATGGTACCGTGACGGTGCGAGTGGACTTGGCGCTCGATCGCAACACGTTTTCACCCGAGTATGTTCTTTGGTGGTAAAGTGATCAGCCGAACGATCACGATGAAACGCGAAGCGAGCAAGTATGCCAACGCATTTAATCGGTAGCTGTAGGCCGATTTCTCCGAAATCGCGCGAGCGATGTACCAGCCGACTTTTGCATGCGCGGATCACGGACGGTACGATTTTGGTAGGTCGCTTCTGCCGGAAGCCGACTAGGATACACCGACTAACGTGCCCGACCAATCCGGTTTTCCGGAGCAGTAAACTCTGCGCTTCGAAGATGTATCCAGGTTGTGCATGACAGGTGATACAACTTAGTCGCATCCGGCAGATGCGACCCACCAAAACCCAATACATACGCCACGATCTGCTCGCGCACGCTCAATCGGGATGAGCAGAAATAGTTGGTAAATCGTTGTACCCTAGAAGTCACAGCCTCATAGCGTCTAACTAACGTTAGCCCTGCGTTTCATCGTTGTGTGGGCGTAAAGGTCTAATTGGATTTCGTTTCTATGCTGTCCGCTTTTTGCGCGATCGAAAACCTCGGATAGCGTCCGGGGCTGCTGACAATTCAAGCGATGGTTGGCGAGGTTGATTGGGAGCCAAAAGATTCTTGTCGACAAGGAAATCAAGCACAGTCTTTGTCAACCTATCTCGGTAACGCGACGCATCTTGATCGTCTTCAATCCAAGCACGCAACTCAATGCGCTGGCTTTGTTGGCTGACACACACCAAGGTTGCTTGTGGCGCTGGGCTCAAAAGTAGATCAGGTTGAGCGACCAACAACTGTTGCAACATGCGACACACATCCGCCGGTCGTTCGTCACGCGTTACAGCGACTTCGATCGGTATCGCTCGCAGGCGACCTGCACCCATCCAATTGACTACGTCATGGCTTACAAAATTCTTGTTCGGGATGATCACTTCGCGGCCTTCTTCGTCGGCTAGTACCGTAGTTCGCAACTTCTGGGCCGCTACGCGACCTGTGAAATTTCCGACCGTGATTAGATCGCCCAGCCTTGCAGGTTTTTCAAAGAAAACGACCAGGCCTCCCAACAGGTTTCGTACAAAGTCCTGCATGGCAAAACCCAACCCGATGGTCAATCCAACCGCAAGCCATTGAATCATTTCCCATCGAAGGCCAATCAACCTGCAAGCGATAAAGCAACCGGTACCGAATAGCAAGCATCGTCCAAGCACCAACGATAGATGTTCCATCGCTTCGTCAAAATTGACTCGCTGAAGTACTAACGCATCAAAAATGCCAGGAAGTAGCTTGGCAAGCTGAAAGGCGACGAATAATGTGGCGGCGGCAAGCAAGAGATGCAATGCCGTGACAGGCGTTGCTTCCGAGTGACTTCTGCTCAGCTTCTGGCCATTCGCGTCAAGAAAAGTCTGAGTGATGTTGTCTTGGACAGTCCACAAGACCGGATTACCCATCTGAACATTCGGGAAGATATCAACCCAAAGCCAACCAACGCAAATGATAGCGGCAAGGACAATCGCACATTGACTTAGAAATGCAATCTGATGTTTTAGTTCTAAAGAATGTTCGGCTAGCGCTCCCGATACACGAGCCGGCTGCAAATCATTGTCCTCATCCGGAACCCGCTCGTCGCGAGTGCCAGTCAACGTATGCCAGATACCCGAAGCGACAATCTTAACAGCGGACCATAGTGTTGCTCCAACAAGTATGGAAACGAACATGATTCCGGCTCGTTTGATAATCTCGGAAGCGGTGAATTCATATCCTAACACCAGTAAAGTGATCATCGATAAAGCAAAGCCAACACCGACGAAATAGTACAAAAATCGAATTCGATACAAAACACTTCCACCAAACGTTTCTATCAACGGTTCGACGAATCCACCGCTAGGCTTAAGAGACAGGTGAGCTGTCCATGCAACGATCAGCAACGAGGCGATATAACCCAGTCTCGCAACCGAGCCACTCCAAGTCCCGTGGTCAACTTGTTCTGCTAGAGTGACAACGTAGGCGGATAAGACCAGCCCGGCACCAATGATCAGCAGATAGACCGACGCCCGTTGCTGGCGTGGCAATTCAACTTTCAAATGCTTGTCAACGAATCCATGTTTACGAAGAAGCTGACGAGGAACCTCCACGATCAATGCAACAAAACTTGCTGCGTACAAGGCATTGGCCACATGAAGTGTCGACTCGGTCACATATCCGCTTCCAAGCCATCGAGCGATTAGATACAAGATAGCTGGCAAGCCTAAAGCCACTACCGGCGTAAGTAGACTGGCCGTACACTTTCGAACACTGGCCGAAGTCTCAAGCATCCTCTTACGTTTGCCAATTCCTAACAGCCAGGATTTTGCGAGGAAACGAAACAGAAAAACCAATACAACAGTGCCAACCAGTGTCCATCCGCTGGCCGGATTGCTCATCCATTTTTGACTGAGTGAGTAACCGAACGCTTCACTGCGGCGAGAATCAAAAAGAGACCTAAGGCCAGTGGGGACCTTTCGAAGTTCTGCGATACTTAGTGGATTGCTGCTTCGTATCCACGTCACATTTCGATGGACCAGTCTGCGATACTCATCCGTGAGCTTGGCGAAAGCCGTGGAAGCGGAATCCAGTTCGCTGAGCTTCTGCCGGTAATCGTTGTAACCCTGATTCAACGCAAGTAACCATTCGTGTCGCTCGCGAAGCAATGACTGAATTTGCGATGACAGAGGTCCGTACTCCGGCTGCGTCGAGCGATAGCCGGCCAGTGAAAGGATCTGAGTAGCCTGGCGAACGACATCGCTGCCATCATGGGCGATCATTTCGTTAGCCAACTGCTTCTCGCGCGTTCGCTGGATTTCATCATTCACACGGTGCCCTGCCGCACCATCCACTTGCCAATCCTCAAGTTGGCTCTTCTTGTGACTGAGTAACATTCCAATGGTAGGCGTTAGACCGTATTGTCGGAGCTTGGATGCAACGTCTTCATAGTCCCGACTTGCGGCCTCAAGTTTTGCGTTGGCTTGGCCAACACGAAGGGCCAGCGAGTTGATCGAATCGGCAAGTTCTGACCACTGTTCGACTAAGCTAGCGTTGGTACTCGCAAGTTCACTGACCGAAGGAACCCCGGGTGACGACTGGGAACGATACTGAATTGCGACGCGTCGAGCGGAATCGATGCGCGACGGATGGTAGGTTGCAAAAAAGTTTGGTGGAGATTGCGAAATGGCCCTCTGTTCATCGAAGTGTTGAACGGGTTGCCCCTGCCCCCATTGGTTTGGCAAGTAGATGCCCGGGTTGGCTTCCTGTGCGTAGCAAATGCGATGATCGAAACCCAAAACCAGAAGTCCGAAAAACAGTAGAGAGATTTTTCGAAGATGACCCATCTTGGGCTACTGCCTGAATAGGAGGACTGCGGTTCGACCCGGATTACTGCTCGAAATGAGTGCAAATAATGACTCACTCTTCGAGATACTCAATTTTCCCAACGGAATCCAGCCCGAACTCGCTTGTCCCGACGATGATGGGGGGCGGGAGTCTTTTTCGGCCCGTGTATTTCAGTGTAAAGCTTGGGCTCAACTGCCCAAAAAACACCCGACCCCGTAACCCCAAAATTTAAGTTGGACAAAGTACCCGGGGCTCTTGCCCTAGCTTTGGATACTTCATTAGCTGCAAAATCGCTAGATGTGCAGAAAACCGCCGCCGGTGTACCAAAATCAGCTCGCTATGCTCGCATTTTGTGGCGGCTTTTGTTAGGCTGGATAATGTGAAAATCCACTCCCAACCGGGGCTCCTCAATGTTAAGACGGCCGGAAGAAGAAGATCAAGATGACAATCTGCCTTCCGCAGATGAAGGCGTAGCTACGGCCTTGGAACCGTCTGGCGTAGAATTGGATCGCCAAGTGTCGGAACGGACGGGTTCGGTTTGCGCAGAATCTGAGGCTGCAGAATCCGAGACTGAGGAGGACGAAAGTGAATTCGAGGAGGAAACTGGGGCAAGTTGGCTGAGTTCTGACTCTCAGGCCTTTATTGTAAGCATGATGTTTCACGTCGTGCTAATACTTGCTCTGGCAATCGTACCTTGGGTGACTAGTTCCTCGCGCGATGACGTCGTTATCAATAGTTATCCTTCGGCCGAGATGTTCGAAGATGTTTCGGTAGTCGAAGATGTAGCCATCTCGGATGATATCGCGGCAAAAGCGGGGGCCAACAGTACTTCGTTTTCCGATTCCGGAATGGCCCTTAGTACGGCTCCAATCTTGAGTGATGTTTCGCAAGTTGCTGCCCCAACGCTGGCCGTGCCTGGCCCAAGTCCAAATTTTGAACTCAACAACCAGTTGCAACAGGCGGTTGGCTTGGTTCGCAGCGACACCGTTGTCAAAGGTATGACTGGTGTAGGCACGACGGGAACGGACGGAGCGGTCGATCGCATCACGTATGAACTACTGAGATCGATGGAAGAGCGGCCAACTCTGGTGGTTTGGTTTTTTGACCAATCCGGCAGTCTCCAACGTCGACGCAAGGAAATACGCGATCGCTTCGATCGGATCTACGAAGAACTGGGTATCATTCAGTCGGCTCGCACCAACGACAGTGAAAAGAAGCAACTACCTGACGAGCCACTGCTTACGAGTGTCTTCGCTTTTGGGCAACAGGTGAATCTGCTCACGAAAAAGCCAACATCGGATATCGAAGAAATCCGCAAAGCGATTGACTCAATCGAGATTGATCAAAGCGGCGTCGAGAAAGTTTTTTCATCAATCTTTCTTGCTGTCGACAAATACAAGACTTATCGAACAGGCCGAGATGCACGTAATGTGATCTTCGTTGCGGTCACCGATGAGCGAGGCAATGATATCGAAGGGTTGGACAAGACCATTCACGAATGCCGCAAATATGCAATCCCGGTTTATGTCGTTGGCGTACCAGCACCCTTTGGCCGCGATGTCACTTATGTCAAGTATGTGGATCCCGATCCCAAGTTTGATCAAAGCCCGCAATGGGCGGAAGTCGATCAAGGCCCTGAGTCGTTGATGCCGGAACGCGTGAAGCTTGGATACAAGGACAATTACTACGAAGAACCTGTAGTGGACTCTGGTTTTGGGCCCTATGCGCTCAGTCGTTTGGCTTATGAGACCGGCGGCATTTACTTTACTGTCCATCCCAATCGACAATACGATCGCCGTGTAACTCGTCGCGAAATCGATGCTTTTGCTTCGGATATTGAGTATTTTTTCGATCCGGAGGTCATGGTCAAGTATCGTCCCGATTACGAATCGATGGACGAGTACGGCAAGCGTGTTAAGGCTAGTCCGGTACGCCAAGCTTTGATTAAAGCCGCGCAAATGGCTCGCGTTGGCTCCCTGGATCGCCCTATTTTCCGATTTGTTCGCCGTGATGAAGCTGCATTGATAAATGCGCTCACTGAGGCTCAGCAAGCGGCGGCTCGTTTGGAACCTCAACTGGGTGCATTGGCTCAAGTTCTACAATCGGCTGAAGATCATCGCGACAAAGAAGCTGCCCCGCGTTGGATTGCTGGTTACGACCTCGCCCTGGGTACTGTCTTGGCTCACAAGGTTCGCGCCGAAGGTTACAACTTGATGTTGGCAAAAGCCAAACGAGGAATGAAGTTTGAAGATGAAAAGAACAACACTTGGGTATTGCGGCCTGATGCTGAAATCAGCGTTGGAAGTAAACTAGAAAAAGAAGGTAAAGCGGCCTTCGAATTACTCAAAGAGGTATCCGAGCGACATCGCGGAACTCCTTGGGGATTGTTGGCTAGCCGTGAGTTGCAAAATCCCATCGGTTGGAAATGGGTCGAGGAATACACCGACTTGAATCCACCAAGACCTGCCGGTCCTGGAAACAACAATAATAACAATCTACCCACGCCAGCTCAAAACGATAAAGCAAAGATGCTGGCCCCGCCCCCACCTAAACGCCCCCTCCCGAAACTCTAGAGAGTCCTGTATCGCTGGGACATTGGATATCGTTGGATCATGAAGATCGTCAAACTGGAAACCTTCGTTTGCAATGCGCGGATGCGCAATTGGATTTTTGTCAAAGTCATCACGGATCAACCGGGACTTTGGGGTTGGGGCGAAGCCACATTGGAATGGCACACTCGTTCCGTTGTCGGGGCGATCGAAGATCTCCAGACGCTACTTATCGGCGAAGACCCACGACGGATCGAATATCTTTGGCAGATGATGTATCGCCAACACTTTTGGCACGGCAATGGAATCGTGCGAGCGACTGCAATCAGCGGAATCGATATTGCTCTGTGGGACATTTTGGGCAAGTCGCTTGGCGTGCCCATACATCAACTGTGGGGAGGCCCAGTTCGCGATTCCATTCGACTTTACTGCCATCTCGGTGGCGGCAAGATGGAGGATTTTTACGAGACTAACGTCGAGGATGCCAATCGATTCGGCGAGTTAGCAACGCAGGCTGTCGAACAGGGGTTTACCGCCTTCAAATCGATGGCAGTACCTTCGACGATGCCGATTGAAGGCTCCGCACCGATTCGATACGCGGAGAAATGTGTAGCTGCGATGCGCGACGCCGTTGGGCCCAACATCGACATTATGGTTGATTGTCACGCAAGACCATCTCCTCGCATGGGGCTCCAGTTTGCCAAAGCCCTTGAGCCGTACGACCTCTACTTCTTTGAAGAACCCTGTTGGCCGGAAACGATCGAGGACATCGCGCAGATACAACGTTTTGTAAAGACGCCCATTGCTACCGGTGAGCGACTGGTATCACAACACGCATTTAGGCCGCTGCTCGAACAACGCGCCTGCTCGGTATTGCAACCAGACATTACGCACTGCGGTGGACTTTCCGAAGCACGACGTATTGCCGCGATGGCCGAAGCCTATCGCGTTGGGCTAGCGCCGCACAATCCCCAAGGACCGGTCAGTACCGCAGCTTCGCTGGAATTCGGATTCGCTACGCCCAGTTACATTATCTGTGAGTCGGTTCACAGTGATGTTCCATGGCGCAATGATGTGGTCACTGAGGGTTTTACTGTCGAGCCCAAAGGACGCATCGTCCGTCCCAACAATCGGCCTGGACTAGGCATCGAAATTAACGAAGTCGAAATCAAGAAACATCCTTTTGAGCAGGAATTGCTACAGCGAGTCTTCTATCGCGACGGCAGTATCGGCGATTGGTAATGCCCAATGACTAATGACCAATGACTAAAACCATGTCAAAACCACTTATCTTAGCTGGCGTTTTGCCAATCATTCAAACACCTTTCGATGAAGCGCTGAAGATCGATTGGTCCGTGCTGCAGCGCGAAGTAGACTGGGCATTTGCAACCGGTGCCAGCGGTTTTGGCACAGGCATGGTCTCCGAAGTGCGAACGCTTTCTCAAGTTGAGCGATCGCTTTACGCCGAGCGACTGGTCGAGTACACCAACGGTCGTGGGCCTGTTTTTATGTCGGTCACGGCAGATGTCCAGGCGGACTCGATCGGGCTTGCTCGCGACGCAGCTCGCGCAGGGTGCTCAGCCGTAATGGCCGCGCCGCCGTTGCACGAGAGTCTGGACACGGACGAATTGTATGCATACTTTGCGAGCCTGGCTGACGAAGTCGATATGCCAATCATCGTTCAAGACGCGTCTGGTTACTTGGGCAACCCGATTCCACACAGTGTCTATCTTCAGTTGCTAGACAAGTACGATTCGCAAAAGATCGTCTTCAAGCCCGAGGCACCGCCCAATGGACCCTGCATTTCCGCGTTGCGCGATGCAACGGGTGGTACTGCGAGGATATTTGAAGGTTCCGGTGGCGTGTACTTGATCGACAGCATGCGTCGAGGTGTCGTTGGTACCATGCCTGGTATGGAGTTACTGGATGGCATCGTGGGTGTATGGCGCGCTATCCAACGCGGCGACGATGATACTGCTTACCGCATTCACCTGCCATTGTGCGCTATCGTAGCTCTGCAAATGCAAGCCGGTTTGGACGGGTTTTTAGCAGTTGAGAAATACCTGTTAAAGCGGCGTGGTCTATTCAACAATGAACTGCGTCGTGATCCCATCAAGTGGCGAATCGATCCGGAAACTGCCGCTGAGATTGATCGTTTGTTTGACCGAATGCAACTAGCGATTAACGGCTAGCCCGGATTATTCATGTGTGGCAGCGTTTGGGGACTTGATGGTGCCATAAGTCCATCAGCCGCAACGCGATATCGTGCGGTTGTCGCTTAACCGGAGGCTAGCGCCTTCCGGCTGATGCAACTTTTGGTTTCTCAACGTTTTTCAATGTATTCTGTTTAGTAGTTGTAGCTCATGAATAATCTGGGCTAGGGCTGGCGAACTAGCTTGTGAAAGGATTCGCTCAAATGCTTTGTGATCTTGCCAACACAGCCATCACCGATGAGGCGCCCATCAAGCTTGACGACGGGGATGATTTCGGCCGCACTACCTGTTAAGAAGCATTCGTCAGCAACGTAAATATCATGCCGCGTCATCGTCTGCTCAATTACATCCATACCCTGCGATCGTGCCAACTCCATTACTGCATTCCGCGTGATTCCCTCTAGGATACCTGCATCAATGGGTGGCGTGTAAAGTCTTCCATGGCGGATGACAAAGATGTTATCACCCGTGCACTCAGCAACTTGTCCCTGATGGTTCAGCATGAGTGCTTCGGAGCATCCCGCGAGTTTGCCTTCAATCCTTGCGAGAATATTGTTCAAGTAGTTCAGCGATTTGATGCGAGGATTGAGCGCTCCAGGATGATTGCGGATCGTCGATGCAGTGATGATCTCTAAGCCGTATTCGTATTTCTCCTTCGGATAGAGTTCGATGTGGTCGACGATAATGATGACTTGTGGGTCCGAAGTTTTGGCGGGATCAAGGCCAAGCGAACCTGCGCCGCGGGTGATCACCAACCGAATATAAGCGTCGGTCATCTTGTTGTGCGCGACCGAAAGATTGACCGCATCGGTCATCTGTTCGATCGTCATCGGAATCGTCAATTGGATCGCCCGAGCCGACTCGTACAGTCGTTCGAGGTGCTGCTGCAAGCGAAATACACGGCCTGAATAAACCCGTAGTCCTTCAAAAACGCCATCACCGTACAGCAATCCATGGTCATAAACACTGATCTTGGCTTCGGCTTTGGGGTAGAACTTGCCATTAATGTAGATCTCGACGGACATGGCTACTTTCAGTGAATCTAAAGCTTGGTTGACGGTTTAGGGACCAATTTAAGCTATAAAGTGAAAGTTTTCCAGGCTGCTTCGTAGGCCGATTTCTCCGAAATCGGCCTACGCTGTTCTCATTTGACTTCCGCTTTCATCTTCTTGTCATCTGCAAATATCTCCATTGACTGAACCCTACCGGGCTTAGTTTAGATTTAATGTCTCGCTAGAATACATGTATCTCGAATTCTCTAATCGCGTTTAGAACTTACCTTTCCAAAGTCATCATAACGTGGCTCAATCGCCGCCTGATAATGATCATGAGATGGAGTTGGCGGATTTAGTCTGCCGACTACTTGATCGTATTCAACGAAATGAACCGGTCGATTTTGACTCAGTTTGTCGTGAGTATCCGCATCTTTCGGAGGCCCTTCGAGAGATCTGGGGAGCAGTGATTGTTACCGACGCGGTTGCCGCAACATCGCGTTCGTTGCCCAGTGATAGAGAATCAAAAGAAGCCAGCTTTCGAGTGCCGCGTCTCCCATTCGTGATGGGTGACTATGAATTGACTGAAGAAGTCGGTCGAGGCGGCATGGGAGTTGTGTACCGAGCCCGACAGCTTAGTCTCAATCGCGTTGTTGCGATCAAAATGATTCAGGAGAACCGCCCTGCAAATCCTGAGAATAGGCAACGATTTCTAGCCGAGGCGGAGGCCAGCGCACGACTGGAACATCCCGGTATCGTATCTGTCTACGAAGTTAACGAGTTCGAAGGACATCCTTACTTCAGCATGCAGTTTGTGCGCGGGATCACGTTGGCAGACCGACTACGACAGGGTCCTCTGCCACAGCGCGAAGCCGCCCGCATCATGGCTGAAGTTTGTCGAGCGATCGCCTTTGCTCACGAACATGGGGTACTGCATCGAGATCTTAAGCCATCTAATATATTGCTCGATCGTGACAACCAACCGTTGGTTACCGACTTTGGACTTGCCAAGTTCGCTGACTCCGATGCAAGTTTAACGCGAAGTGGTGCGGTGATTGGAACGCCCAGTTACATGTCGCCGGAACAAGCGTCAGGCCGATCATCGCTGATTGGTCCAACGTCCGATATCTACAGCCTTGGATCGGTGCTTTATCACCTGTTGACCGGTCGCCCTCCATTCTTGGCTGAATCGCCGATGGAATTGGTGTTGAAGATCTTAGAGGACGAGCCACCGCCCCCGAGATTGATTGAACCTCGTATCGATCGCGATCTTGAAATGATCGTGACGCGCAGCATCCAAAAGCCGCCCGACCTGCGATACACGTCTGCCTCGGCGATGGCGGACGATCTGGAGTGTTTTTTGCGTGACGAGCCTGTGTCGGCGCGGGGTGGAAAATTCACTCAAGTCGCCGCACGTTGGTTTCGCGAAACGCACCATGCCGTCGTCCTTGAGAACTGGGGGTTGCTATGGATGTGGCACAGTCTTGTGCTGCTAATCACCTGTTTTCTGACGGTCGCGTTGGCTTGGTCAGGTATTGAAGATCGATGGTCCTACGATGCACTTTGGGTTGTTGGTTTGGGGACATGGGCTGGCGTATTCTGGGCCTTGCGGAGGCGGATGGGGCCAGTAACGTTTGTTGAAAGGCAGATCGCGCACATCTGGGGAGCTAGTCTGGTCGCGATCGCTTTGCTCACTCCATTAGAATGGTTGCTGGACCTGAAACCGTTGACGCTTTCGCCTGTGCTGGGGATCGTAAGCGGCATTATGTTCTTTGTGAAAGCTGGGATTCTTGCCGGATCGTTCTATATCCAAGCCGGTTGTTTGTTTGCGACGAGTATGTTGATGGCCATCTTTCCCGCTTGGGCTCACGTAATCTTTGGCATCGTATCGGCAACCTGTTTTTTCGTTCCCGGATTGAAATACTATCTTCAGAGGCAAGGAAAAGTCGCCGCGAATCGATTGCACGGTCGTTAGTTAACCTAGAACCTGGCACTTGTAACCCTACAATGAATTCGAAATCGACTTGTACGGCAATATGCCGTACAGTAGAGTGAAACAAGGAGCAAGTGATGTCAACTGCCAATCGCACCACGGCAAGCCTGATCGTTGTGGTTTCGAAGGGTGAAGCCGCAACGCGTGTCTATGAGAAGTTCGGGTTTATCTCGCTGCCCAGCTCAGGAGCTAGCGAACGCAGAGCCGCCAGGAAAGGATGCTGATGATGGCAAATATTGACAACTAACGGGCAGAATGCGATACTCGTAAAAAAGGAGAACCCAATGGCCTCAACGCTGAATCTATCTTTGACAGATGAACTACGGGCATTCGTCGACTGCCAGTCGGGCGACGGAACGATGTATGCGACTCCAAGCGAGTTTGTTCGCGACCTAATACGCAAGCACAAACACCAAATGGAAGCAGAGCGTCTTCGCGCTGGAGTAATCGAGGGATTTCAAGATGCGGCTGATGGTCGAGTCCATCAATTCAAAGGTAGTGTCCGCGATCTCATGAAGAAAAAACGCTGATAATGGCAAAGGCGAAGAAAGCCAAGGTCTTTCTCACATACCGAGCGATTGCGGATCTTCAAGACATCGAGGCTTACACGATAAATAAGTGGGGCGACGCTCAGGCCGCCAAGTACCTGGACGCATTCGATCGATTCTTTGGTCTTGTCGAAGCACAGCCGGGCATTCTCTTACCAATCCCAGTTGTTGATAACCTTATGACGCACAGCGTCGAATCGCATGTTGTGGTATGCACGCAGTGGAACGATGATGTGCTGGTGCTGACTGTCATTCATGCAAGTCGCGATCTCATTCCTCTTCTGGGTCGATTGTTACCAACACTCAACGTTGAAGTTGAGACCATGAAAAAGAGATTGTGAATGAAACCACGAAAAGCAATATGGAGGACTTGTTGAGCCGCGTAGCTACTGCCTGATTACTTTGCGCATCCACCACGCACCGATGCAGAGCATAACAAGATTGCCGAGCCAGACGCTGAATGAAGGCCAACTGCCATCTTTCGCGCGATCCATTCCAAAGACGAAGAATGGATAGTAGACCAAGAGGATCGGTAGAAAGCAGATTCCAAAGCTGGTCCAGTAATCGGCGCTCTTGAACCAGATCGAAAGCGGCACGCCTACCCAAACGAAGAAGAAACAGGCAAACCCGCTGGCCCAACGTCGCGCAGGCTCGGCTTGCAGTTTGTGCAATCGGACACGCCCTGAGTAGATCTCGTTCAAACTCTGGTCGGTTACTTCGTCATCCATCCAGTCATACCGACCGCTGAGTAGTCCGAGAGCCGTTCTGGTTCCGATCAACTCCTGCGTTTTTTCGATACGGTCGCGCTGCCTGCGGACTTCGTAGCCGATCAGGCGCATAGGGTACTCCGACGGTTGACCAGCAACTTTGCCCTTTCTGGCTGCTTGAGCGAGCGGGATGTCCTGTACAAACTCACCTGGTACCGAGATGTAGTCGGCATCACCCGTCTTCACCTGACTATCCACCAAGGTAATCTTCAACATTTCCGTGGCTGGATTCATCCCAAGTCGACCGGTGCGAGCGGTAATTCGCAGGGGTTCGCCATCGCCTTGCGGCAAAAAGGAAAGCGTTGGAGAAATCAACTCACGGCCGTCGGGGCCGACACCATGAACGTGAATGGAAAATCCATTGGTAGTCTCATACGACCCTTGTTTGCTTAGGTATCCATATACGATCTCTTCCAATGACAGGAGGACGACACGGTTGATCCCAGGCGCTCCCCATGAAAATGCGATGTCGTTCAACCACACAGCCAGCAAACTGAGGAAGAATGCAAGTATCAGAGTCGGGGTCATGATCCGCATCGGATGAACACCAGCAGCTTTGATAGCAATCACTTCGTTGTCAGCGCTGATACGACCATAGACACTACAAACTGCGAACAAAAGGGTTGGCGGTAAACCGAACTGAAGACCAATTGGCAGCAAATACGGCATCAAGTCGAGGATCGCCATGGGACCAAGCCCTTCGAGCATCAGTTGCTGCGCGAGGCCGCCCAGCATGATAATCGCCGTGAATGCGATTAATGCGATCGTAAAAAGCTTAGCTATTTCCCAGAGTATGTAACGGTTGAATCGCTTCAGCATGCTGCAACATTCGCGAGAATCATCCCGATTTTTGGTAGTGACAAACGCCTATAGCAGAATTGGCGCTTTGTGCAAATTGGACTTTTTGGGTTCAGCCCTTTTTTCGAGCCTTCCCAATGGAGGTCGTGCGGTTTATTAAGTTGTTACGTGCTAAGGATTTGTGCCAAACCCTCCCGTTTCGGGAGGGTCGGACGTGTCAGCGGCCGGGGAGGGCTTGCCTAGTCGATCCGCAACGAACCCTCTCCGCTCGTGTACCTCGCGACTCTCCCAGAGGGAGAGTTGGGTAAACCGTTAGTCCGTAACAACTTAAAAACCGCACGACCTCCAGAGGGAGAGTTGGGTACACCGTAAGTCCGTAACAACTTAAAAACCGCACGACCTCCAATGGGAGAGTTGGTAAACCGTTGATACGTAACAACTTAAAAAACCGCACGACTTCAATGGGTTAGTTTTGAACAACTTCGTAAGGCGATTTTCCACAAATGGTTTCATGCACTCGGATGGCAAGTTCGCTCAGTGAAAATGGTTTATGCAAGAGTCCATTCATTTCCGATGGATCCGAAACTTGCGAAATGATGTCATACGAATAACCGCTCATGTACAACACTGGCAGGTCGGGAAGGACGCTTCGAATCTGCTGTACCAATTGGGGACCATTCAATTCGGGCATGATAACATCCGTTACCAAGACATCGATTTTTCTACCATACTTCTTGGCTAACTCGATAGCATCCAAGCAACCATTCGCTTCGATCACGTTGTAACCTTGACGCTTGAGGGCTTTGGATGTGATTTGACGAACGGCGAGTTCGTCTTCGACAAGCAGAACCGTCGCGACGGCTTTGGGCAACCGCGGTGTAGGTTTGGGTTTCGATGCAACTTCAGGAAGTGGATGCGCAGGGAAAGTCAATGTAAAGGTGGTACCGTCTTCTGGATGACTATTCACGTCGATGCATCCTCCGGACTCGTTGACGATGCCATAAACGACGGCCAGTCCCAATCCGGTGCCTTCGCCAACGTCCTTCGTGGTAAAGAACGGATCGAAAATGTTGGGTAATATGTTGGGGGATATACCGCAACCTTCGTCGCGGACGATCAGTTGGACATAGTAACCCTCTTTCAATGGCGTTTGCGTCTTAATATCGGATGCATTTGCATACCTCGTTTGTAGTCTTAGGCGTCCACCTTGCGGCATGGCATCACGGCCGTTCACGGCTAGGTTGATGAGAATTTGATCCAGTTGTGTACGATCGGCCAAAACACCGCAGGGTCTTGGTGAAAGAACTTGCTCAAGTACGATGTTCTCGCCAATCAATCGCGTCAAAAGTCGTTTGGCATCGATGACGACTTCATTGAGATCGACCGCTTTGGGTGCAAAGACCGCCTTGCGACTGAACACCAACAATTGGCTAGTCAAACTCGCACCTCGCTTGCCAGCCTCGTAGATGGCTAACAAGCTTTCGCGATCTTCGTTGGCGATTCCAGGGCGATCGAGCAGCATTTCCGAATAGCTGTTGATGACGCACAATAGATTATTGAAATCATGGGCTACACCACCAGCCAACCGGCCGATCGCTTCCATCTTTTGGAGATGGGCCAGTCGTTCTTCAAGTCTCTTTCGTTTAGAAATGTCATGTGCTAAGGCGATGACCATCTGCACTCCATTCAAGCACACGCGACTCAAATGGACTTCAACGGGAAATTCTGTTCCGTCTTTGCGACGATGAATTCCCATCTCTACTGTAACTTCATGGGGCTCATATCGCTGACTGAGCTTAACGAATTCTGGTTCTGTCAAATGGACGGCAATATCCTGGACTCGCATCTGCAGCAGTTCGTCACGCTCGTAACCTAACGAGATGCAGGCCTGTCGGTTTACGTCGATCACCCGCAGGCCAGGTCCTATTAGGAAAAATGCGTCTGCAGCACAATCCACCAATGTTCGAAATCGCAAATCGCTAGAACGTTTTTGAGCATCTGCAATAGCACGTCCACGCACAGAGGCTACCAATTGACCGACAGTCGTCACGAAATCCAGTTCGTCATCTGCAAAACAGCTTTTGCTTGTCGAAGCAAAGGCAAGGGTTCCTACTAACTGGTTACCGTACTTGAGTGGAACTGAAATCAATGTGCGCACGCCGAGTTCCCAAAGTTCGGATCCTTGGGCGTGCTCTTTCAGTTGTTGTCCGGCGAGGTAGATTGGCATTTGCGTGCTTGCGCACTGGCCGCAGACTTTCTCACCAAAACGGATGACTCGCATTTGATTCAAAAAGTTACCGGACAAACCAGCAGATGATCTAAGGAACAACTGTTCCCCGACAACCTCGTAATTGGTAAACAATTGACAATCTAGATGAGCAGCCATTCGTCCAAGCAATTCATCCCATCGATTTTCAGGCAACTCTGCTTCGAGCAGTTCGGTAGTGGCTTCGGCCAGAAGTCTTAAACCGACGAGTTGCTTTTGAAGGGACACTTCACTCATTCGTCGTTTGGATTCGGTCGCTGCAATTATCTTTTCGCGCCAAATCGATGAGCCGCACATCGCAATCATGATCAACATCACGCAAATGGTTTCAGGAAGCGTTCCTCGCATCACTTGTTCCGTAGTGTAAGGTGGAACGATCCAACCCTGGCTAACCGCGATCGAGCAACCCAGAGTTGCCGCACAGTAAATGACACTAACCAAAAGCCCAGTTCGCGTTCCGGCGCACATGGTTGCCGCTATAGGCACACACATTCCCAATGCCAGGAAGAAAACATTGCTACACAAAAGAAAACTGGACAAGAAACAGAATCCCGCAAGACACGCTCCCAGGGAAAAGACGAGAGGCAATGAACGGGTGTACCTAAGCACTGGGATTAGCGACAATAGAAGCAGTCCAACGGTAAGTGAGATGAACCGTCGATAGGGCTCTTGGCTAAACCATGCAATCAGATAATCCAGTATTCCAACCACTGCACCCGTTGCGAGCACACCGCAACCAACGAGTATGCGATGGTGTGTAGTTTCGATCGGTTGGGGCATCCATTTACTCCTCGAGGACTCTAAGACGTTCATATCGTATCAACATGGATGCAGATTGTGAGAGTCGAGTCCATGATTAGTCCGAGTATGGTCGATTCGACCGACTTCTTTTGGGGAGAATTCATCCCCAATTGTGCAGGTAGGCTTGTTGATCGTGGCGACAATTGGGACAATTAGGATCGAAAAGGGGAAGCATTTCGCCAAATGCCTGGGCTGTAGACTACGAAACTAAACAAGCATGATCTCGAATTCTAGTGGAGACTCCTGTGAGCGATGAACCCATTGTCCTGGTCACGAATGTAACGAAGGAGTTTCGACGCGACACCTTTGTGATACCGGTTCTTTCTGGAATCAATTTGACACTCGAAAGAGGCGACTACATGGCCTTGATGGGACCATCAGGTTCAGGCAAGTCTACACTCTTGAATCTAGTCGCAGGGCTTGATCGACCAACCTCTGGCGATGTGATTGTTTGTGGAACGAACTTGGGCAAAGCTTCTGAGGGCGAATTGTCCAAGTGGCGATCGCACAACATTGGGTTCATCTTCCAACTCTATAACTTGATACCGGTTCTAACAGCTTATGAAAACGTCGAATTACCTTTGACGCTCACGCGTCTCAGTCGTCGCGAACGGGATGAGCATGTGAAGGCGGCTCTCGAAGTCGTTGGATTGGGTGATCGCATGGATCACTATCCACGTCAGTTGTCTGGTGGCCAGGAGCAACGCGTGTCCATCGCTCGGGCGATTGCGACCGACCCGACACTGATCGTTGCTGACGAACCAACGGGCGACCTGGACGCGAAAGCCGGTGGTGAGATTTTGGAATTAATGCGACGCCTGAATGAAGAGTTTGAAAAGACCATCATCATGGTGACGCACGACCCCAATGCCGCCGCGAGAGCCAAACGAACGTTGCATTTGGAAAAAGGGGTTTTAGTTGGTGATACATCCAGTCCGCGTGTTGTAGGAGCCTCCGCATGAAATCGTTGAAGTACATCTTTCGCAATGTAACCAGGAATAAACTGCGATCTTCGCTGACCGTGATGTCCGTTGGATTCTGCTTGGCCTTGATGACGTTGTTGTATGGTTACTTGGCGATGCAAGACCAATGGGGTAACGAAGCCAGCAAGCACCATCGAATTGTAGTCATGAACACTCAAGGTTTTTCGGGGGCAGTTCCGATCGCTTATGTCGACCGAGTCCGGGGGATGGAGGGTGTCAAGGCGGCCGTGCCCTATGCCTGGTACGGTGGATCGTACAAGGACCAACAGATGCCGTTTGCTCAGTTTGGTACCGATCCCGACTATGCGTTCGACGTTTGGAGCGAATACAAAATCGACCCTGAACAATTGAAGGCCTTTAAGGACAACCGGCAAGGCTGTGTGGCCGATCGAAGACTGGCCCAGCGTATGAAATGGCAAATCGGCGAACACATACCGCTAAAAGGAACTTTCTACACTTTCGATCTTGATCTTACCCTCGTGGGCGTCTTCGATGCACCGCAAACGACTGATTCGCTGTGGTTCAATTGGACTTACCTGGACGAAGGTCTCAAGAGTGTTCAAGCGACTCGAGCAACTGGTAACGCTGGCACAATCTTTGCCAAAACCTCGAATCCTGCTGAGATGGCAAGCCTCTCCAAGTCGATCGACGATCGATTTTCGAGTTCCGACAATCCGACTCGTACGCAGTCCGAGGCGGCCTTCGCTCAGATGTTTTCGGACATGTTAGGGAATGTCCAAGCCTTGGTGTTTTACATCGGGATGGCAGTGGTGTTTTCTTTGACGCTCGTTGCCGCCAATGCCATGGCAATGTCGATGCGCGAGCGAACGACGGAAGTGGCGGTGCTAAAGGCTCTTGGGTTTAGCAAGTTGAAAGTACTTTGGTTTGTCCTTGGCGAATCGATTGGCATCTCCATCTTGGGCGGCATCCTCGGCGTGGGACTCGGTTGCCTATGCTTGGAGGGCATGCACATCGCCGTTGCACAGTTCTTTCCGTTCTCGATTTTCGAGATGGCTGGTCCTTGGATCGCCCTGCTGTTACTGACCTCAGCCGGGATTGGTCTGATCAGCGGCATTGTGCCAGCCGTTCGAGCATCGCAACTGTCAGTGATTGATGGCCTACGTCGCGTGATCTAGTACTGGCATGCAACGTTGTAGGCACTATGCATTTGTTTTGCTCTCGTTTACAGAAACGCCTCGAATTGGAAGTTTCCATGATCCCAATCAAGTACAACATTCGGAACTTACGGGCGCGTTGGGTTACGACTCTGATGACTGTGGTCGGCACGGGCCTGGTGGTTTGGGCGTCCGTATTGACTTTCGGTTTGACGGATGGACTCAACCATGCCTTACGCATTAGCGGTGATGCGTTGGATATCATCGTAATGCGTAAAGGCAGCGACGCCGAAACCTCCAGCGCGATTGAAGCCAAGACGGCCAAAGAGATCTCCAACTTGCCTGGAATTGCCAAGGGCACCGATGGAGAACCTCTATGTTCAACCGAGTTCGTTACCATTTTGACGAAACCAAGAAGAAATAACGGTGGGACGACGAATATGATCGTGCGAGGTATTGAACCGGTCGCGCATGAATTGCGACCTAACTTTGTCATCACTGAGGGACGTGACATCAAGCCAGGCGTGAACGAAGTCGTTGTTAGCAGGCAGATGGCAAAGCGGTTTGAGAATCTTGAAATGGGTGAGAGCTTGGAGATTAACAAGATTGATTTTAAAGTCGTCGGTTATTTCGAAGCCGGTGGTAGCGCTGCCGAATCTGAAGTTTGGACGAATCTCAATGATTTGACCGGTGCACGTCGAGTTCAAGGCGCGATTTCGGTTGTCAACCTTCGAGCTACCGATTTGACAGCCCGAGATCAGTTGATCAAGCAGTTAACCGACGACAAGCAATTCAACTTGAAGGCAATTACCGAGACGGCGTACTTTGAAAGCCAGATGACGGCTTCGATTGCGGTTCGATACATAGGCGGTGTGATCGCTTTCTTTCTCGTCATTGGTGCGAGCTTTGCCGCCGCCAATACGATGTTCTCCGCAGTGGCGAGTCGTGCACGTGAGATCGGTACTTTGCGTGCGATTGGATTTAGTCGATCCAGTATCTTGGTTTCATTCATGTTCGAATCTATCGTGCTGTGTGCCCTTGGTGGTGCTCTGGGTTGCCTCGCAACCTTACCCTTTAACGGCTTATCCACGGGAACAGCCAACTGGGCAACATTTAGCGAAATCACATTCGCCTTTCGATTTAGTCCTATCGTGCTTACGCAAGGAGTTTTGATTGCAGTTCTAACGGGCTTCTTTGGCGGACTGTTTCCTGCGATACGTGCCATTCGCATGGGAATTGTCGATGCAATTCGCCAGACCTGATAGAGATTGATGCAAACCCTCCTGAATGCTTAAGCGGGAATGTGTTAGCGTCCTGGAGGAATGCAGCACTCGCCGATTTCGGAGAAATCGGCCTACGTCCCTCTCCGCTCGTTTACCTCGCGACTCTCCCGGCGGTTCGTAACAACGCATTAAACTGCAATATCACCCACCCAACACAATCTCACCCACTCAATCCCTCACTATTACGAACGGAAAACTCATGTTACTTCGTTTCTTCGTCTGCTTTATCTGGATCATCGCAACATCTGCTGTGCAATCGACAAACGCTCAAGAAGTCACTTTTGCCAAAATTGATGGCGTTGGTCCTGATTGGAAGACGCTAGGCGAATCCGATTTCATGATGGTCAATGGTGATGAAGATACTTGGAAGTGGGAAGGTGCCTTGGTGAAATGCAAAGGGACACCAGTTGGAGTTACGCGATCGATCAAGACGTACAAAAACTTCGAACTGGTTGCGACTTGGCGGCATCTTTCCGATGGTGGTAACTCCGGCATCTTTGTTTGGGCGCCGGGTTCGGTCTTGGAAGGGTTGCCCAAGGGACGTTTGCCAGGTGCCGGTATCGAAGTCCAGGTATTGGACGAAGGATATACCAGGAAATATGAGAGTTCATCTGGCAAGAAGGCCGATTGGTTTACGACGCACGGTGATGTATTCCCGGTCGGAGCGTCCAAGATGAAACCATTTTCACCTGTTGCCCCAGATGGAGCGCGAAGTTTCCCGCGCGAAAATCGTAGCAAGCCGACTCCCCAGTGGAATCATTACTACGTGCGATGCATTCAAGGCGAAGTGCGACTGTGGGTTAACGGTGTCGAAGTTTCCGGCGGGAACAATTGCACACCTTCCGAAGGTTACCTTTGCCTTGAGTCCGAAGGCGCTCCGGTCGAGTTTAAAGATATTCGAATTCGTGAATTGCCCTGAGCCGAAATCTTCATTGGCTAAACGGCTAGTACTCGAGGAGCGTTACGGCAACGTGGAAGCGGTCGGGAGTCTCTTTCGGCAGATGACTTCCGGCTGTCGGTTTAGTTCAACGGCCGAAAAAATCCCAAGCCACCCCACCCTACAGGTGACGAACCACCTAGTAGTCGACGTCGCAGAGCATTAGCGGCATTTCGTCCGTTGGATCTTGAACGCGCATCGCTTTCTTGCCCAAAAAGATCTCGTACAGCGGTTTGCCAACCAATTCGCCGCGCCAGCCTTCCAGCAACGTGAGTGGATCCTCTTGATCCCCCATCGATTCGGCCGTGGTCTTGGGATCCATCCAGTAGGACGCAAGGCGACCGACATCATCTGAAGTGCCAACAATTGCTGGCGCAATATTGTGCGTCCGACACAAGTAAGACATTGCTGCGGTTAGGAACTGCTGCAGCAATGCAGGTGGTCGCGGACGTTTCATCGTACCAATCCAAGGTGTCTCAGGAATTGGACCGGCTAATCCACGTTCGATGGCTGCGGCAATTTCTGGAATGTACTTTTGAAAGCCAGGAAAATGGAGACCACGGACGTGACTGATTTTCTTCGGATCGCCCGAACCACGTCGGGCAAGTTCGACAATCAAATCATCACGAAGCACACGACGCGCGGGCATGTTTCGTTGTTCTGCGCGGCGTTCTCGCCAAAGCCATAACTCGCGAACGACGCCCAATTGGCGACCATGCATCGATTGAACGCCACCGATTCGTGGCCAACCTTCACGCATTTGAGCGAAAATGAGATTGCTTTGCCTACGCGCGACTTCGTCATCTAGCCAAGCGTTGCGACCGGCGGCAACCAATTGATCTTTCAACGAATCGTAAAGCGCAGGTAAATGCAACACATCCAGTGCAGCATATTCTAACTGAGCAGTGGATAAAGGTCGCTTGCGCCAATCGGTCCGTGTTTCGCCCTTGGAAAGACTCTGGCCTAATTGCCGTTGCAGCAACTTGCCGTAGGATGCCGGAAACTCACCACCCAACAATCCAAGTGCGATTTGAACGTCAAACAACTTGGGGAAGGTGCTGCCGGTTGCACGATAAGCGAACAGGATCTCTTCACGACCTGCGTGAACAAGAATGGTATGTTTGGGGGAAACCAGTGCGTCCCAGAGCGGTTTGAGCTCGGAGATTGTCTTGGGGTCGACAATGAAGACCTGTGCTCGAGTTGAAATTTGGATCAGGCAAAGGTCTGGGCGATAGCAATCTTCGGCGACGAACTCAGTATCAAATCCGATGACATCCGCTCGATCAATATCGGCCAATAACCCCGGCAACTGGGAATCTTCCTTAATCAGCGTATAATTCACGCTTAATGCCATCTAGCTAGGGTACTTGTTTTCGAATTTGATCATTAAACTCGGCAAGCAGCGGGCTGCCAAGAAGTGAGAAAATTTCCTATTTGTGAAGTCTACCTTAAATTTAGCCGTTGGGCCGCAATTCCTTTGGACTCTGGATGGCTCTAGGGCGCCCATTTCACTCCTATAACCCAACAAAACGGATCTTTCGTGACCTTAAATCTGCTCGTCAGCGTTCGGGATTTGGCCGAAGCCGAAATCGCGATGGAGGAAAAAGTAGATTGGATCGATTTGAAAGATCCCCTGTCCGGTTCTTTAGGACGCCCTTCTCGAGAGATACTTGCCACCGTTGGAGCGTTTTTGCAGGACCATCCTCAACGGAGCGTCGCTATGGGGGAATTGGGGGATTTGCCAGCAGACTACGTTGTTGCGGCCGCTCGTTACTTCCCGTTCGTTAAGGTTGGGCTGAGCGGCCAATTGTCATCGACACGTGCTTGGCGGATTCGGTTGATCGAATTGGCCGGATCGATTTCATCTTTGGGTGCATCGTTGGTTCCAGTTGTCTATGCAGACCATTTGCATTGCCAAGCACCATCGGTTGAAGATGTATTCGAATTCGCGCGCAAGCATCAATGCAAGTTCTTGCTGATAGATACTTTTTTCAAAGATGGAAAGTCCTTACTCGACTGGATCAATCCAAGCGAGTTAATTGAGTTAAACAAGCAAGCTGTGGTGTCGGGGATCGGAATGGTTTTAGCCGGAAGTCTGCGACCAAGCGACTTTCCCAAGGTCATCAAATGTGACCCAGCAGCGATTGCTGTTCGAAGCGCTGCGTGCATTGGTTCAAGAACTGGTTCAATAAGTCGCGAGAGAATCGTTGGGTTGAAAAATGCGATTAGCATGACGGATACTCCTTTCATCACACCAGCTAAGACGTCAGATTAATGCACCAAATCTAGACACTCGAGTTGGCAGACACACACTACGGCAAGGAAATACGGCAACTATATGAAAAGGGTGAGACCCGCCCTGACGTGAGGCGAAGAAGAACAGGAGCGATTACGCAACCTATAATCGCGTCGGCGGAGCGACGCGGCACACTGGGGCGGCACCTTAAGAGGTGCCGACGGGTAATTGGATTCCCTCGTTTTCGAGTTGGACAGCGTCAAGCCATCCGCATTGCATGGCTAACCAAACGAGCAGTCCCTTTTGTGAGTGCATTCGATTGCCGGCTTGGGCAACGACGGCGCTATCTTTGCAATCCATAACTTCGTCGGTGATTTCTTCGCCGCGTTTTGCAGGCAAACAGTGCAAGATCTTCGCCCCTTGTGGAGCTAGTGCAAGCAGTTTGCTGTTCAATTGATAGGGAGCAAACACCTGCCGACGAACCGTTGCCTCAGCCTCTTGTCCCATGCTGGTCCAAACATCGGTGTAGACAAAGTCAGCATCCTTGAGCATTTCGCGGCAATTTTCACTTTGCTGGATATCGGCGTTTGAATATCGCTTGACTATCGTCGCAATCACCGAATCGTTCATCCAGTATTTAGATGGTCCCAATAATCGGAAACGCATACCTACCATTGCAGAGGCAGCCGAAAGGGATCGCGCGACATTGTTTCCATCGCCAACAAAGGTCAGGGTCTTGCCTGCCAACGAGCCACAAATCTGTTGCATCGTAAGTATGTCTGCGATGGCCTGACATGGATGGGATGCATCCGTCAAACCGTTGATGATGGGAACACAATTGTGTTTGGCCAGTTCTTCGACCGATGCATGGCTCTTGGCGCGACACACCACGAAATCGGCGTACTGTGCTAGTACACGAATGAAATCCGACGTCGACTCGCGACTTTTCCAGCCTACTTCGTCACCAAGAAACATGGCGGAACCACCGAGTTGCTGAATGCCGGCCTCAAAGCTGACTCGCGTTCGCAAGCTGGGTTTCTCGAAAAGCATCGCAAGAACACGCCGTGGCAACCAAGCCGGACGGCCTCCACGAACGAGTAGTTGTCGGATCTGTTCGGAGATCGAAAGAATGGTTTGCAGTTCTTGCTGACTGATATCAAATAACGTAATTAAATGTCGCACGGAAAACCTCACATCATCAAGACCGAAGTATCGGTCGAACGATATCGCTGCTTGTTAAGCGTTAGGGGAAAGCGATTCAGGTTGCATAGTTAAAACCTGTTCGCTCAATGCGTCTGCCAAAATGTTCATTCCGCGATCAATTTGATCTTCGGTGATGTTCATCGCCGGCAACAGACGAAGCACGGTTGAATTTGTACAGTTGATCAGTAAACCACGTTCCAAGCAGGCTTGCACAACGCCGCTACCATCAAAGTCCAATTCGATTCCAATCATCAATCCAGCTTGTCGCACTTGGCGAATGTTCTGAAACTGTGCTGACAATTCCGCCAAACGCTGTGCAAATAGATCTGCGTTCTCTTTAGCCTGATCCAACAATCCGTCTTCTTCAATGGTTTGAATCATCGCGATACCTGCTGCAGCGGCGATGGGGTTGCCACCGAATGTACTTGCGTGCATTCCGGCGCGCAGACTAGGCGCGACCTCTCGACGGGCGATCATTGCACCACCAGCAACACCACCGCATAGCGACTTGGCGAGTGTCATTACGTCTGGCTGAACTCCAAAATACTGATATGCAAACCACTCACCGGTTCTTCCGCAGCCGGACTGAACTTCATCAAAAATCAACAGCAGTTGATGTTTGTCGGCCAAATCGCGGAGGCCCTGCAAATACTCTTTTGTTGGAATACGTACGCCGCTCTCACCTTGGATCGGTTCGATCATGATTGCCGCAGTGGAGTCATCGATGCGTTTCTCGACTTCACTCAAATTGCTTGGCGGCGCATAAACAAATCCGGCCACCATTGGGCCGAGTCCAGCATGGTACTTGGGTTGAGCCGTGGCGGCCAAAGCTCCCAGAGTGCGGCCGTGAAATCCACCCTGAAAAGTAATGATCTTGTATCTTTCCGGACCTTGATGAAGCCTTGCTAACTTGATTGCGGCTTCATTGGCTTCGGCGCCACTGTTGCAGAAAAAGGCTTGGCCATCAAAGCTGTGCTCAACCAACAATTTGGCCCACAAGCCTTGTAGATGAGTGTGCCAGGTGTTCGGAACATGAATCAATGTGGCAACTTGACGTTGAACAGCTTCAACCACCCGCGGCGGGCAATGGCCGAGCAGGTTGCATCCCCAACCTGGGAAGAAATCGAGATATTCGTTATCTTCACTGTCCCAAACCTGCGAGCCAGCTCCGCGAACCAAATTGACCGGATAGCGACGGTAGTTCGGAATGACATATCGTTCGAACAGCTGTTCGGTTTCTTCTGAATTCAAATTCCATTGAGTTGTCATTTTTATCCAATCTCGATCAAGATCGTTGTTGCACAATCTCCGTCCCTACGCCGCTAGTTGTGTACACTTCCAGCAGCAATGAATGTCGCAATCGCCCATCGATAATGTGAACCTTCCGAACGCCTCTTTTGAGCGTTGCAAGGCACGCTTCGATTTTGGGAATCATTCCGGCATCGATCACTTTGTCCGCGATAAGTTGCTGGGCTTCAGCGGCGGTCAACGAGTGGATAATCGTTTCGGGACGCGTCTTATCGCGTCGAACACCGTTCACATCACTGAGGAAGACAAGCTTCTCAGCTCCTAATGCCTCGGCAACGGCCATCGCGGCGGTGTCCGCATTGACATTGTATTTCTGGCCATGTTCGTCAATACACATCGACGGAATCACTGGTACTTGGTTGGCGTGCGCCAAATTCTCGATCACGGTTCGATCGACTCGCGTTACGTGCCCGACATACCCGAGGTCCAAATTCGTGCCATCGTCATCTTGCAGCAACAGTTTCTCACCATAGAGGACATTGGTCCCATTGGCAAAGTTCAGGTTGACCGCTCGCCCGCCTAGCCTTTCAATTTCATCCGCAAGTTCTTGATTGACTTCCCCAGCCAGCGTCTTTTCAACAATTTTCAGCGTGGCATCGTCCGTGACTCTGCGGCCTTTGACCCAAGTAGGCGTAATTTTGGCTTCATCCATGGCGCGATTGATGCTAGGTCCACCACCATGGACGATTACGGGTTTCATCCCTACCGTCTCCATGAAAATCACGTCCAACAAAAGGTGGTGAATCGCGGAACGATCCTCCAAGAGGCTGCCACCTAACTTGATTACCGTAGTTTTTCCACGAAAATTGCGGATCCATCCCATTGCTTCAATCAGGGTGTCGGCTTTTGCAATTGCATCTTCCACTTAGAAATGGCCTCCGGCGGTTGCCAATGAATGTGCTTTGTGAGCAGGAAACCATCCTCGCGATAGGACAGACCTGCGGACATCGCGGCAATCGAATCGTATGCCTGCGGACGTCCTAATGCTTACGCACAAATGGGGTTAGGTTCGGTTGTGGGAAAACGCGTAATGCTAATCGAAGCCCACTAGGGGTGTCAATCTGACTGGACCACAATGATGAACATGCGTGCAATGGCCAGGAGAGGGGGCAAACCCTTCCGCGCGAGCGGAAGGGTCGGTAGGCCGATTTCTCCGAAATCGGCAGAGCTCTGTTCCCTCTCCGCTCGTGTACCTCGCGACTCTCCCTAACTAATAAGAGGTCGTGCGGTTTTTTAATTGTTATGGATTAACGGTTTACCCAACTCTCCCTCTGGGAGAGTCGCGAGGTACACGAGCGGAGAGGGTTCGTTGCGGATCGACTAGGCAATCCCTCCCCGGCCGCTGACACGTCCGACCCTCCCGCAAGCGGGAGGGTTTGGCAGAAATCCTTAGCGTAAACAAGTTAAAAACCGCACGACCTCTCTGGGATAGTTGGGTAACAGGCTCTGGTCGAGTCACTTAATCAACTCAAATGCAAACAAAACAAAATTCCTGACCTCGTAGCTCTCCGATCAATCGACTTTTTTTGTGACTCGGGGGTTCAAGCTCCGCTCTCTCCTGCAGTTTCTTGGCGTTGGAAAAATCTATCTGTGGTAGTAGCGAACGGAGCGACCCACAACGGGTTGTTGGTTAACAATATTGGGTCGATCCCACGCCCAACCCAACCGAAAAATTGTTTTCGGAGCGATGCGTTTTCAATATTGGCCAGTCCTGCATGATCTGTTAGGCTACGATCCCGATCAGCCAGGAAATGAATCGTTTGGCGGACAGGGAAAAGACAGATTGAGTTGGCCAACAAGGGCTAGTTCATTAAATTCCACGAATGCGGAGGGAGCCTTAGATGCCCGCGGCGGAAAGCAGTAAATCCTGTGTGCATATTCGATGGATGATTCGAAGAGATATGCCAGCCGTTTTGGCGATAGAGGATGCGAGTTTTGAGTTTCCTTGGTCGGAAGAAGAGTTCATTCGCTGCTTACGACAACGCAACTGCATTGGCATGGTGGCCGAGCAGGACGATCAGGTCGTTGGCTTTATGATCTACGAGCTTCACAAGAACCGCTTGCACTTGCTCAATTTCTCTGTTAGTCCTGAATCTCGCCGAACAGGCGTGGGCTCAGCGATGATGGAGAAACTGGCAAGTAAACTCTCAACCGATCGTCGAAATCGAATCATGTTGGAAGTTCGCGAGACTAATTTGGAAGCTCAATTGTTCTTCAAGAACTTTGGTTTCAAAGCGATCTCCGTACTGCGAGATTTCTATGAAGACACGACCGAAGATGCGTACCTGATGCAGTTTCGATATCGGCCAACTGCTGAGGAATTGGAACTGGACGAAGAAGAATCTCGTCGCATGGCAGGCTAAAAGGCATCCATGGATAAGAATTCGCCGCAAGTGCGAAAAATTCTGTTGAATGCCGACCGGTTTCAGGTCGAACATGTTACTCAACAATTGCATGATGGCACGACCTTGTCACGCCAGGTCGTGCGTCACCCCGGAGCGGTCGTCATAGTGCCAGTGATGGATGACGGCCGTATCTGCTTGATTCGCAACTTTCGAATTGCGGTGAATCAATATCTCATTGAATTGCCTGCAGGTACGCTTGAGCCACCTGAGCCGCCGATCGAAACCGCAAGACGTGAGTTGATCGAAGAGACCGGTTTCCGTTGCCAATCGATGGAACCATTGTGCGACTTTTACATGTCACCAGGCATTTTGGACGAGCACATGTATGCCTTTGTCGCCAAGGGATTAACATTGGGTGACACGGCTCGCGAACAGGGTGAGATCATAACGAACTTTCCTGTTACTATCGCGGAATTGATGGTTTTGCTGCGCAACGGCGAGATCAAAGATTCGAAGAGCCTTTCTGCTTTGATGTATTTTGCACTAGCTGGTCATGACGCAAAATTTGCGTTTTAAGTCCGATTTACTAGTGCTTCGTCCAACTTTAATTTTGGGATTGAGTCTGCATAACTGGAGGGAGCCAGGTTCGCGGCGCCACCCAGTAATAGTGACCCAATCCCAAAATTAAAGTTGGATGAAGCACTAGTCTGCGCTCAGTCACTGCGAGACATAGTCGGTGATGGTCATTTAGTTGCTGAAACGCTAACGCAAAAATAACGCTAGCGCAAAAATCTACTGTAGATCCTTGTCCGCTTCATCAACGGGAATCGATGTGTCATCGAAGGATTCCGAATCGAGGAAGCCGGGTTCAGAGTCGTCTTCATCACCGTCCATCCACATGCCATCCGGCGATTCATCATCCATAAATTCATCATCAACTTCCTGACCATCTAGCATTTCGGTGGCGTCACCGGGCTTGCCTTTCTTGCCGTGCGGCGCAGCATCTTTACGCTGTAAATAGAATTTTATTGGCACTTCGCCAAAGGGCATGTTATCACGGCAAACGCCCAGCAGGTATCGCATGTAGGAAGGTGGAAAACCTTGGGGTGCATTGCACATCATGATGATCGTCGGTGGTGTAACGGCGATCTGTGATCCGAAGAAAATTTTCGGACGTTTGTTGTTATACAGCGGTGGTTGCTGATGTTGTTGGGCCAGTTTCAAGAGCTTGTTCACAGTTGGCGTTGAAACGCGTGTATTCGATTGCTTGAACAGCATTTGAGCGTGATTGAGGAGGGCCTTCATGTTTTTGCCAGTTTGGCCAGTGATGAACGCAATCGGCGCGTACGCCATTGTAGGGAAATGTTCTCGCAGATATCGGACCCAACGCTCGGTTGGAACCGTTCCGGCGACTTTGTCCCATTTATTGATCACGAAGATGCAGGGCTTGTACTGCTGTTCGATGTAGTGAGCCAGCTGCTTGTCCACTTTGCTGATCGATTCCATGCAGTCAAAAAATAACAGTGACACGTCAGCGCGACGAATACTGCGTTGCGCACGATGCATACCATACCAATCAATATCGGTTCGCACGCTCTTGTTTCGGCGCAAACCCGGCGTGTCGATTGCGATGAATCGGTGTCCGTCTAGATCGAAATGAACATCAACGCTGTCGCGAGTAGTGCCTGGCACTTCACTGACAATCATCCGCTCAGCCTTGGCCAGAGTGTTGACGAATGTACTCTTGCCGACGTTTCGGCGGCCTACGATTGCGATCTTCATCCGCGGAGCTTCCGTCTCACGCTTGTCGTAGTCGGGCTCTGGCAGTCGCTCGATAATCTCTTCCAGGAGCGTTGTCTTGTTGCGATTCTGGAGAACGCTAATTGGAATCAACCATCCGCGACCGAGCCGATGGAACTCGTGCGTTGCATCGTCCAAGCCTGCATGATCCGTCTTGTTCGCAAGCAGCAAAATGGGCTTTTCGATTTTTCGTAGCCGCTCGGCAACATGCTCGTCCAGCGGTACCAAGCCACTTTTCGTGTCGACTACAAATAGCAAAACATCAGCGTCTTCGATTGCGACATTGATCTGATATTCGATCTGCTTGGTGAGATTATCAACATCATCGATACCCATTCCCCCAGTATCAATCAGCTCGAAGAACGTATCTTCGTACTCGACGAGCGTTGTCATGCGATCCCGAGTCACCCCGGCTTGATCGTCGACAATTGCCAATCGCCGCCCGGCAATCCAATTAAAAATGCTGCTTTTGCCGACATTGGGACGGCCTACAATAACAACGCGAGGAACAGGCATGAGGGTCAAGCAGCTATAAAAAGAACGACTGAATTGCAAGCCGTCGAGTTTATACGATGCCCCCCTTTTTTGCGATGGCCCTAATGGTTGACTGAGATTCGCCACTCGGCCAGAAAAATCGTCACATTAAATTTGGGGTCGCCTTCGTGCTCGTCCCGATGTTTGGTTAACCGAATGACGTCCGCGATTGAAACTGCGCACCCATCGGGACAAGTTGGCTATAGTCAGAGAAAGTGGCGTTGAAAAAATAGGGGATGCCTCGAGACTGGTGTTTTTCCCGAAGGCACCAGGAAATGGAAGGTCATCCCCATAGTCGAAAAGAGAGTATACAAGTGAGTTAGCGTCAACTACCCTGATCGAGAACGGCTGTTGGAAGCCCCACTTGAGTTTGGCGGAGCCGTACGGTATTGGGTTCGGATATAGCCAAACAGAAGATAAGGGCTTGCTTGCGATGGGGCCAGGGTAGGGGCGAGCCCGAAGGCGAATGGCGGAGTTCGCATCCAAGTGGCGGCACTCGGGCCCACTCAGTATCATAAAGACGCTGCAGCGGCGATTTTTACGAGGATAAAGCAGAAGAGCTTCTCGCGGATTTCAGAAAGAAGTAGCAGCAAGGTCGCCCCCCTTTTTTCTACGGTCATTTTAACCTATTCGGAATACCATTGAGTATTATCTGACTTCGCCATGTCCAAGACTAAGTTACTACTGACTGTAATTTTGTACTTCAATTTCCTGTTGTTCGCAGTCCCTGGTGAACCCAAAGGCTCGCTCAGCGGCTTTGCCAAAATGCGAAAGTGGAGCGACAAATCAGGCAAGACTCAGATTGATGCCAGTCTGACGTTTGCTGATAACCAGGAGGTTCAACTGAAGCGCGAGGATGGCAAACGTATGAAGATCCAGTTGTCCAAGCTATCGGACGCGGATCAAGCGTACATCAAGGCTTTTCTAAGTGCCGAGTCAGCTTTAGGTCGTGCCCCCGCATCTGAAAATCCATTTGAAAACGTGGATGAACCGGAAATGAAGCCCGGCAGCAAAGTGGATGTGGCTGTTGGCAAAAGCGAAATGGAGGCGATGGTTCCCGTAAAGAAATTTAGCGATAAAAAAACTTCAAACATTGCTGTCGACTACAGGCAACCTTTCTGGAAAGGAACCACTGTTTCTGCCCTTCGCGTGCCAGTTGGCGAAGATATGACTTTCAGGGCACCTGTTCCAAAAGAATTCGGTGACGCCATTGAAATCATCGTCGCTGGTGCAACCCCGATGGCCTACGTCGGCGTTTTTCGTGAAGGCCGAGGAAACACTCCCTTCTCGAGATTGGGAATGATGGACTTCTCCAAAGCGGATCCCATATCACTCGGAGAGTTCACTGTCCCATGGCGACTGGTCGCGGTTACGCCAGACGCATCGCGAATTGCACTTGTACGCGTCGAGAGTTGGGGGACCGGCAATGATTTAGTGATTGCCTCTGTTGCCAATGGAAAGATGAAGCCGGAGTTTCAGTTTCGGCCCGGTGGGGGCAGTTGGGATGAATTGGCTTGGGTCAGTTTCATCAGTAACGAACGCTTGGCGACGATTACCAAAAAACACATTTTGACCATCTGGGATTTCAAAGAGAATCGAATTTCTCATCGCGGTCCGTGTGGCGACGCCCTGTCCGCAGCCATTGGTGGTCGAGGAGAACTGTTGGCTATGCCCAAGGAAGGACGCGTCGCTGTTCTATCGGGAACGAACTTTAAACAAGTAGGATTGTTCGAGTTGAATCGTGCGAAAGTTCCAACGGTTGCCTTCTCGCCTGATGGCAAACGATTGGCTGCCTATACCCCATTCAGCATCGATATCTTTCGTCTGGAAGATGGAAAGCTGGAGAAGTCGATTGTTGTTTCGCAAGATAGACCCGGGCTGGCTTTAGCCTGGATAGGTGACCACTTATTGCTCGATAATCAATTGCTGGTTGATACGCAACGCGGAATTCCGCTTTGGACCTATACATGCCGAAATGCAGATCGAGCGGTTTGGGCCGGTCAACTCTTTTCATTGTTTCCAGGCGAGAAGGGAACAATCGTTGCATCGAAGCTGCCCCATGCTGCTGCGGAACGCGCTTCGGAAACAATTACACCTGAAAAACTCTACGCACTCAGGAAAGGTAGTGAACTTGAGTTGACGACAAAGCTGCAAGGGCTTGATCCAATACAAGAGTCTGCAGCCGCTCAGGCGGTTCGCAGGAACCTAAATGACCTTGGATACAAGCTAGTCGATCGATCTGATAACAGAGTGCATCTTGAGTTGCATCAAGCCAACGAGCAGGAATCTGAATACGGCACATCCAATTCTCCTTTTCCCAGTCCGTTTTCAAGGCCATCAGGACCACTCGAAAAAGTTCGCTATCGTCCTTGGATTCATACAATCGTCGTAACGGTCAATGGTGAAGAAGCGTTTCGAACTCAACAATCCGTAAGTAGCCCATGGACCATGAATACTCGGGACGGTGAATCCGCTCAGCAAGCTGTAGAGCGTTATGTCAAACCATCGGTCGATTTCTTTCGGAATGTAACGTTACCAGCCGAAATTCTTCGTCCCGAATACCGATCGGGACTTGGTACATCGGAAATCACGCCAAGCGGCATTCAATAGGCACGTTTTTGCTGCGTCACCACTGTTACCAAGGCTTGTCGAAAACAACAGCGATTCACCCAGCGTCGGCTTAGAGCACGTGGTATTGTCTCAGACGAGTGAAGTAAAGTCCGAGCTCCTTCACATCAAAACCAGTTGAACTTTTCCAGAACTTCGCGTAGGCGTCCAATTGGCCGCGATAGTAATCGATCGCCATTGGCAGTTGTTCAGAAGTGAGGTCATCCGTCTTGTAATCGACAATGACCCATTGAACTTCATGATGCTCCTGGAAAATCAAATCCATCACACTCCTGACAATCATCGGCTTGCCGTCGTCATCGTTCGCGAGCGTTTCGAAAGGGAGTTCACTGTAACACTTCTGTGCCGACCTTGCCCGTTGCCACAACTTGGATTCAATCACCGCACGTACGGTGAAAAGTAGTTCTTCCTGTCGATTGGCGGGAATTCGATACTCCGAGAGGACAGCGAGACCAACCGAACTTAAGTCCACCGCTTCGTTCTTGTGGGCAACATCCAATAAATCGTGAACTGCCGAACCCCATAAGTGACCATAGAGGTTTTTGCCGTCCTTCGGGACTACATCCTTCGAGTAAGAGGTCTGACTAGCTCGTCGACGCCCTTTGAGTCCCAATTCTTTGGCTGTGGAAATTGCGTAACTTGAATTCAAACTGTTTTGCCACCGAGTTGAGCACTCGGACTCGGTTGACGCAGGATTCGATACTCTCCCGGCCTTCAACACTCGAGCGGGTATGACGTCCGGTACCGTAAGCTTCGAAACGCCCTGTAAATGGTCATGCAAGCCACTCCACATTGAGCTGTCTCTGCCAACACTGATAATCAACTGGCAGGAGGCGCGCGTGGTAGCCACGTACAGCAAGCGATCATCCTCGGCGGCACCAAATTTCATCTCTTCATTCTGCTTTTCAAGCCAGTTTTTCGGCGATGCGATCACTCGACTTTGGCCGAATTTGCCGTATTCGCGAGTGATACTCATATATCCAACAGACCTGCTTCCACTGCGATCAATATGATGCCTCGGCTTAAGACCCTGCATTCCTTGTCCAGTGTCGGCAAGAAATACAACTGGCGCTTCGAGCCCCTTTGCCTTGTGTAAGTTCATAACACGCACAACATTGGCTTCCGGTGGCAAGGCGGTGCAAGTGTCTGATTCTTCGATTTCCATCAATTGCTCGAAGAACTGAATGAGGTCCGAAGCACTATCAAAATCGGATGACTGCATTCGAACTGACTCAATCGCACACAAGAAACTACCCAGTACGGAATTACCCGACGCTCCAACGGTTGCAATGGCCAACAATCCAAGGTCGCTGGCGATCAATTGAATGGCCGTTGCGAACGGAGAACTACGAAGCCAATTTTGATATCGCATCATCCGTCGATGGACATCCTCAAATCGACTTCGTAGGTCTTCCTCAAGCTCTACAGGCGGTGGAGCTGCATAGTTGAAGTTTCCTCCTGCCTGTCTATACGCGAACAGGTCAGCATCACTGAAACCGAACAGACGATCACGCAAGATTGAGAGAAAGTGAATTGGATTTAGCGGGTCATCGATTGATCGCAAGCAATCTATCAGCACCTGCAAGTGATTTAAGTCGGCGAATGCATTTCCACCCGAGATTTCGCAAGGAATGCCATAGTGGTTGAGGGTTTCACGAAAAATTGCCATCCGTTTTTTGGTTCTGGGAATAATCAGAAAATCGCCAGGTTGCACAGTCAGAGATTTACCCTCATCAAGTTCCTTTTGGGTTCGCGCGACTGTTAAACCGCTATCGATGGCGTGGCGAATGTATCTGGCAATCGTATCAGCCTCGTCGTAAGTTGCTTCGCTGATGGTTGAATCTGTTGGCACATCCAACCTCCAGATACCAACCATCTGGCCATCGACTTTGTCGACTCGTCCAGCCAACATGCGTTCAGCGGAGGGGCGATACAAATCAGCCGTGGTTGGAAACTTGGTCGCGAAGATGGAGTTGTTCCATTCAATAAGAGCCGGATTCGAGCGGAAGTTCCTTACTAGTGGCACGACAGCGCCACCAGCGGCGATGAGTATCTCCTTTACTCGATTGTAGGTAACGATGTCACCACGCCGAAAGCGATAGATGGATTGTTTGGGATCTCCTACGATGAATAGTGATCCAGCGCGCGGACGGCACTCATGCCAATCGATTTGCATTGGGTCGTCTGCCGTCAACAACAGGAACAACTCGGCTTGTATAGGGTCGGTATCCTGAAACTCATCGACCAACAAGTGAGTGAATCGCTGCTGGAAATACCGTCTCAACTGCGGTTGTTCTCTCAATCCTTTGGTGGCAACCATGAGCAGGTCGGTGAACCCCAAACCACCACATGCAGACTTCAATCGATTGTAGACATCGACCGCTCTGCGTACAAAATCAACGACAAATTGATAGCGAACAGTGGTCCACCAATCGAGCGCTGGTTTGACAACCTCAGTTCGAAAATTGTCCCATCGGATGGTGCTTGCCTTGGCGACGGATTTGTCATGCCAGAACTTTTGAGTTGCACCATGACTGGTATCAAACAATTCAATCAATTGGAAGAAACTTCCATCGCTCCGCCAGGCGCGATTGCTCGCCCGTACGATATCTTCGTACCTCGCCATGAGCGAATCCGTTCCGCGATCAATAGGGAAGAGAGGGATTAGCGATTTCATCTCTTCGATATAAATTTTTGTTTGGCTTTTGATGGCTTCCAAATCTAATGCATCTGGTTGCGAAACGGCCCAATCAGTAATGTCACGGAACTCAATGAATGTTTCAAAGCAGCCTTTCAGCTGTTCACGATCGATCGCAAGTTCATCCAGCTTTTCGATCAGGGGATCTCGATTCGCGATCAAGTCCTGAAGGTTTTCCAACCACGCTTGTTGACGAAGTGCTTTTTCCTCCTCCGCAGTTAGCTCACGAAACTCCGGGTCAACCGAAAACTCAATTGGACGCTCGCGTAACATCGTGGCACAAAAGCTGTGAATCGTGCCGACAAAAGAAGTTCCACATCGATCGCTTGCTAATGCAAGCCGCCGAGTACGCAATATCTCCTCTGCGTTCGACGACTTAGATGGATCACAACCCTCGGTAGCAGCGATGGAGCTTATTCGCAGCCGATTGTGAAATCGCTCTTTCAACTCCGCTGCAGCTTTGCGAGTAAAGGTCACTGCGGCTAATTGTTCGATCTTGCAGTGGTCGCTGGCGATGAGGTTTACCATGCGATCAACAATGCAAGTTGTCTTGCCAGTACCCGCAGCCGCTTCCACCATCAATGTGCAGGCCAAATCCTCTCGAATACGCTTGCGGGCGAAGGAATCCTCAGACTCGGGATCAGCGGTTCCTGTTGGCATCATAAAGGGACTGCCTTAATCGATTGTTTGCAGTTATTCCAGTTCGTAACTAGGGCTAGCCCGGAACTGCCGCTACACAAACCAACTGCCAGGGTTTGTGGAGAGCAGTTTTTTGCGGGTCGAGAAATCAAGCTGTAAAACCTGGGTCAGCCATTGATCCGCATCTCGCATGGAACAAGCCGATCCAACGAAGTGTTTGCCGGATGGATCGCGGGCGGCTTTGTCAGGACCGATGCTCACTTCGCGTCCTGCCAACCGATAGATTCCTGGACCCAAACCAGCCGCACTGATTGCATCCGAAACCACCGCCAACCGATCGATCGGCACCCAGTTCAAAAGGTTCTCAAAAAGGGTTTTGGGAATATGAAAGCCGTCTGCAATCAAGGTGTACTTGAGTCTGTCACTACGCCGCAAGGCGCGATAGATGATGTTATCGTGACGATTCATGTCAGGAGGGCAGGCATTTCCCAAATGCGTGAACAACTGAAGACCTGCATCGATGCACCTGTCCAACTCGTCCAAGGTTGCATCGGTATGACCGGCTGAAACAAGGATCCCGCGCTGGCTGAGCCATCGCGTCATGGCGCCATCGACGTCGACGTCGGGAGCTAACGTGACAAGCTTGACCAGTCCCTTGCCGGCATCAATCAAGCGTTCGAGTGTTGCCACATTGGCATCTAGCGCATGTTGGGGTGGATGCGCACCGATGAAACCGGTCTTACGACAAAGGAATGGACCTTCCAAATGAATCCCCGAAAAGATGGCCGCACAGACTTCATCGTCGCGAATCGCATTGCACAACGATTCAATGCAATCCAGCATATCGTCAACGCTCGCCGTGATCAGCGTCGGCAGCGATTTTGCCACGCCTTGATCACGCATCGCCTCGGCGGCCTTACGTAAGTCTGCGACCGAGGTTCCGGGTCGATTAAAGTCGATGCCTTGAAATCCGTTTACTTGAAGATCCACATATCCATCGATCAAAGAGCTTTGCATGTTGCTACTTCCAGCGACTCTTGCCGGTCCCGTTCTTCGCGTGCCCAATGACCCACGAATTCCAACCAAATTCCTTGACGATTTCGGCGATCGTGTTGGCGTAAAACGGACTGACAATCAACGCTAGTCCGATCCCCATGTTGAAAACATGGGACATCTCGTCTTCCGGGATCTGCCCCAGCTGCTGAACCCAGCGAAACACGTTTGGTACTTGCCATGCATGGCGATCGAAAACCAAATCGATGTCAGGTGGCAATATACGTTCGGTGTTTTCCAAGAGCCCACCGCCGGTAATATGCCCAATGCCGTGGACCACACTCTTCTTCTTGTAGTGACCCAATATCTTTCTCAATAGCTTGGTGTAAATCAGGGTCGGCTGCATCAGCGCTTCGCCAACGGTGGTACCAAGTTCTTCGATATGCTGGTCGACGGTAAATCCAGCTTTTTCGAAGACCGCTTTGCGAACCAAGCTAAATCCGTTCGAGTGAAATCCCGATGATTGAACGCCCAAAATGATGTCGTCTGCAGCGATCTGTTTTCCACTGATGAGGTTCTTCTTGTCGACTACTCCAACGCAAAAGCCAGCCAAATCGTAATCATCGCCTTGATACAAATCTGGCATAATCGCAGTCTCGCCGCCCAGTAACGAGCAATCGGCTTGCACACAGCCTTTGCTGATTCCATCTACAATTTGCTCAAGCAGCGGTGGATTGTCACGGCTCATCGCCACATAGTCGAGAAAAAACAACGGTTCTGCGCCACAGCACAGCACATCGTTGACGCACATCGCCACCAAATCGATACCGACCGTGTCATGCCGTCCCAGTTTCTGCGCGACTTTCAGCTTGGTTCCTACGCCATCGGTACCCGACACCAAAATCGGCTCTTCGTACTTGCGTGCAAACAACGGACCGGCAAAATCAAGTTGAAATAACCCTGCAAAACCGCCGTCGTTTCGTACAACTCTCGGACTAAACGTTCGATGCATCAACTTGGGTAACCGCTGCATCGCTTGCTCATACAATTCCAAGTCGACGCCACTATCCTTGTACGTTATGGGACTCATTCAGGTTGTTTTCTATGTCAAACCAAAAAGAGGGTTAACTTGCGGCAATTACCGCCCGGTAATGCCCGTGCAATAGTATCTAAGCTTTGGACTGGTCAGCCAAGACCGGGGGCGGCGTTTATCGTACTAATGGAGGCACAAATCATCGCGAGATGACATTTTCCTCAGGGGAGTCTAAAATGGTAGATGCCCGTGAGTGCGATTTGGTGTCTGGATGATGCGAATTGGGACCAGTCGCATCAGGAGCAAGAGCAGATGGATGGGGAGTCGTAAGAAGAGGTTCCGTATTCTCTAAAGAAACCAACTGTGGAAGAAACTATTCAGTTACCTTCGAAGGATGGTGACCCCACGTGGGAAGCCGCTTATCTGTTGCCTGCACAAGGCTGCTGGACCGAAGAGGATTTCCTGCGATTCCACACCAATCGCATGGCGGAGTTGGTAAACGGTCGCTTGGAAGTCTTACCTATGCCAACAATGAAGCACCAACGACTGGTGAAGTGGTTGTTTAAGGAGCTTGAGCAAACGGTTGAACGAAAGGGCGGTATGGTGCTCTTTGCACCGCTGCCAGTTCGATTATTTGCAGGCCGTATTCGAGAACCTGATTTGATGTATATCTCGCCGCAACATATGCCCGATCCAAATGTCGTCTACCCAACTCGAATTGATTTAGCCGTTGAAATTGTAAGCGAAGGCCATGCAGCATATCGCCGTGATTATGAGGAAAAACGATCGGATTATGCCCAGGCAGGTGTTTCAGAGTATTGGATCGTCGATCCTCAGGCGCAACATGTGGTTGTTTTGTCTCTTCAAAACGGTAGCTACGTCGAGCATGGAAGGTTTACGCTGGGGCAATTGGCTTATAGTCGATTGCTTGAGGGCTGGTCCGTTGATGTCACCAAACTACTGCATGCGTAGGTCCTCTAGGTATTGTTCTCTTATCACTAGTTCGTTATGCCAGCCAATCTGACACAACAGTATCTGAAAGCCGAAGCGGCATATCGCGAAGCTCAAACATCGCAAGAAGAATTGGATTGCTTGCAAGTCATGCTCCGTGAGATCCCCAAGCATAAGGGGACCGATCGACTGCAAGCCGACTTGAAGGCAAAGATTGCCAAACTAAAAACGGACGTTCAAAAACAAGCATCGCAGCCATCCAGCACCAAGTCTGCTGCCAAGATTCCGCGCCAAGGTGCTGGTCGTGTCCTACTAATCGGGGCTCCCAATGTTGGTAAGAGTCAATTGTTGAAGTCACTGACCCGAGCTCAACCCGAAGTTGCTCCCTATCCATTTACAACGCAGTCACCATTGCCGGGTATGATGTTGTATCAAGACTGTCCTTTTCAGTTGATCGACCTTCCGCCGGTAACGCCCGACTTCATGGATCCAGCCACCATCGGTCTGGCTCGAGGCGCGGATCTGCTTTTCTTGGTCGTTGACCTTGCCAGCGATAGTTTGATTGAAGACACTCAAGCGGTGCTCGATCGGTTCGGAACCGGCAAGACACGGCTCGGACGCACGACGATGCTGGACGAAGAGGATATTGGCGTGTCTTACACAGAAACGCTGGTTGTGTTGAACAAGTGCGATGACGCTGGATCAGCCGATCGACTGGCGATGCTGGATGAGTTCATCAAGTTACCATTTGATCGATTGCAAGTTAGCGCAACCGAAGGCACTGGATTGGACGAGCTGCGCAAGAGTGTTTTCGATCGATTGAGGATTGTTCGCGTATACACCAAGCATCCCAAGCAAAAAGAGCCAGATAGGAGCAAGCCGTTCACCATCCGTCAAGGCCAAACGCTGGTTGAGGTGGCTGAGCAGGTTCACAAAGATATGGCTGCGACACTCAAGACCGCTCGTGTTTGGGGCAAAGCCGTGCATGATGGGACCACCGTGAAACCTGACTACGAACCGCTGGACGGAGACATCGTCGAACTGCACGCAGGTGCATAACGATTGTGACAACGGAAAACAGGTATCAAGGGGTCGGGATTCTTTTCGGCAAGTGCAGCGCAGTGCAAGGCTTGGGCTCGAACCCAAAGTTAAAATGCGTTGTAGCACTGCAAGGAGACGTATCACAACTCCGTTCACTCTTTCGCTAATGCTGATTTATTTTGGCGGCTCCGCTTCCTTGTTGGCCTTAGCATGATTACCCAAAGCTTCAAAACGAAACGAACATGCCAACACCCGAGTTTTCGCAACGAGTCGCTGAACTGCACGATGCTTTCTTTGAGGACCGCGATCAGGAACTTATGGATTTCCTTCAAACCGATTCCGACGCGAATGCCAAGGAGGAAATCGACTCACTTCAGGCGAAGGCAGGGATTCATGACCCAATGGTGTTAGCGGAACTTCAGCGGGTTGGAGTTACATCAGCATCGATCACAGCGTTCATGTTGTTGCCATTGATCCGGCTAGCGTGGGCCGATTCAAAGCTACAGGAAGGCGAATTTGAATATCTTCTTAAGGCAGCCGATGATGATGGCATCGAGTACGGCACTCCTGCATATCGTTTGTTCAATCGTTGGTTGGAGGAAAAGCCGACTGACCGGATGATCGCCGCATGGCGCGACTATGCGCAAGCTTTAACGCGGGAATTGGACGAAACGCATCTTGCCACATTTCGTCACGCCGTTCTTGAACGCACACAACGTGTGGCCCAGGCCTCAGGCGGGATTCTTGGGTTCGGCGACAAGGTTTCCGAGAATGAACGTCGCGTCTTGAACGATATCGCAAGTGCACTAAGCAAATAAACCAAGCGATATTCATGGTGACTACATGCGAGTGCAACTCAAAGCTCTATTCATTCTGCTGGCGATTGCGGCTGTCATTTGTTCATGGTTAGTGCAACTTTTGCCCACAATAATCTTGCCAAGGGTTCTTCGAACTATGGCAAGAATATGTGGGACAAAAAGCGCTTTCGTTCGTGCTGCTCTTTAACGGACTCAACTGATGACTTAACCGCCCACAGCGACCAAGCGGGTTGGGGTTCCACCGACTTTCAGTTTCGCTTGGACCTGCATATCGGCTAAAGCGATTACCCAGATGGTGCCATCTCCAGGGTTGGTCAACATGGCCAATCGACGACTTGGCGTAATCGCGATTTCATGATGACCACTATGCCCTTCAATGGAACTGGCACCTACCTCGATGGTTTTCGTCACAACTGCGTCGGATAAATCGCCGTCGCCATTGGCATCTAACTGAACAGCCAGTAACTTTTCACCTTGCTTGCCATCTTTCGACTCTTGAAAGATGAACGCATAGTGTTTGCCATTGGCGGCTTTGACAGCAACGGGAGTCGTTGCAGAAGTTTCAGCAGCCAATCCAAGAGATAGTTTGATGACGGACGGTTTGGGTGACTTGGCATCGATCATACATAGCTGAGTGGCCTCGCCGCTACCGCAGACAAACAGAACCCAGTTCATGTGATTGGTGAATGCACCGGTTCGCAACGGTTTTTCATTAGCGTCCTTTCCCAGTGACATGTGATTGACCGAAACACTTTTTGAATTCTTGGCGACAGTCAAATCGGCGTCGACCCAACAAACGCCATCGGTTGGTGCGAAAAAGACTTTCCCAGAGTTCGCGGTCGCTCCGTGGATGCCGCCAGACGGCAAATGAAATGAGTATCCAGGCGTCGAACTGCTGCTAAGCGGAACGACATCGACGCGTCCTTTATTGTCGCCATCTCGGTCGATCCAAGTTGAATAACAGACCTTGCTGCTTACTGCCGCCATGGTGATGTGCCCACCGCCACCGCTAAAGAAGCGATCCGCGGGCTTGCCTGCGGCCAGCGCTTTGGGATCAATTACAGTAAATCCATCCTTGCTGTCGTTAGCCAAGTAGAACTGGTTGTCGTAAAGGTAGACGTGGGCGGGATTACCTTGAGCGGTATCTAGTTTCGACGTTTTCACCATTGGATTGGAAGGAAATTTCCAATGAAAATGGTCTCCATGCTCTTCGGCTATGACGCCTGAATCGATCGATACCCAACCACTTTGCACCGTACCATCTTGTTGATCGCGGACACCGACAATGAGTGTCCCGTCCACTTCCTCCATTTGAACCATACTGCACTGATCTTTATCCAGCTGCGGAAAAGACGGAACAGGTGCTCCTGCTATGGTCCAATCAGTCCCCTTCTGCAAATTACTCCATCGAACTTCGTTGGTGTCGCGGTCTTGCCAGAATAATCGGGTTACGGTTCGCGTCTGTACTGGTGTGGACGAGTTCCCTTTTTCTTGACCAGGGCAATGGCGAACAAGCATGGCAAGCATCATCATGAACAAGCTGATGTTTTGGATTTTCATTTTGAACTTTCAAGTTAGTGTTAGGGAATATGCTACTGGATGCAGAACAGTCGGGTTCCTGTTCGAATCACGATAGAGCCTTCGACGGCAGCGGCTCCGTAAACGATTGGGTCCCTGGCAGTGTCACGCGAGTCAGCTCGTCGTGCTGCAAAACTCTCGGCCATGGCTTTGATTTCCGCCTGGTCGAGTGAGCCGTCTTGATTGGTGTCGATACGTGCAAGCATGGGTTTGAAGTCGGCTGGTATCTCGGTTGCACTTAGATTGCCATCACCGTCCGCATCGGCTTTCATCAGTGTCGCTAACATACCCGCCCCACGACCACCGGAGTTACCTGGCCCGCGTTGACCGCCAGGACCGCCAGTGCCTTCTCCGCTTGCTTCTGTCGGGCCGTGACCTGACGCGGTATTGTTTTCAACATAGGACTCGGGTTTGGGGATGTTGTCGCTTTCCCAAAGTGAATTGGAGCTGATCAAATCAAACTTAGGCCCCGAGCGAACGATTTGTGTCTTTCCATCTTTGCCGAAGAAATAGATCCGATCCTCCGCGACAATGGGCGTTGCCCAGCATTGCGTTCCAAGACGCTCCATATACACCGAGTCGCCGGTCGATCTATTGAGACAATACAGGACACCTATTTTGTTCAGATAGTAAACATAATCTCCACAAACCACTGGGCTGGCATAGTCACTGATTGCTTTTGAGGCGCGCCAAGCAACGCTGGGGCTCTTGCTTGCACTTTGCAAATCGCTCATTGCGATACAGAGATTCGATTTTGACGCTTCGCCATCCGAACCAAACTCGGGAACACGAGCTCCAACGTAGAGTAAGTTACCAGAGGCGGTTGGCGATGGAACCGAGTTGCCGTCCAAGCCACCGATAGACCACAGCGATTTGCCATCAAGCGCATCATAGCTGTCCACCGTCCCGCCGGAGCTAACGATGACTTGCTGTCGTCCTTCATGCTCGGCAACAATAGGTGACGACCATGAACTGGACGAGTTGCGTTCGACTTTCCAAGCTGTTTCACCGCTATCCTTCTTGAGCGCAATCAAATAGGAAGGTCCTTTGTGTTCCACATTGATAATGACCAGCGCAGCTGTCTGCGCAGGTGAAGCTCCCAGGCCGTGATTGTTATCGAACTTTCCAAAATCAGACGTAAAGCTACGATTCCATAGCAGTTTTCCCGAGTGGTCTACTGCCAAACAATCTCCGCTTTCGAAGAATGCATAAATGGCGCGATCATCCACTACCGGAGTTGGTGCGGCCCGCGACGCCATGTAATTGGATGCCGCCTTGACGGTTGCAGGCTTGCGATAGGACCAGACCTCTTTTCCAGAATTCAGCGCCACGCAACTGACGACGCATTCGTCTTTCATGGGTCCTTCGACACTGGTTACAAAGACGTGAGCACCATGAATGACAGGAGTGGATTGGCCGTATCCGGCCAGTTCTCGTTGCCAGACAATCTTTTGCGAACTCCACTGTTGCGGAATCCTACCACGTACTTCTGAGCCTCCGCCATTACGAAAGCCGCTCCAGACCGCCGTAGGCTCCACAGCTGATGTAATAACAGGGCTGCAGGCGAACACGGTCAGGACTGTGATCATTCTTGCTATCTTCATCGATCTACTTTCAAAGTTAAAAATGGGTAGATGTTTTGGTGGGTCGCATCTGCCGGATGCGACTGGTTGATCGACCGGTCATTCTCGAACCACGAGCCGAAGTCAAAGTGCGAAGACTTAATACTCCGGAGAATCGGTTTGGTTGGGTACGATTGCTGGTGTAACCAGTCGCTTCCGGCAGAAGCGACCCACCAAAATCGTGCTGGCCTCAAATCGGCTCGCGTACAAGTTGCCTTAGTCCCTTTAAATGGAACGAATGGCTTTCTTTGGAAGCACAATGTCCAAACGCTCGGTGCCTGCCGGCCACTTTACCTTTAACGGTGTTTTAGCTGGATCGGACCATGGCGCATTGAGTTGCCAATCTCCACTACCTACGGATTCAACTAGCGCGTTCAGTTCCATAGCTGAATCGTTTGGCAACTCGGCGCCTTGAACCAGCTTCATTGCAATGGTGCCATTCGAATCAGATATGCCCTCCAATACTGGCTTGGGCGTCCCCTGATCCGATCGCAAAAGTACCAGTCTCACCTCGAGTGCTGGTAGTCCGTCGATAAGTACGCGGCAGGTCATCAGCGCTTCTTCGGAAACCGGCTTTGCACAACCGACTAAAGCGATGCAAAGCATGAAGGGTACTACACTCCGCAAACTGGCTCTAGAAAACCAATTAAAGCGAGTCATTGCTGGCAACTTCGCCTCCATCTCTCGAGAAGATGGCCCACTGGCTGCGACGATCGATGTTATCGCTGATCATACGCACGCTGCCGTCGCAGGATGCAATTTGAGCGCCACCAGTATGCAGGCTGCGCGGAGCAAACCAGCCGCGACCGTGAACGTTTACATCCGGAATGCGGCTATTCGGAGTCAGATAACCATTGGTGACCACGGAAAACGGAACGCCACGAATCCAAGCTTCCGCGCGACTTCCACGAAATGAAGTAATCGAAGGCACGATGGCGGCCAAGTCGGGATCGCGGATGGTACCTCCGCCAAGCACGAAACCGGGAACCCCGGGCGGATTGGAACTGGAGCCGCCCCAACTTGCAATCTTGCGATGTGGCATTCCAGGAGGTGGAAGAGTTGTTGCCGTTTGATTGTCCCCGATCAGCGTTTCCGAAAGCATCACGGTATTCGAAGTACCATCGGTGATGTCTGCAAAGCGAGCCCAGGAATTCTCCCACACGATGCCGTCAGTCTTGTAACGATCATCATAGTGTGTCGAAGTACCAGACCCGAGTGAGTACATGTAGTTGGTAGCTGCGAACTGTCCAGCTGCGCCACCTGCTAAGGTGGTTGGGCGCGTGGGCTGTATCGCATCGCTTGGGCATAGGAAGGTCGGGACCGTTGTGCCCGCCGGAACTGCGAAAAGTGGATTTAACTGAGCTGCGAAAGCCGGTCCAACAAACAGTGGCAGCCTGAAGTCGATCAGGTTTTGGAGATTGGCCTGCTCAATAAAGGGTAGGACTCGTGCTTGGGGTGAAAATGAACTAGAGCCGGTCATCGCTGGCAAACGTTTGAAGGCGGATTCATAGTTATGAGTTGCCAGCGCGATCTGCTTGAGATTGTTGGAGCACTGCATGCGCCGCGCTGCCTCGCGGGCTGATTGTACAGCCGGAAGAAGCAAGCCAACCAAGATACCGATAATGGCAATAACGACTAAAAGTTCGACGAGTGTAAAAGCAGATCGTGATTTTGAATGCATTTTGACTTTCCTAGAATCATTGTTTCTGATGAATACCGAGCGATGTAAATTCACTTGCAGATGGCTACGCATGGGGCGAAGCAGTAGGCGGACCACGAGCGCTTTGAATTGAATCTGCAATTTTGGTGGCGGAGTTTTGGGGCAACATTTGCATACGTAATGGCGTTAGGATCGTTACGAATCGATGACTTCACCCTGGGGTTGCGCAGGAAAGGGATCTTCGAAAGCTGACCAGACTGCAGGGCCGCATTCCATTTCTTCATCCGTAAGCAAGCACTCGCAGAGCGCCCCTTCGATGGCAACCCGATCCATCTCGATGCCAATAAAGACCAGTTCCTGGCGACGGTCACCGTACGGACCTTGAAAATCCGCGAGTATTCGTTTGCGTTCGGTTGGCTGGTCTGGCCATTCTTCTTCCGGGCAATCCGCCCACCACGTTCCTTCGGGCAAAATCTTGATCGAACAGCCTGCTTGAGACCAAAGAAAGGCGTCTTCATGCCTTGTTGCTAACCATGCGAACCCCTTGCTGCGCAGCACGCCTTCCATCACTGGACTTGCGAAGAAATCGAATAGGCGGGCAGGGTGAAAGGGACGGCGAGCTCGAAAAACAAAACTGCTGATTCCATACTCGTCCGACTCAGAAGTCTCCTGACCCCTAGGTTGTTCCATCCAACCTCGCATGCCTTCGGCCGCCTCGATATCGAATGTTTGAGTGTTGAGGATCAAGTCCAGTGAAACTCGGCCATGGTCAGCATGAACGATTTTGGCTGAGGGATTCAGTTTGCGAACAATATTCTCGATTGCCTTCGCCTGATCCATGCTGACCAAGTCCATCTTATTGATGACAACCACGCTGGCAAATTCCACTTGATCGGTCAGTAGATCGACAATGTTACGATCATCGGTTTCGTTCAGTTCCATGTTCCGATCTTTGAGTGCATCGGAAGAACCAAACTCGTTCAAGAAATTCAGCGCATCGACAACGGTCACCATCGTGTCGATCTCCGCCAAGTCCCCCAGGCAACGCCCGTCTTCATCTTCAAAACTAAACGTTTCGGCGACCGGCATCGGTTCACTAATGCCAGTTGATTCAATCAAGAGATAATCGAAACGTTTCTGATCGGCCAGTTTCGCAACTTCAACCAGGAGGTCCTCACGAAGGGTGCAGCAAATACAACCGTTGGTCATTTCAACGAGTTGCTCGTCTGCACGGCTCAGTGCGGCGTCACCTCGACGAACTTGAGCTGCATCGATATTGACTTCGCTCATGTCATTTACAATCACAGCAACTCGAAGTTTATCGCGGTTGTTAAGGACATGATTGAGTAGAGTTGTTTTGCCTGCCCCCAAGAAACCGGACAATACAGTTACGGGCAGTTTTTTCGTTTGTTTTCGCTTCATTAACTTGTTATTCCTAATGTTTTCGCTTGGATTTATTTCGCTGTTTGTCCAAATTGATGCTGTGCCTTCGCGTTGTAGATATCCTGCTCACTGCGCAAATCAGTAGCGTGCTACCCATGATTGGCAACGACTGCTCGACTACGTTGTTCCACTTCAGTTGCATCGCACCGGACGCCCATGCAATCACCGCATCGCAGCAACTTGCCGAAGGTTGGATGGAAATCAAATTGAGCAGCCAACCGCTTGCTCCCATTACACTTATTACCCGCACTGGATGAACAATTAACCCTGTCGTCAAGGAGATCGAAGATGCTAAAGCAACTAAAACCAAAAGACCTTGATGAAACACGCCAAAGGCTTGCAGGTGCTCGGCACCTAGCCGGGAAACGATTGCAACACCAATTAAGGTCAGGTAATAAAACAGGACCGCTCCGCAGCACCAAATCACCAATTCGTCGATGTACAGCAACATGCGCGCGTACTCCTGCCGCTTTGGCATCAGTAAACACCTTCACCGAGTTCGAGTTAGACGTCCAACAACGTGTGTTGACGATTTAGCTGAGAAACAAGGCCCATGGCCAAGCGGGCATTTGGTTATTCCGTAGTGTCGCCCGATGCACCCAAACTTCGATCTACACGCTGATGGGGGCGATCCTCAAGCCGACGAAGCGGCGCGGCACACTTAGAGAAACCGTTACCTAAGCAAGGCACTAGCCATTTAGCCAAGAAGCTGACGGTGGACCGCGCGCAAATTCGCCGTCCACGCAATCGACTGGTAGAGAAAACAAGGGGGGCGCGGAGAAGTACAACAAGACGGTTGATGCAATTGGCTCCGTCGCAGGCTTACTCAATTGCGAAAGTGAATAGAAGTCGCAAATTACGCACCGGTGCGATGGTTCATCACTAATCAACTGCGTTACAGGACGGTGCTTCTCACTGACCTTTGCGTGGGTATGGAAAGCACAGGAGCAGGCGGCGTCGGGTTCACTTGAGTCAACAGAAGCGCAGGCATCTTTGCCATCATGGCGATGCCAATGGGGACCTAAAGAAATAGGGATGCCGTAGCATACCAGCAGCAGGAAAGCGATTCGCCGATTAACAAACACTTCACTAGGCTCCGCACGAAATGAAGACAGTGCGGTCCGACCGTGACTCATTATGCGCGATGCAATGCGAACGTCAATGCCTAAGCGTTCAAGAAATTATTTGATAGTGCAATGTGGCCAATGAGTGATTGCGTAGGTCGCTTCTGCCGGGAGCGACCAGGTTATACAAGCCATCGTGCCAATCCGTTCTTGGAAGTGTCCAGTCTTCGCACGTCGACGTCGCATCGTTCGTAGTCGAAGTTTGAACTCGCATTGATTGCCAGGAGTCGCAGACGATGCACAGAGTGTTGGAGCCAGGCGAGTAATCTTGTTCGCTCGTTGGATTCCACTGCGCTTTCCAAACAGTTCCCGCATTGGCAGCCAGGCTTGCTATTTTGTTGCCGAATCCACGCCAGCCGCTACAGCCTGAACGATCAGATTTATGTGCTCTTCTTTGACGCACAACGGCGGCATGATCACGATCGAATTTCCCAAAGGCCTTAGCCAAACACCTTTTGACTGGGCCACTTCGCATGCTCTCCAGCCACGACGTTCGCTCCACGGATAGGGCTCTTTGGAGGATTGGTCGGCCACCAATTCTACAGCTGCCATTAGTCCTCGACGGCGAATGCTTCCGACGTGCCGATGGTCCGCCAGGTGTTGGAGGCAACTCTCAAGATAGTCACCTTGGCGCTTCACATTTTCGAGCGTTTTTTCTTGATCGAATAAATCGAGTGTCGCCAGCGCGGCTGCGGCAGAAAGCGGATTGCCTCCGTAGGTATGACCGTGGAAAAAGGAACGCGACTGGTGATACTGACCGAGGAAGGCATTCCAGATTTCTCGCGTTGTTAAGGTTGCGGCCATCGGAAGATAACCACCGGTCAATCCTTTTCCTGTACACAACATATCTGGTTCGACATTTTCCCAATCGCACGCCCACATGCGTCCCGTTCTACCTATCCCCGTTGCGACTTCATCGGCAATCAGCAATATGTCGTACTTTCTTGTCAATTCACGCATGCCTTGCAAAAATCCTTGAGGATGCATGACCATTCCTGCAGCTCCTTGCACCAAGGGCTCAACAATCACCGCTGCCAATTGTTCTCCAAAACGTTCAAATAGAGCAGAATATTGAGCAAGATAGAACGAAGCAGCGTTTTGTTCACTGACTCCATGAGGCAATCGATAACTGTCTGGACAAGGTCCACGTACCACATCGAAAAGCAGCGGATCGAACATCGCGTGAAATCGACTAACACCGCCCACACTAACGCCGCCCAAAGTGTCGCCATGATACGCTTCACCGAGGGCTAGGAACTTGGTTCGTTGTGGTTGGGAGGGCTGGATTTGTCGCCAATACTGAAACGCCAATTTGAGAGCAACTTCAATGGCGCAAGCACCATCACTGCTGAAGAACACACACTCAAGACCACGCGGCGAAACATCCACTAATCGCTTTACCAATTCGATGGTCGTTGGATTGCTGCAACCCAGCGAAGTCACATGCGCCACTCGTTCCAGTTGATTGATGATTGCTTGGTCAATGACTGGATGCCGATGGCCATGGACATTGCACCACATGCTGCTAACGCCGTCTAACATTCTTCGGCCATTGACGTCAATCAACCAGACGCCGTCAGCTCGCTCAATGATCAGCGGCTGGTATTCAGCCATTTGAGTGAATGCGTGCCAATAATGATGGCGGTCCCAATTGAGTAGTTCGTCGCTACCCAAGCCCATTGAATCGCGATCGTCCAATTTGATACCAGCCAAATACGGGTCTACCAATGGACTTCAACGGGAGCACCAACGCGAATACCGAGCATCGCCGAAGCGCTATCGTTCACCAAAACGATGGTGATTGGACCACCTTCTTCTGCGACTGCAACTAGCGTCATAGCCGGTTGCTGGTGATTGGTTGGAAACAATCCAAAGGTTTCATGTTCGTCTACGACAATTCGTAATGTCGCATCGCGCGGGGCGCCAGCCAACAAAGTGGTTGGTACATCGCTGATGAGATTTCCATCAGCGTCTATGTTGACGATCTTTCCGGTGAGCTTGCCAGACACTGTTAGATCACTCGCCATCTGAATGAAGAATAAGTATGGTTGCAAACCGTATCAGGATGAGTTGGACAGATTGTAGCAACCTTCCAAGGCGACGTTAGCATTTTGCAAGCTATTGACAAAAAATCACCCCAAGAAGCCCTTTACCAGTGGACCGACAGTGATCCCCAGGCGACTCGCCGAGCCATGGTCGTTCCAATTCCAGAAATTGGAGCCGGGATCGAGGGTAGAAATCGGTTATCCGAACGAAATAGCCACCTATTTGGAAAGAAACTGATCGCCATTATGCGGCCAATCGCCGTTACCACTGATTCAAGCCGGAGAATCGTTCAACTTTTACATTCGAGAATCCCGATACCCCCACAGTAACGCGCTTTAAGCAGTCGAGAACTCACATTCGAGTCCAACGACAGCCAACAATCGGCGGGAGCAAAACGAGTGATGGCAAAGCTATTTCGAAAAAACGAACTGAACCAGGTAGCACGTCGTCGCTTCAAGAATGCCTTATTGCAAGCGACATGCGTTCTCAGCTTGGCAAGTGCACAGATTTCCGTGTTGGGTCAAGAATTGCTGACACCTCCGGCGCTGCCTTCAATGGAGGCACCGCCGGTTTTGCCATCTAGCCAATCAAATGTCGAATCGGTCAATGCAGGGCGAGGAGTGTCCTTGGTACTGCGAGCAACTCGATTGCTCGGGTTGAAGAAGATACCGCAAATTGAGTGGAGCGCGATTGATTCGCAGTTGCCTGAGTTATCCAAACACGACATCCAGTTACCGACGTGCCAAGAGCCGTCGAGTGCAGAGACGAGTTCGCCTTCGGTGGCAGACACAAAAGTATCTGCACCTGATAAACGGGCATCAGGCGCGGAAGAGAGCTTGGAATCTCTGCTAACCGTTGACTTGACACAGGTCAATGAAACTGAGGCGACACCGGCGGACGAAGAAACAGACAGCCTGATTTCAGCTGTCTCGATGTCGGAATTGCAAACTCAGGCAGAGTCAGCAGCGGCTGAGTCTCAATCAACAGATTCGTTGCTCGACATTGATCTGGCATCCGACACAGTTAACCAACCAAGTCTAGCAAGTCGCGCTACCGAAATTGTAAAACGCGGACCTTCGATGCAGTTGAGAGTGGGACCTGCACTGACTACCGTTCGACTCAGCGATGTTGAAGATGAGGAAGTCAGTGATCTTTCCTCGCAAGATGGAACGCCGCTGGAGACGCCACCCTCGCTGGCGAGCGGAAGTAGTAAATCACCGGAGCTGGCAAAACCTGCCAGTCCTAGAATGGTGGTTACTGCGACGCCACCGACTATTGAAAACGCGGATTCGAAGAGCATTCCTATAAAAACAATCAGCGCAACGATCGAGAGAGAGCTAGTTGAAGTAAAGGAACGTGAGACTCCAGCGGTAAGAGGTGGACTAATCGAGCCCGCTTTGCCAACGCAATTCAGTTTGAACGACAAGGCTAACGATTCGCGTGAGAATCAGGATAGCCAAGATGCTGAACTGCCGCTCACCAGAGCACTAGCGATGAGCATCGAGAGTATGACTAAGTCAAAAGCTTCGAACGCTGCAGAAAAGGCGATCCCAAAGGACTTGAAAGTTTCTGAGACCAAATCAGCGCCCATTATCCAGTCCGTTAGCGCTCAGATCGAACAGAAGCCTCAATTAGCGATGATGCGGCCAACAACTCCACCGACACTGGGACCTCAATTGCAGGTTGAAGCAGGCGAAGCACAATCCGTTCTGATGCAATCGCCGATTGTCAATATCTCCGTCGAACATCCGGATTATTGCCAGGTGGTCAAGAACGGTGAGAAAAGCCTTTCGGTAATTGGACTAAAGCCGGGAAAAACGCGAGTCGCGATTTTTTCCGCTCAGAATAGTGTTGAGATTCGAGAAGTAACAGTATCCGGCGTGGAAGATGAACAGTCCGTGAGAGATCGCATGGCTAAAGACATGGCCCGTGCGGTGGAGAAGATGTATCGGTCCAGTTCCGTGGAAGTTGTAGCTGATGAAGAAGGATTGGTCGTCCAGGGCTTTGCCGAGTCCGAGAGTGATGCGAAGAAAATCATTCGCATGATTCGCCAGTCGTCACTGATGCCGGTGGTCGATCGATTATCAACGTACAAATAGGTAGGGCAGTTGTCGAAGTTGGTGATCCCAATCAGACAAAGTTGTTTGTTTTATTGAGCGCATCCTTGGTGCTGACATTGTCCGTCAGCGATCGGGGTGTCGACGTGGCTTATTTAGCAAGAATGTAAATTGAGGATTGCGATGCGTAAAATCCTAACGAAGAACAAGAGCGGTTGGTCAGTCATTGCAAGGGCAGGCCGTCGAGCTCTGCTCGCCGCGCTGCTCGCGTCCAGCCTGACATCGTCGACCAAGATCGCCAATGCGCAGTCTCCGAATGGACCGGTTGCCATGGCGGCTGCCACCAACTTTGACCCAGCTGCCTATTCCGTACTCAACGAGCCTTCGTTGTTGGACGAGTCCGTTACCAATGAGGTGGCGGGTGGCCAATTCATACCTGGCGGCGAGCCCATGATGCAGTCAGCCATACCGATGAACTCGGTGATGAGCGGTCCGATCGTCAACAATTACGTTCCAGGTAGTCCTGTACCAACCCAATCAGGCAGCTACTTTGATTCTGGCAGTGCAGCTTGTTCGCCTTGTCTAACCGGCCCAGGATGTGACGTGTCTTACTACTTTAACTATGAGGCTTTGTGGCTGCGACGTGAAGGCGATGACCGTTACTCGCTGACTCAATTTGCTCGTATGCCAAAATTCGATTATGAACTTGGTCGCATCGGCGGTAGGATCACAGCCGGTCGCCTGTTCGATTGTCACAATGGAGTTGAAGCGGTCTATACCGGCCCTTACAAATGGCGTCGTGGAGTGCGGCGCACTGGAAACAATGTCGATAGTAATTTTTTCCCAACCGGTGGGTACGCTGCGGCAGACATCGATTCTTTCAATAACAGCGATGAGCATATTCAAACTTGGGAAGCCAGGTTGAACAGCTATGAAGTCAATAGAACTTGGTGGACATGGGATGTCCTGCAGACACTCGTAGGGATTCGCTACATCGATTACTCCGAGGATTATGCTCTGTCGACAGCGACCACAGGCGTAGGCAATGGTCTGCTGCGCGAGACGATCAAAAATCGAGCTGTGGGAGCGCAGATTGGTGGGCAATTCATGAGGCCAGCTAGTTTGCGACTGAACTACGGTGTGAAAGCGAAAGCTGGTGTTCTAGCCAATTTCATGTCGGCTAGTACATTCATGTCCAACGCTGGCACTTTGCTGCTAGATAATGGTGATGATCGCACCAAGGTGTCTGGAGTAGCGGAGTTGGGTGCGTTTTTGAATTATCAAATCGTTCCAAGTGTTCGCGTAACCGCTGGATATGAGTTCTGGTATTTGCCGCGATTTGCAACCGTTCCTGGTCAAGGCTTGACGACCATCACACCCAGCACGGGGTCATCCATCGATTACCGAAACGAATTGATCATCCATGGTGGCAGCGTAGGCGTGCAGGTTCTCTACTAAGGCACGTCACAGCAAAGTAGCAATAACGCACCTCGTTGGGTTTTTAAACCTAATGATTCGGCACAACTTTGATTTTGGGGTTAGCTTGCTTACTAACTGACCGAAGTAAACGAGCAACGGGATGCGCGTGAGTTGGCAAAACGCCTTCGGGCTCGCCCCGATGGATACACGTTTGGCAACCAGCAGAACCGTGGCTTGACCGCGCGAGCTTGCCTTCGCGTTACTTTTGCAGCAGCCTGCTAGTGCTCTGTCTAACTTTAGTATTGGGATTGAGTTTGCCGCTGTGATTCGGGCTCCCCCTCTCCTCACTCATTGATCAGTTTTTGTTTTGTGTTTCAACTACCAGAAATATTGTAGGCAGTTTTGCTATAAGGCCCAAATCACCTTAGTCAAAAACTGATCAATAAGTGAGGAGAGGAGGACGGGGGGTGAGGAGAAGGGGAGCCCGGTTTGCGGCGCCCTCCAGCTATGCAGATTCAATCCCAAAATTAAAGTTGGACGAAGCACTAGCCGAGCTTCGCAAACCAGGATCGGATGGTGCAATCTCTTCGGTGCGCTGGTCTCTCTTCGGTGCGCTGGGGCATTTTGACAGCTGTTGGGATTTGGTGGATAATCCAAGCTTTCTCATAATGTCCTTCTCAACTGATTCGAGCTCTCTAGTTCATGAATCAAAGACGAGCTAAGCCTGCAATCGAACCAACGATTGTGGACACTATCATCACCGCTGTAGCGCCGGCTTTGATCATCTGCATGATCAGTAGCTTGGTATTCTTCTTGATCATTGCGTTCTATCGCAGTGAGTATAGCTCGCGTTTGATGTATATCCTTGGCTTGTACACTTTCGCGACGGTGTTGGTAGCAAGAATTGCCATCGAAAGTGGCCGTACACATGCAAACTTGTTTGGCATAGCCTTGTTCGCAGCTGCTTGTGTGGCGATGTTTCGCTTCGTCACGATCAGCGGGCCGATGGCGGCAATCAGCCCCGTCATCAACGTTGGCCTGTTGCTGGTCGCATGGTACTTGGCGGATCGAATCACCTTTGACTGTACATTAGTAGACGAACGCGATGAAAGCATCCAAAAAGGATTGCTTCAATCCTTGAATCTAGTGGATAAGGATCCCCCATCAACCGAATCTACGGAGCGCATTCAAGATAATGCCAAGGTTCCCCACAAAGCCAAACGGAAATCCAAGAAACACAATCCAGGAGTGTGGGTACTCTACTTTGCATTGTTGGCGATCCCGCTATTTGGACTTGGTCAAGTTGCCATCCCCGACGAAGCGGTCCGTCGGCAAGCCTTTATGTATCTGTTGATTTACTTGGCATGCGCCCTGACTTTGTTGCTGACGACAAGTTTTGTCGGCATGAGACGGTACCTTCGTCAGCGAGGGGTGGAGATGCCTGGAGAAATGACTCGCCTATGGTTAGCTTCTGGAATCGCTGGAATCGCGGTCATCTTAATCGGCTGTCTTGTATTGCCACTGCCGACCAAACGCGGTGTAGGATTCGCCTGGCTGCCCTTCGATTTCACTTCCCCTCAAGGTCTCTCGCCCAGTAAATGGGGATGGGGAAATGAAGGCACAAGTCAATCCAAGAGCCAATCCTCTCAAAACGAAGGAGATCAAAGCTCAACCGTTACGCAAAATACAGAACAATCTCAACAGGCAAATGGCTCGCCACAAGAAAATGGCAAGGGACCCCAAGAGCCATCTGAAAGTGGCCAGAAACAAAGTTCACAAAGTGGTCAATCCAAACCCGACACGAACGCGAAAGCGAAGTCTGCTGATTCAAGTTCATCGAAGCCAACGAAATCCGATTCAAAAGAGAATGCTTCGAACTCCGATTCGAAATCCGAACCGTCAAAATCTACTCCATCCAACGCGAAGCAATCCTCTTCGAATGACAAGGGAGCTAATCAGCCAAAGACGAAGAACGAGCCTACAAAATCGAGCGATAATGCCGACTCTGAATCCTCTAGTTCCGAGAACGACAAGCCATCCGAGAACGATAAAGAAAATCCAGAATCGAAAAACGATAGACAATCGGAATCGAACCAACAAAACAATCCTGATAATCGAAAACCGCAAAACACTCGTCCATCGGAACAACCGAACTCCGAAAAGCCGAAATCTGAAAAACCAAGTGAAGACAAGCCTGAAAAAACGAAGTCAGGTACTTCGCGAGAATCCGTTGATCGCCCTAATGCCGCGACGCCCCCACCTTCAAATCCCACTTCATCATTTCAATTTCCCAGCAACCTGAGCGCTTCCATCAAGTGGATATTGATTGCAGTTTTGATTGGAATTCTTCTCGTCTATGCTCTAACTCACCCCAAGGAAATCGCGCAACTTTGGAACGATTTGCTTCGGATGTTTGATGGGCTGTTTGGTTCGCGTTCCCGAAAGCCATCACCAGTCGCCAATGGTGATGCTCTCACGTCGGGTTCAGGGGAATCGACCATAAGACCCTTCAGCAGTTTTCCAGATCCATTTCGTGAGGGTAGTGGAATGAATCCTAAAGAAGTTGTGGCGCACACTTTTGCCGCCCTGGAAGCTTGGGCGGAAGAACGCGGCAATCGTCGAGCAACCGACCAAACAGCGGAGGAGTTTGCGCGACAACTAGCGAGAAAACAACCCAAAATTGCTTCACACGCAACCAGTGCAGCTCAAATGCTTGACCGAGTCATGTTTGCAGGTTGGACACCTACGTCTAAGGACGTATCCGACCTTGCAAAGCTTTGGATGTTAATGAAAAGCACTTAGTGCTTTGTCGCAGCTTTCGAAAATAATCACAGTTCTCGAACGGCTTGCGGCGATGGACGCGACTGAAAGCCTCAATCCGTGGCGTAAGTTCCTGCCGATTGATGTCGATTGAAAGACCAGTTTAGCCAAACTCGCCTAGGGCGCATCAAGCCGTTGTAGTCCAATCCCCAAGTTCCTTCCTCCTCGCGTCTTTGTCGTGCATGGCCTGGCAATAACCAAGCCGTTCCTCCACCGACATACCACGCAGAGTATCTCTCATTAATCGCACACTTTGCCCATGGAGCAATGCAGTGTGGATGGCCAGAACGTTCACAGTCGTCCATTTGATACCGTTCTGGCGGACAATCCTTTAGATTGATATCGCCGGGTCTCTTCCACTTGGGAGTGGCTGGCCGACCTGGGCAATAACAGGCATGTGAAGGAAAGTCATTGACATCGTGGGCGTTATCTACCATGTCACTTAACTTAACCGTGACCGACCGATCTGAGATAGATTCGCCTTCAAGCGGCGGCTCGTCCATGCCGACGGCAACCATACAAACCGAGCAATACCAAGCGATACACAAGACAGCTAGCCGGTGATGGAACATCGATCTCTCCCTTTGGCTGATTATTCAGTCTTGGATCGACCGGAAAAGCTCTCGTAGTCAATGGATCTAGAATAGATCGCAAATACTGCCTAGCTTTCCTGGGTTGCCAATGTCAAGCTAGGTAAATCTGGATATTGCTGTCTGTCAACTGAGTTACTCAAACTGTTCGACCATAACGGTTTTGAAGCGAGTGTACTTTGCAGCTCTTCCAGCATCCAAAGCACCGACGACGGCGCCATGAGTACTTTCTTCGTGAGCTTGGACGGTCACCAGATCCGACTCAGCCGACGAAACTTGTTTGGCATTGCTGAGTGCCACGATAAGGTCTTGCTTGCTCGAGCACTCTTTGCGGTCATCGGAGGTGACCAAGACATAGCCATCAAATTCGTCAACCTGAATAATTGGACCCTCCATTTCAGCATCTTTTGGGTTGGACACTGGGTTAGTGCTTGGCTGGTCGCTTTGTTGACGCCCAGTTCGAATTACTTTCTGAACGCTAAAGGAAGCGGTCAACATGAAGAAAATCAATAGAAGAAATACCACGTCGACCATAGGAGTGATATCCCATGCTTCGGCATGATGATCGCCCGTTTCAGCCCGACGGGGCTTCATGTATTTGGTTTTCCGTTTCCCCGGTTCGTCCGAATTGGATTCTTCGTCGGCTCTTTTGACAACTACTTTGGCAGGCTTTATTGCCGTTTCGTTCGACTTGGGGGGATTCTTTGCTAACGCTAAAAACTGGTCGTACTCTTCGGCCGTTGGCAATTGCAATTTTGCTTTGCAACCCGGGCAATCGATGGTCCGTCCCAGCATGCGCATGTGGACTCCGACCATCGCATCGCATTTGGTGCATTGAACTTTCGGTGATGGAGGGACTGGCGGCATTTATTGTTGGACGGCTACTAGAATTTGTTGATCTTCATTGAGCGCTGCCGAGGCAGCTTCGCGTACCCGTGTGATTTCGCGAGTCTTGACGCTTGGTTCACCGCGTATCAGAACGAATTTTCGCGATTCGTTTTCGAGCCCATTGCGGACGTAGGCTTCGATTTCTGACGCCATTTGATCTGGATCGCGTGGAAAGGGATCGCCGGAAGCCTTCAGTACTTGTGCACCGCCGTCGCTACCCTGTTTGACGTTGATTACCACCCCTTCTTCACCAGCCGCAACTTCGCCATTTTTGGCCTTCGGCAGTTCGGCTACGATGGTGGGTTCCATACGCGCGGTGACGATGAAGAAGATAAGCAAAAGTAGAACGACGTCGATCATCGGCGTGATATCGAATTCGCCATCGAACTCACGTTTCTTACTTAGTCGTCGTTTCTCAGCCATTAGCGTCGACCACGAGCCTTTCGAGCTTGTCTGCCCTCTTCGAAGGCTTCAAAGAAGCGATTCATGCCGAAACCAACCAACTCTTCCATCGCCTTGATCCGATTATTGATGACACCCATGCTGACCAGCAAACTAACGGTGATCAACAATCCGATCAACGTGTGGTCCAACGCGATTCGAATATCGGCGAGCAATTGCTTGGTGGGTTCCGATGTGGTCGCATTCTCCAGTGTTTCGAACGCACCCATCATACCTGCAACCGTACCGATCAACCCCAGCATCGGAGCGAGTTTGATAATGGTTGAGACCCACGAAACACTGCCTTCGATCTGGGCGATGGCGTCGTATTGAAATCGGTCCGATACAAAGTTTTGCAGCGCTTCCGGTTCGAGATCGGCATTTTGAATCGCCAAGTCCACTAACATCGGCAAGGCACGTTTGTCGCCTTCGCAAGCGGTTTGCACGCTTTCAAAGTTCCCGCGTATCAGGTCGGGCATGATGCTGTCTAGAAATGCATTTTGTGCCGCTTCGTTCTTGAATCTCAGTCGACCAACGGTGGTCCAGACCAAGTGCATACAAAAGAGACCCCACAGAGCGGCGGCACCAAGTAGAAAGTAGTCCGCTTGACCAATGAACGAGTAGAGCATCCCGGCGATTCCTAGAGAAGAGCTTGTGTTTTCCTCTAGTCTATAGTCAGCACGGGCCGCGGTCAATTAATGGCAGAATTATCGACACTTCCCTTTGGGCGCCACGACGTACGGATTTTCTATCTCGGTACTTCTAGTGCCTACTACTTTGTATCATTATTGCTGAATGAAAAGCTCACGTTGGCGAGCCGATTCGTCAGCTTTGCGCGACTTGCCTCGCAAAGTGAACCCTAGAATCCAATTTGAATTGAGCAATGATTTATGTCTTCCGCATTCGGTGGCTTACCCAAAGGAACTCTCAAGTTCTTAAAAGACCTCCAAGCCAACAACACCAGGCCTTGGTTCGCAGAAAATAAAGCTCGCTACGAGCAATTCTTCCTTCAGCCGTCTTTGGACTTGATCGCCGCATTGGATAAGCCACTTGCAAAGATCGCTCCTATGCTAAGCGTGGAACCAAAGAAGATGGGTGGTTCGCTGATGCGCATCTACAAAGACACTCGCTTTTCCAAGGATAAGACACCTTATAAAACGAATATTGGAATTCAATTTCGTCATCAATCGGGCAAAGATGTGCACGCACCTGGAATCTACTTTCATGTCGCCAACGATGAGTGCTTTTTGGGCGCAGGTATATGGAAGCCCGAGGCTGAACCACTGAAAAAGATTCGTGAATACATCGATGCCAATCAACAATCATGGAAGAAGGCTAGTCAAAATAAACGCTTCCGTGAATCTTTTGAATTATTCGACGATCGATTGAAAGCAGCACCGCGTGGCTACGACAAGGACCATCCTTTTCTGGACGACCTGCGTCGAAGAAGTTTCATCGGCGGGGCACCTTTAACCGTCGCTCAAATTCAAAGCCCTGAATTGGTAGAACTGATTGTCGATCGAGTACAAGCAGCAAAGCCATTTATGGTCGCACTCTGCGAAGCCCTTGAATTGCCGTATTGAGTTGGTAAGTTTATCGCTTGAGTTACGCATTGAAGATGTTTAGCGGTATTGGAGGTCATGCAGCTTTTAAGTCGTTGTTCGACGACGATTTACCCAACTCTCCCTTTGGGATCACGCGGTTTTTAGGTTGTTACGTACTAGCGATTTACCCAACTCTCCCTTTGGGAGAGTCGCGAGGTACACGAGCGGAGAGGGTTCGTTGCGGATCGACTAGGCAAGCCCTCCCCGGCCGCTGACACGTCCGCCCCTCCCGCGAGCGGGAGGGTTTGGCAAGCATCCTTAGCGTAAAACAGCTTAAAAACCGCACGACCTCTTTGAGCGAGTCGCGAGGTACGCGAGCGGAAAGGGGTACAGCGCTCGCCGATTTCGGAGAAATCGGGCTACAGCAGCGTCCCCAAGCGATGACATGTCCGACCCCGACAAATCGAAAGATAAGCCATGCGAAAACTCTTCATCAACATCGTGATTGGCTTGGTGCTATTGAGCATACTGTCAGCGATCTTCGCACCCAAATTGCTTTGGGCCTGGCTGTTATTTGGGCCGCTGGTTGCGATCGGGTTCTACGATTTCTTTCAAGTCCAGCAATCCATTCCCCGTAACTTTCCTGTGCTGGGCCGCATGAGGTATCTGCTGGAATTGGTTCGCCCTGAGATCAATCAATACTTCATCGAAAGCGATACAGAGGGCATGCCCTTCGATCGTGACCAACGATCGCTGGTTTATCAACGTGCAAAGAAGGTTCGCGATACGATACCTTTTGGTACCAAGAAAGATGTGTACGCGACCGGTTACGAATGGGTCAATCATTCGATGGCCCCGCTGCACCACGAGCCAGCTGATATGCGGATCACAATCGGTGGCCCGGATTGCAAGCAACCTTATTCGGCGAGTCTTCTCAATATATCTGCCATGAGCTATGGTTCGCTCAGCATGAATGCAGTTCTCGCTCTTAGCCGCGGCGCCAAGATGGGAGGATTTGCCCATAACACGGGTGAGGGCGGCGTGAGTTCGCATCACATCAATGGTGGCGGCGATTTGATCTGGCAAATTGGTACTGGATATTTTGGCTGTCGGAATAACAAAGGTGGCTTCTCGCCAGAACTCTACCAAGAACAAGTCGCCATTCCGCAGATCAAGATGGTTGAATTGAAACTCTCTCAGGGAGCCAAGCCTGGCCACGGAGGTATTTTGCCAGCAGCCAAGCTAACACGAGAAATCGCTGAGATCCGCAAAGTTCCCATGGGGCAGGATGTGGTATCCCCGCCAGGTCATTCGGCTTTTTCTACGCCAATAGAATTGCTGGAGTTCATCGCTCGGCTGCGAGAGCTGAGCGGCGGTAAACCGGTTGGTTTCAAATTGTGTGTTGGCAAACGGCGTGAATTTCTGGCGGTTTGCAAGGCGATGGTCAAGACGGGCATCACTCCTGATTACATCGCAGTCGATGGTGGAGAAGGTGGAACCGGAGCGGCCCCGTTGGAATTCTCAAACCATATCGGTTCACCGTTGAATGAAGGCTTGATCTTTGTTCACAATGCACTTGTCGGCTACTCTTTGCGGTCGCGAATACGTGTGATGGCTGGCGGTAAGGTTGCCTCAGGCTTTGGTCTAGTCAAACGCATGGCACTGGGGGCCGACGCCTGCTATTCCGCTCGTGGCATGATGTTGGCTTTAGGCTGCATCCAAGCTCTCCAATGCAACAGCAATCATTGCCCCGTTGGTGTTGCTACGCAGAATCCGTCTCTAATGGTTGGACTCGACCCAACCAACAAGAGTTTTCGCGTTGCCAACTTCCATCGCGAAACAATCAAGAGTCTTTGCGAAATGTTGGGCGCCATTGGACTTGCTAGTCCCAGCGACCTGCGTCCATGGCATATCATGCATCGTGTTTCACCAACTGAGACGAAACACTATGGCGAACTCTACGATTTTCTGGACGACGGTGAACTGCTGCGCGAGCCGCTGCCAATCGCTTACAAACGGGCTTGCGAAGCGGCTTCAGCAGAAACGTTTTCTCACTCTCGCGATTGATGGATTGATGCAACCTATTTCCAAAATGCTACATGTAATCTGGTGCGGCCTGCTGGGATGGGCACTCTGGTTAGCGACAGGCGCATGGCTTTATGCGCCTTCGATCGAGGAAGGAAAACCACTGGCCGACTGGCGTCGCGGTATGGTGGTGTTGATCATCATTAGCCTCTTCCTCGCAGGATGGATGCTTTTGCTTTTGCGAAAAACGAGAAGGAACAAGTGATCATGTGGCCTGCATCCGAAAGGTGATTGACGTCGGTAAGGTTATTTAGTCGGTAAGGTTATTTAACCGATAGCCAACGCCGCCGTCTGCACCTTTACCTGCACCTAAACTAGTAACATAATGAACCCGCAATACATCGCCGATTTCGGAGAAATCGGCCTACTTGAAAGCTCAATATGTCGTGGATGGATTGGTATAATTCGCTGGCAAAGCCGAGTTGGACGCCGCAACCAGCAACGATTGGGATGATTTGGCAAATACTCTATCCAATCATCTTGGTGAGCTTTGGCTTTGTTCTGTTACAAGCGATCCGGCAAAAGGTGTCCTGGATGGTCTTTGTGCCATTTGCCATCAACCTGGTTGCGAATTTGATCTTTACGCCGATCCAGTTTGGCATGCGCAATTTGCCCCTTGCATCTGTTGACATTTTGATCGTTTGGTCGTCCATCATCTGGTGCGTTATTGCCGTTTGGCCTCACTACAAGTGGGTTGCTTTCGCTCAGGGACCCTATTTCATTTGGGTATCGTTGGCAACAGTACTGCAATTGAGCATGACCGTCATGAACTGGGGTAAGTAAAAGCTGGCGATGATTGCCGAAATAGCCCCCCGCCCATCCCGACCCCTTTCACGCTTTCATCCACTGGATAATTTGTTGTGCGTTCATCGCACCCGATTGGCGATCTATTTCCACGCCCGCTTTAAATAGAATCAAAGTCGGAATGCTTTGGATCTCAAACGAACTGGCGACATGCCGAGCGACTTCCGTATTCACTTTTGCCAATATCACGTTGGGACTCAACGCCTGTGCCGCTTGGGCAAAAGCTGGAGCCATCATCCTGCAAGGCTGACACCATGGTGCCCAGAAATCAACCAATACTGGCAAGCTTGTACGTCCGATAAACTTCTGAAAGTTTTGATCCGTCAATTCAATCGGATGCTTCAGCAAAAGGCCTGTTTTGCACTTACCGCACAAAGGATTTTGTAAAAGCCGTTCGGATGGAACACGGTTAACCGATTGACAGTTTGTGCAGACCAGAGTGACAGGTTGTTGGGTGTGGGTTGTCATTTATTTACGAGAAATAGTCTTTTCTGGCAGGTAGAACTTCACGAGCCTCTCAGTAGTGCATTCCCCATGCCATATTACGAATGAATCGCCATACGGCCCCTCGCATTAACCAGAGCGCAAAGGCAGAAATTCTTGACCCCTCCCAAGTAGTCTGTTAGACTCCACTCCTTGGAAAGTATTTCCATTAATACCTACCGAGATTTGTCAAGGACGATATATCCATGTTGTTATGCAGAAAACATCTCCATAGATGACCGTTGCTGGCTCACCCATGAGCCCAACGGGGCTAGTCGTCCCTGCACGCCTGTAGTTGACTACCCTGCTGACGCAAGTCACTCAGTATGTTAGTCACCTACCATGAATCGCAAACGAAGCAATCATAAGTCAAGCTTTATGGAACGTCGTCGGCGACTCGGTATCGAGTTCCTCGAAGATCGACGACTGTTGGTAGTTGATCTCAATTTGCTGAAAGATATTAACACAGTATCGATTCCAGCAGGATCTTCTCCAACCAACCTGACACAGGTGGGATCGATCACCTATTTCACTGCTACAACCCCAACCTTGGGTAGCGAGCTTTGGCGAAGCGATGGAACATCTGCAGGTACCGTCATCGTAAAGGATATTAAAGTCGGTATCGCCAGTTCAAATCCGAAATACTTTACCAACGTCAATGGTACGCTCTTCTTTGTCGCGACAACAGACTCAATCGGGGCGGAGTTATGGAAGTCGGATGGAACCGAAGCCGGCACGCAATTGGTAAAGGATATCGCTCCAGGCGCCGTATCCAGCTACATTGCCAACCCTATGAACTGGAACGGTACTCTTTATTTCGAGCGCAAGACGGCACAAGCGGAAGTGAGTTATGGAAATCCGACGGGACAACGGCTGGAACGGTACAAGTTGCGGATATCATCCCAGGTCCGAACGCGTCGAGTCCGTCCAATTTGATGGTAGCCGGAAACAAATTGTTCTTCACGGCTTCTTCAACCTCTGCCGGAAACGAGCTTTGGAAAACGGATGGTAGTTCCCTTGGCACGGTCCAAGTGAGCGATATACGTTCCGGTTCATCCGGTTCTTACCCCAGTTCGTTGACTGAAGTCGGAGGGAATATCTACTTCACGGCAAATGATGGGACGTCTGGAGCGGAACTTTGGCGTTCCGACGGCACCTTTGCCGGCACGACACGCGTTGCCGATATCAGGCCCGGTATCGCCAGTTCGTACACAAACAGGCTAACCAATGTGAACGGCACGCTTTACTTCGGTGCGAATGATGGTACGAATGGATCCGAGCTGTGGAAATCGAATGGAACTGCGGCGGACACGGTTCTGGTCAAAGACATTCGACCTGGAGTCGCTTCATCCATCGGTTTGTCGAGGATGGTCTCGTCCAGCAATCGCCTGTTCTTTGTGGCCAATGATGGTAGTCGAGGCTATGAACTATGGGTTTCCGATGGAACCAATGCAGGAACTTCGCTGGTCAAAGAAATCCGAACTGGCTCAAACAGTTCAAATCCGAGCAACTTGCTCAACTTCAATGGCACGATCTACTTTTCGGCTACCGACGATGCTTTGCAGGCTCAATTGTGGAAGTCGGATGGTACGACCGGTGGAACCGTTCCGGTTCAAGCTGGAAGCACTGGCGAGATCGCGCTTGGCCCTTCAGTAATAATCAATGCTGGAGGTTACATCGTCTATGCCGCTTCATCATCGAGCGATGGCCAAGAACTTTGGAAGTCGGACGGATCGTCTGCAGGTACGATCAAAGTAAGAGACATTTTCTTCGCAAACGGAAACTCAAACCCCACTGGTTTTCAGACCAATGCTCCCCCTGTTGTGAACGTAGGCGGCATCCAGTACTTCGCAGCGAATGATGGAGTCAATGGTGAAGAACTTTGGAAGTCCGATGGAACATCCGCCGGAACAACACTCGTCAAAAATATCGATGGCAGTTCGAATAGTTCTTTTCCTCGCTATTTGACGAATGTCAATGGAACAGTGTTCTTCAGCGGATCTGACGCAAACGGGAGAGAGCTGTGGAAAAGCGATGGAACTGCTGGCGGAACGGTGATGGTCAAAGATATTTCGGTTGGAGTCGGATCGTCAGTCATTTCGGGCATGATGAATTGGAATGGCACGCTGTTCTTTCAGGCCAATGATGGAACGAATGGAAGCGAACTTTGGAAATCCAATGGAACCGCTGCCGGAACCGTCATGGTCAAAGACATTTTTCCCGGTGCCGGCTCTGGCACGCCCTCCCAACCTGTCGTCTTCAATGGCGCATTATATTTTTCGGCCCAAGACGGAGTGAATGGTTTTGAATTATGGAAATCCGACGGAACTGAGGCAGGCACAACGCTTGTCAAAGATATTTATTCCGGCGGCAATAATAATTGGGGGAGCCCCCAGCATTTTACCGTCGTCAACAACACGATGTTCTTTGTAGCCAACAACGGCACCAATGGTATCGAGCTTTGGAAAACGGACGGGACCAACACTGGTACTGTCTTGGTGAAGGACATCACTGCGGGAACCTCTGGCAGTAGCCTGAGTTTGCTGACGAATGTCGGTGGAGTTCTGTTCTTTAGTGCAAGTGACGCGGCAAACGGAAGGGAACTTTGGCGATCCGATGGTACAGCAGAAGGTACGATCCTGGTCCGCGATGTCCGACCAGGAACATCCGGATCCTATCCAGCGAGCCTGGTTAATCAAAACGGTGTTTTGATGTTTACTGCCAACGACGGAATTTCCGGCAATGAGATTTGGCGATCCGATGGCACCAGCGCGGGCACCGTTTTGGTGCAAGATATCCGGTCGGGTTCCTACGGAAGTTCTCCTTCACGGCTCTTTAACTTCAGTGGACAAGTCTACTTTAACGCCAACGACGGAGTCCATGGCGAAGAGCTTTGGCGTTCGGATGGAACTGCATTGGGGACACGACTGGTTAAGGATTTGGTTCCAGGTACTGGTGGTAGTCCGATGTTGTTGTTTTCTCAATCAGACACCCATGTTTATGTTCTAGCTCTGACTGAAGAATTAGGTTACGAAACGTTTGTAAGCGTTATCAATCGAACGCCAACGGACATCCAATTGACAACCAGTTCGATTGAAGAGAACACTCCACCAGGATCGCGATTTGCGTTTCTAAATTCAATCGACCCCGATGCCGGCGATTCGTTCACCTACAGTTTGGTTGCGGGGCCAGGCAGTGCCGACAACACACTCTTCAGCGTTAACGGCAATGAAATACGGATACTCACCAGTCCTGATTTCGAGACCAAGTCTAGCTATGCAATTCGACTGCAAACCATCGATGCTGAGGGAGCCGTTTTAGAAAAAGCCATTACCCTCCAAGTCATCGATCAAGGCCCATTTGAATTCGTCAAGGACATCAATTCCAACCCATCGTTTAGAGACTCCTCCGATGTCGACAAAATTTTCAAGATTGGCTCGACGATTTACTTTACGGCATACACGGTTGAAACCGGAGTAGAACTTTGGAAATCCGATGGTACCGCCGCTGGAACCCAACTTGTTAAAGATATTCGCCCGGGTAAAAGCGGAAGCGCTCCCTATTCGTTTGCGAATGTCAACGGAATTCTCTATTTCTCGGCTCGCGATGAGCTTGGTGGTGTGGAACTTTGGAAATCGGACGGCACCACCAACGGAACGACGCGAGTGAAAGACATTTTCACTGGGACTCAGTCTTCCTACCCTCGTTACCTTACCAATGCCAATGGAATTCTGTACTTCTCGGCTCGCAATTCAAATTCCGATTATGAACTTTGGCGGTCGGACGGATCTTCGGCTGGTACATTTCGCATGTTCGATCTGTACGCCGGTTTGGATGGCTCTCGTCCCAGGAACTTAACAAACGTCGGGGGCACGCTTTACTTTTCCGCCTTGGAGCCAACTATCGGCCGAGAGTTGTTTAAGACCAATGGACTCTCGGCAAGCCTCGTTGCGAATATCGCAGCGGGCACGTCATCGTCATATCCACTCGATCTGACGAACGTTTCCGGTACGCTGTTTTTCTCTGCACGAGATCAACAAAGTAACCGCGAAATTTGGAAATCCGACGGAACATCCAGCGGCACACAAGTCGTTAAGGAGATAAATCCAGGTGCCAATGGAAGCAATCCGGTGAATATAGCAAACTCCAATGGACTACTTTATTTCGATGCCATGGATGATTCTGGAACCTACAAAACATTTCGTACGGACGGCTCATCAGCCGGTACGATTGTAATCAAGGATACCATTGGAGGCGGATTCACCAATGTCAATGGATTGACCTACTTCTTCGCCCAAAATCACCTTTGGAAAACGGATGGAACGAGCAGCGGCACGGTGCAGGTCGATGCCAACGGAAGTTGGAGTTACTTCGCGGGATTGATGACCAATGTGGCTGGGACCCTCTACTTTAATACGTGGTCTAACTTCAGCAATCAACAACTTTGGAAATCGGATGGCACCACAGCCGGTACGGTGCCCATTGCAAATGTCCAATCCTCTGGCGGTATCGAATACAATGGGACACTCATCTTCAAAGGTATCGATAGTCCATTCAGCTATGCACCGGAACTTTGGAAATCGAATGGCACAGCCGCAGGAACTCAGCTGCTTCGCGATGTTCGAGAGGACACGGCGGGTTCAGATCCGCGCAATTTGGCAAGCTCCGGCGGAAACATCTTCTTTTGGGCGACATCCATCGGTGTTCCCAATTCCGCTTCAGAGAATAGCAGCTTATGGAAGTCCAATGGAACGTTGGCTGGGACGACCAAACTGCAAGACTTCGACGGTAAATTGTTCTCGAAGTTCACCAATTTCAACGGCACGATGTATTTCGACGCATTCAAAGCAGGTTCTGGACATGAGCTTTGGAAATCCGACGGAACCATCAGCGGTACAGTTCTTGTGAAAGATATCTATGCGGGAGGCTACGGTTCCAATCCGAATAACATAACTGCCGTCGGAAATACATTGTTCTTCCAAGCGACGTCGCCGGGAATAGGATCCGAATTATGGAAATCCGATGGTACGCCAAATGGAACCGTATTGGTAAAAGACATTCGACCCAACTTTGCTGGCTCGTCACCGAATGAACTTACCAACGTCAATGGTACTCTCTATTTTACGGCGTCTGATGGCACGTCAGGAGTCGAGTTATGGAAGTCAGATGGAACCGTCGGCGGCACCCTTCGAGTGAAAGACATTCGACCTGGCACATCGGGTTCGTACCCAACCAAACTGATCAATGTGAATGGACGGCTTTTCTTCAGTGCTACTGATCCAACGAACGGAAGTGAGCTGTGGACTTCCGATGGTACCGAGGCTGGCACGATACTCTTGAAGGATATTCAACCAGGTAGCAACACATCGGACCCAAGTTACTTTACCGCAGTCGGCGCCGCCTTGTACTTCACCGCCAACAATGGAACCAATGGTATTGAGCTTTGGAAATCAGATGGAACGCCATTGGGAACCGTCATGGTTGCCGATGCGATTCCCGGTGCGTCGGGACTTCAACCGAAAAATCTAACGAATGCCAATGGCTCGCTCTATTTCACTGCCGATGACGGGACTCATGGCACAGAAGTTTGGAAATCCGATGGTACAGCCACCGGCACAATCTTGGTCGCCGATGTCAATCCTGGCGCAAATAGCTCTTTTCCTGCTTCCCTTACCTACGCCTCTGGCAAACTCTACTTTACCGCAAATCTTTCGGGTCAGTCAGGAGGGGTTTGGTCAAGTGACGGAACAGTTGCGGGCACCACCGCGGTCCAGGCTTTTGATACCAACTGGGGCAATGTCAATCAACTTACTTACGCCGGCGGTACTCTGTTCCTAACGGCCGAGACCGCAAAATTCGGTCGCGAGATTTTTGCTTTTGCTCTGAACGCCCAGCCGACCGATGTCCAGCTATCGACCACCTCCATCGCTGAGAATGCACCGCTCAACAGCGTTGTCGGGACGCTCACAGCACTTGATCCCAATGCCGGAGACGCCTTTACCTACTCGCTCGCATCAGGTCCCGGAGACACGCACAACGCGCTCTTTACGGTTGTCAACGACAAGCTTCAAACTTTGTCGTCTTTCGATTTCGAGTCGACATCAACGTATTCAATTCGACTTCGAGCCACCGATTCAGGAGGGCTGTGGTTCGAAAAAGCTTTTAACATTTTGGTGACCAATGTGAATGAGGCACCGCTGGCGATTGCATTGAGCAGTAACAAAGTCAACGATCGCGCTCCGGCTGGGGGCGTTGTCGGAAAACTCTCAACCACCGACGTCGATGCCGGTGATGCGGCTTCCTATTCTCTGGTCAGCGGGACAGGCTCAACCCATAACTCGCTGTTCTCGATTGGTGGAGTCGCTAGTGACGATTTAATCCTCAACGCCATTCCCGATTTTGCAATGCTCAGCATTTATTCCATTCGAGTTCGCAGCACCGATCAAGGCGGTCTAAGTAAAGAGGAAATTTTTTCGATCAGTGTCGTACCAACTACAGTTAACGCGAATAGCGCGACGGTCACAGGAAATGTGCTGAGTCCAATTACGAACAGTGGAACCTATGGTGCGCTAAGTCCTGAGTCCGTTTCGCTATCTGCGTCGCTTGGAAATGTGGTGAAGAGCGCCATAGCACATGGACTTGGAGTTTGGTTCCATCCGCTCGACTGGTTAATCAACCCGTTACGATTACCGCCAGTGATGGTTTTTCGTCATCCAGTGTTTCATTCAATATCGATGCGATGGTGAATGTGTCCAATCGCAACGTTTACTATAAGGGTTCTAGTTTTTCACAATCGGGCAACAACGTTGCGGCAGCACTGGATACGACAAAGTCCATTGCCAAGTCGGGAGGCTCACCGCAAACATTGGACTACTCAAACCTGATTAACACAACTCGCGCAATCAACGGGATCGTATTGGATGTCGCAGGACTGATCTCGAACACCCTCACCGCTACCGATTTTCTCTTACGAATGAGCCCCACTGGATTGTTTAATGAGGCGGCCAACCCACCTGCAACATGGGGTGCCGCACCAACACCGTCAGTAATTTCTGTGACCCCGGGAAACGCAACAGCGGCAAGTCGCATTAGAATTGAATGGGCAGACAACGATATCGCCAATCGATGGTTACAGGTTCAAGTCCGCGCCAACGCAAACACAGGCTTGTCGCAACCGGCAGTCTTCTATATTGGTCATCTTCAGGGTGAAGTTGATGGTCGGGTTTTAGGCGGCGCATTTTTTGTCACGACACAGGACCAGTCGGCGGTGTTGCCGCTGGGATTGGCCAACGTTACATCGATTAGGGACTTAGATAAAAACGGATTTGTGACAACCCAAGATCTTACCGCTGTCCGAAATAGCATTTCTGCCGGAAGAACATTGCGCGTCATCACCATTCCCGTGGCTGGATCCACCAACGAAGGTACTGCCATAGAATTTGGCGGTGGCAGTTCGTTGAATACGGAAATGCTTGGAATAATCAACAGCCAAGCGATTGCACTTTCAGTGTTACCATCCCATGTGAATCTCCGTCACGCAACACTGGCGTCGGACGTCAACCATGGTGGAGTCGTTAATCAACAAGAGGCATCGATGGTTGTTCAAGAAATGAACTCGCGAGGAAGTGGTTTGCTGAGCGAGAACCATGCATTGAGCCCGAGTGCAAAGGCTTTTACAGATGTGAATGCGGACGGATTGCTCTGGCCGATAGATACACCGTTGATTGCTAAAAATCTCAAAAAGACGACTGGGTCATCCGCGATTACTGTAGGTGAACAGATCGACGTAGTCGCTCGCGACTTGGCATTGGCGGACTCCGACTGGATTTTTGAACAATCTTCCGGTCGCAAACGCAAACGTTAGTCTAGAGGATTGGTCGCGCGCTGCAGCGCTGGCAAGGCCTCTGGGGGGATAAGCAAAGTGATACTCCTCGCCCGTCCAGAAACTCGACTGATGAATCCTCGCCGTTCCAGGATGAGCACCATCGAGTGCACGCTGGGAGCAGTAATTTGAAAGAACCGCTGCATGTCCGCCTCCGCCGGCGAGCAACCGTTGATCAGGCCATATTGATAAATGAAGGCAAGGAACTGGCCCTGCCGCTGGGTAGGATGATTGCATTCCATTTTATCGTTCATCACAGCTCTCCAGTGAAAGCTTGGTGCAAACAAGCCCCAGCGGTTAGCTGAGGCTTGTGTATCTTCCAATGAGCACCCCCGAGAGGATTCGAACCTCTGACCGATGGATTAGAAATCCATTGCTCTATCCAACTGAGCTACGAGGGCAAGTTTGAAAAACCCTTGTTTTTGTTAGGTTTTTCAGCATTTCTTTAGGTCGTCACTTTTGAACGGTTAACGCTGTGACGCCCGATTTGACGCCCCGGCTATTCCGGATATCATTTTAGGCGTCAAAAGTGACGCCCGATTCTTGGGGAATCGGGCGTCTTGCAACTACCCACACTGTTCAAGGCGAAAGGTAATCACATGGCTGATTCTACAGCAATCGCAATCGCAAGCAAAGGCAAGTCCGATAACAAACCGGACAAGCCGTATCCAGAGTTCCCCCTGTACGCCCATGCATCGCGGCGATGGGCGAAGAAGGTCAAAGGGCGAACCGTCTTTTTCGGACCATGGGATGACTGGAAAGGGGCGTATGACTACTACGAGTACGCCATGCCGTATTACGTGCAAGGCAAGACGCCGCCACCGAGAGATCAATCTGCGCTGACCGTTGGCGATATGGTGAACGGGATGCTAGAGCAGCGCGAGCCGAAGATAGCTTCCGGTGAGTTAACCCAAAGATCTTGGGACGACTACAAGCGAACTGGCGAATTCCTGATCAAGCAGTTGGGTCGGCATACGAGCGTTGAAAGCTTGCGGCCAGCAGACTTTTCCGCATTACGAAAGAAGCTGTCTGAACGACTTGGCCTAGTGTCGCTCGGAAACGAGATTGGAAGGGCCAGAGCTTTTTTTCTGTATGCGAACAAGAATGGATTGGTTGATAAGCCAGTTTTGATGGGCGAGAGTTTCGACAAGCCAAGCAAGGTTGCTCTAAAGCGAGAGAAGCAATCCAAGGCGACGAAGCTGTTTACCGTTACGGAGCTGCAAACGCTCTATCACGCGGCAGACAGGAATCTAAGGGCGTTCATTCTGTTGGCGATCAATGGCGGGCTTGGTAACAACGATATCGGGTTGCTCGAACCGAAGCACTTCCAAAACGGTTGGGTTGTGTTTCCGCGACCGAAGACGTTGGTTGACAGGAAGTTTCCATTGTGGAAGGAGACCGCCAAAGCGATCGACGCCGCTAGGCAAACGAAGCATCCACACTTGCCCTACGTGTTTGTGACCAAATACGGGCAATGCTGGTCCAAAGAAACCGCCGACAGTCCCATATCAAAAGAGTTTCGGAAGTTGCTTGACGATTGCAACTTGCATAAGGAGGGCAGAGGCTTCTATTCGCTTCGCCATACGTTTCGAACGCTCGCCGATGGTTGTCGTGACAGAGTTGCGATCGACATGGTAATGGGCCACAGCGACGATTCCATGGGGGCTAACTACACGCATGGAATTGAAGTTGAACGGATTCAGGCGGTAGTGGATCACGTCTACAACGCGATCAAGCCGATGTTTCGCAAGCCTGCAAAGAAAGCAGGTGCGAAATGAGCGTGCAATCAAAATCTGCGGTGCTGAACGAAAAATTCAGTGGAGTCCAAAACATGATTTCGGTGCTGAAAATCAGGCTCGCGAAGGCCGTTCGTGGTACAGAACAGTGGGAGCGACTGTTTGATCAATATGCGGGCAAGGTGCAGGAGCTTAGCGAGATCACGGCTGAAATGCTAGGTTTAACCGTCGAGGCGGAAGAGGCAGTCATAGAGGCTAGGCAAAAGCTTGAGCGAATGAAGAGGATGCAAGAACCACCGAAGGCGATAACCTTCGCGCAGTTCTGCGATCGAAACTCTATCGGGTATGACAAGGAATCAGCACCAGATGGACTAACACATCGTCAACGGGCTCAAATGTGGATGGACATGCACCCAAAAGACGATCGCAAGATTGAGACGTTGATTCGAGCGAGCAAGGAACATCCATTCACGAATACGGGTAAAGCACGTAGCAAGAAGACGCGGACAGGAAGCGTCAAAACTAAGGCCGGATAGGGCATACCAGAACCCTACCAGAACCCTACCAGACCGCAAATTTTGAAAAAAACTTTGCGGTTTTTTTGCGTCGAAATTTCATTGATGTACTTTGATTTCGTGGGGGATACCAGAAAGACTGGTAGCCCGTGGTATGGCTTTTCGCAGGAGTTGCCGCGCGTAGTATTGTTGCATCGTTTAACAACATTTTTCAAACCAAACGGAGCAACAGAATGGCATTAGAAAAGCATTACACGGTCAAAGAAATCGCCGAACTAATGGCGATGACCGAGGAGCAGGTGTTGGGCTACATTCACGACGGAGATCTTCCCGCCGTCAACATCGCCCGACAAGGCGCTACTCGCAAGCTTTGGCGAGTACCAGAGACCTCATTGGCAAAGTTCCTCCTAGCTCGCACTACCGCCAAGCAAGAGAACATCAAGCGGGCTGTTGAGAAGAGCAACAAGCCAAAAATCTACGTCTAATCGCCACTTCGGCGGTATCTGAATTTTTCCCGGTCCAATTAGCTGCGCTATCGGTGCGTACATACAGAATCGAGTTTTGAAAAATGAGTTACGAAGTTGAGTTTGTTCCAATCAACAAAATTAAACCATCGCCAGAAAACGATGAAGTCTACGGAGTCATAAACACAAAAGATTTCGATCTAGTCAATCTTGCCAATGATATTGCGAAAGACAACATCCGAGAGCCACTCCAGGTTTCAAAAGACAACTACATTGTGTCGGGCCATCGGAGGTATGCAGCCGCCAAGCTGGTAAAAATGGCGTCAGTTCCAATCGTTAGGCTGGCGATAAGTCGAAAATCACATACTGAATTGGAGTGGAAAAAAATATTGCGGGCGCATAACCACCAGCGAGTGAAGCCATCGCATGTACGCCTAAAAGAGGCGCTGTTGGATATCGACCCAGAATTGGCGCACGAGCAGTTGATCAGTGAACGCGATGAGCGTGACAAATGCGCACCGCCAGCTATTGAAATCGTCGGTCAGAAGACAAGATCGGACATCTCGGATCGCAAGAAAGAAATGCTTGACGCCTGTATCAAGGTTGTTGATGGGCTAAGGCCATATTGGCCTGTGAGCGATCGACATATCCACTACGGGCTGTTGAATGATCCGCCATGGCGAAATACTTCAAAGGGAAGCCAAAGACGGCGTTATGGCAACGACCGGAAGAGCTATGGGGATCTCTGCAATTTGCTTACGCGCGCGAGGCTACTGGGAATTATTCCTTGGGAAGCAATCGCCGATGAAACGCGGCCAGTGTTCGGAACCTGGGGCTACCGAAAAGATGTTGCGGCGTTTGTTGATCTTGAAATGCACTCTTTTCTGAGAGGGTACCGCCGTGACTTACTGCAAAGCCAGTCAGACCATGTTGAATTGATCGTCGAGAAAATGACGGTCCAAAGCATTGCCGAGAAGGTGGCTAAGAAATTCACGATGCCAATGACCGTTGGTCGTGGCTACTGTTCGATAACCCCTCGCCATGAAATCGTTCAGCGCTACAAGCAGAGTGGAAAAGATCGGCTGGTGCTGTTGATCGCTAGCGACTTCGACCCAGATGGTGAGGAGATCGCGGAGAGTTTCGCCAAGAGCATTCGTGATGACTTCGGAGTCGACGAAGTTCGCGCTAGCAAAATACTGTTGCGCGATGACCAAGTACGGGAATGGAATCTGCCGGACAACGGAATGGAAGCCAAGGAGTCGTCTAGCAAGTTTGAGAAGTTCACCAAACGGTTTGGCAAAAAGGTGTACGAACTTGAGGCGATCGCGCCTGAGAAGATGCAAGCGACAATCCAGCAAGCAATTGAATCGGCAATCGACCTAAAGGCATTCAATGAGGAATTGCGGGCGGAGGTGGATGATGCAGCGAAGATTCAGGCCATGAAATCGACGGCATTGGAAGCGTTTCGTGAAATCGTTTCCGAAGAATGAAGGTCGTTTTCAGACAAGTATCAAAACGGTCGTGAAGGTCGTTTTCAGACAAGTATCAAAACGGTCGAGCGCGCAAATTTCGATCTAGATCGGAATTTGCATATGAGTGTGTTTTTCCAGGGGTTTTTCACTTTTTTGGGAGGTTTGGTATGTCGGTATTTCAGAGTGCGTACGATCTGCAAAAGTCATTTAGTGATGACGAACTACCGGGAGGAGTCGGTCGGGTCCATGAACTGCTAGGCGAAGCCTTTAGGGAATTGCGTATTCCGTATGAATACGATTTCAGGCTGACGGTTGACGGAGAGAAGATGACGCCAACGGAGTTTCTGGTTTATGTGGCTTGGACCGAGTTGATCGACGGACGAATAAGTTTGGATGAGTTCGACGAGTTGGCGATATCGCTATCTAAGCAGTTTTCTGGCGGTCACTACGTTACCGGCCAGGAAGTTGAAATGATTAACATCGTGCGATTGAAACTCAGGAGCCGCTTTCGCATGACTAAGATTGTTGATCCGTCTAGTGATTTTCAACTAATGGTTCACGATCGCATAGGCAAGGAATTCCTTAAATGCGACTTTGACAACTTTCAATGCGGCGACGACGACTTCGACGATCGTTGGAGGGTCGTAGAGAGTCTGTTCACTTATGCACGCGATCCTGAGTACGTGCTGGATCACATGGCTAATCTCTTGCTGGTGGGTAGGCACGGAACCGGCAAAGACCATTTGGCTATGGCAGCGGCGAAAGCCTTTTATAGGTCTGGTTACAGCGTCCAATGGGAATATGGCGAGTCCATGTTCTGCGAACTCGACTTTGATGCTGTCGAGGAAATCGTCAGTAGGTACACGATGTGTGACGTTCTGTGGATCAGCGACCTCGTGCAAGCTAACGGCAGGCTGAGTTCCAAGCGTGCGAAACTGTTCAACTGGATTTTGGATGAGCGGATGCGTCACGGAAAGATAGTGTTTCTAACGCTATCGACTGACTACGAACGAGATTTCAGCTTTGAACGGGCGTTCGGAACGGGGGCAGCGGATCGACTACTCGGAGGAGCGCTTCGGCATAACTTCACATGGGATTCGTACCGAATGCAGAACGGATTTGTTCCACGTCATTTGAGAGAGCTTGAGTTGAGCGAGAGCAATGCGGCCAACTGAAAAAGTACATTTTCGATCGAAATCAAAAGGTCGAATTCAGCTTGCTTAATTTGTTTCCAGATTCTGTTTTAGGGCGATTTATGAAGTACAGCACGATGAAAGAGGCAAGGGAAAATCCTTGCAAATGTGGCAATCAGGTGGTCGGAGTGATCGGAACAACCGGTGCATGGGAGGGACATTGCGAACAATGTGATTCGGACCCCGATATCGACATGACCAACAAGTGTTACGTCAACGGATGCACGGAGCCGCCGATCGGATCGGCGTACATTGGCGACGGGATCGAGGTCGGCTACTGCAGCAAGCATAGGAAGAGCCGTATCGCACCGTTTGACGTGTTCGGGCAGTGAATTTGATTAGTAAATCGAAGATCCATTAAAACCAAAGGCCGGTCGACTGAGAATCGACCGGCCACATGTTTTTAACAACGGCGCTAGCAACGCCTAACCCAGACACGGAATCGAGAATATGCCACGGGCTGCAAAAAAGTATAGCGTAACCGTACCGCTTCGTGCAACTGAAGCACTGAGTAAGATCGCCGATTTGTCGCTTCGTGATAAGGTCGCGAGACTGTCTCACTGGATGCTGATCTATACCGCCGGATCGAAAGAGCGCAAAGGTAAAAAGCATCACTGGATTAACATTGGTCGAGACAGGTTATTTGCGGAGTTCGCCGATGATTACGCGAAAGTGGTTAAGGCGGCACAGAGCGTTGGAATAATCGAGGTCAATCGCCGGTACAGCGCCAGGAAAGACGGATTCAGTCAGTCATATCGGCTGGCAAAGCGGTTTCATCGCCCGTTGGTCGAGGAATTCCAGTTGGCGCGTAAGACTCGCAGCAAAAAGCAGGTAGGCATATCGCCAATGGATCCAGTGGGCGAATGGTTGGCGAGCAAACTGACAATGTTTGGATTGGATGAATCCGCCAAGCCGAAGCGAGTCTGGGATGGAATCAGCGCAGAGGCAATTCGGCACAAAGAACATTATGCGTTGCGTTGTTCGTACGGTCGCTTTCATTCGATTTTCACGGCCACCAGTCGTCACTTGCGGTCAAAACTGAAAATCGCCTTTTTACAATCATCACATTCAGAACTACGTATTACGGACATACGGAACAGCCAACCCCTGATACTGGCAGCCCTAGCCCGAACCCAGGGGCACACCACAAGGACAGGCAAGGGGGTACCCAGGCTATCAGGCCAACCAACAACAACAGCGCATATCCATATGTGTTCGGTTAATGTACCTAAGAACCTCTACGTATGGCTCGATTTGTGTGAAGCTGGGAGGTTGTACGAGCATCTGGCGAAGTTGGGCGGGCGCACTCGCGCTGAGGTGAAAGACGAATTCCTTCCGCTCTTGTTCGACAAGTGGGAAGCGACCCAACAATATCCGCTCTACCAATTGCTGCTTAGCGAGTTTCCAGATATCGCGGCTTATGTGAAGGCAGCAAAGCAAGTTCGCTATCAAGAGCTGGCCCGACGTTGTCAGCGCCTTGAGTCGACATTGTGCATTGACGGCGTATGTGGCCGGTTGATGGAGCAGGTGCCAGAGATCCCGCTGCTAACGATACACGATTCTTGGATCTATCCGGTTGAGTACGAGCCGGTCGTCCATGCGGCGATTCACGACGTTTACGCCGCAAGCGGGCTGAAGGTGTCTCTTTCGTATGATGATTTGGCAGGATGAAACCTTAGGAGAATGTCGATGAGAAGATCGTTGAAATGTAAGCAGAAACAAAAGCGTCCATCGCAAAAAAACGAACCGATCGGTTTGCCAGAGGCGGACATCGAGCAGATGCGAGATATGGGAATGAGCAATGCGGATATCGTCTTACGGTTGTTCAAAACAGTAAACGGTGGCCAGTCGCGCGAGCGAGCGATTCGGGCGTATTCGTCGATTGCTGAAAAGTTTCCAGAATTGTGGCGTGAATGTTCGAACGGGTTGGTTAAATTGTCTGCAAAAGGGAAGGGGCACGATGAACGTAGGCGAAATTAAGCAAGCTTTGTCGATCGCGTTTAAGCACTTTAACGATGAACTTTTCCAGGGTTCGGTCGAGGAATGTACATTCGTTTTTCTCCACGACCATCCAACTGCCAGGGGAATGTTTGATCCAAGAACATCAAGTTTTCCTTGCAGAACTAGGGATTCGATTTTCATCGATCGAAACTATTTGTTGTCGGAGCCCAGGGAAGCACTTGGAACTGTTGTCCATGAGATGGTACACGCTTGGCAGTATCATCTTGGACAATTCAAGTGTGTAACTGGATATCACAACGAGGAGTGGGCCGACAAGATGGAGTCGATTGGCCTTATGCCGAGTACGACGGGAGAACCTGGAGGCGAACGAACTGGACCAACCGTAACGCACTACATAATTCCAGGCGGGCGGTTTGAATTGGCATATTCCTCTTTCGAAAACAGGTGGCTGGAGTTGATCCGCAATTTTGCATAGTGTTCGACGTTCCCTTCTGCTTGTCGGAATGGAGGTGACGAAATGCGAAAAATCAAGCGAATTGCGAACAAGGCCGCGTTGGCCGAACGAGATGCTGAGTGGTCGAGACGGTGGCACGCTGGGGAGTCGGCTTGTGCGATTGCCACTACAGATGGCTACCACAGCGCTTACGTCAGTCGACGATTACGCCGTCTTGGAATTCGTGGCAAATGGCCCGGCAAGCCGTTGGCGTGTCACGGTTGCGGTCGGACTTATCGGGCAGTCGGTGGTTCTCGAATGCTATGCCCGCGTTGCGCCAGACCGGCCATTCGCAATCGACGATCGGCGCTTGGTCGGTTGCTTATCGCGCTAGTGGAGCTTGGCGGCAGGGCCAAGACTCGCGCGTTACTTGACCGTACCGGGTTGAGCCGAGCGGTCTTGTGGCTTCGGCTACCCGTTTGCCCACAGGTTCGCCGAGTCGATGGCCAATGGGTTTTGTGTGAGCGGTAGCCATTCGGCTATCGTACGGCTTTCGTCACTTGGCTATCAGGAGTTTCACTATGTTTTCGCAAGACATTTTTGTTTTGGTCAGACACCTTCACCGCAGCTATTTGCAATTCGATGACGCTGAGATCGCCGAGATCCGAGAGTTCGTTGACGATATCGACGGTGGGATACTATCGTTCGTTACCGGCGTTGCTCACCTTCTTGGGGACTACTCCACCGAACAGATCGATTCGAAATCAGCGGAACTGCTTGCAGATGGGCAGTATACGTTGGATGAATCGCTTACGGTTGATCAGGTGGTTCATGGGGTACTGTTGGCTTGCTGCAAACTAATTCAGTTGCACGATCAATTGCCAGAGCGGACCAGCGAGTATGCGGAAGCGCTGGCAGAGACGGCCAATGAGACCGCGCTGCAGATCGTTGAACTGTTGCTAATTGCCATTGGAGTACCGCACATCCCCGCCGATGACGATCGGTGGGGTAGCGACGACGATGTGCTCAATGGGTTGATGTGTGACGATTGGCGGGAAGTTGTTGGCGGCAAGATCACGGTTGCCGAGTTCGTGGAGCGTGCTCGCGAATTTGCAGTTTGACGGCTGTTTTGGTCTTTGGATGCAATTACCGATCTAGATGGAAATTTGCAATTGGGAGAGTTTGGCAATGAGTTGTCCGCAGTGGTTTCGTGAGTTGATGGCGACATTAGGTATTCCGGCAAACGCTGAATCGGTCACGCTGAGGTGGCAGGGTGGCGATCGCGTTCACGTTGATTGCATTGTATCGTCACCTTCGGTGGAGTTTCCGGATGAGATGATGGTGTCGCTTAGGCAGTACGACGTGGTTCCGGTGTTGCCGCATGTTCCGGATTCAATGGACCTCATGCGTCATGTAGCGAGTGAGTTGGATGCGTCAGCGACGTTGCGAGAGCGTTCGTAGGGTCACCCCACAGCCGCCCCAGGCCACCCCGGCCTTTTTCTAGGCACACATTCCATGTAGACCTCAGACGCTGACGCCTAAAAAAATACGCGGGTTATTTTTGTTTGGTCGTGCCATGCCAATCGGGGGAAATCGGGAAATTTTTTCGAAATAGTTCCACGACCTTTCCACGACCTTTCCACGACCCTTTTCACAAAACCGATACAAAACTAAGTCAAAAGTTATGCAAAATTTTTACAAAATATTTACAAACCGTTGCTGCAAGTCATTGCCAGGAGGCAACTTGCGAAAAACAACACTTAGTTTCGCGTGTTGACAAAAAAAGTAAACGAGAGGTCCCTTTACTGTTAGGGGTCTATCCCGGATACATCCCTCAAACACGCGACGAAGCCGAACAAGGCGATTGAAAAAGGGGAAGCAAAATGAGCATTATGTCACTTGATGAATACCGCGAACTATTCAAAGACGAAGTTGCCTACAAGCGATTCGTTGAGCAGTTCCGAAAAAAGGCGCTCGAATCCAGCGGAACTGCAATTTACGACAACGACGAACTCATCGGCGGGGTGGTATCTAAGGACCAAGTCCGGGCTAACCTGTACGACAAGATACTTCGACGTATAGCTGGAAGACCTGAAATCCTCGACGAACTATTGGCTCGTTCCAATGAAGAAATTGTTGACATTGATGGAAAGCCAGTGAAGTAATGGTGACCGTCAATTTTCGGGCATCTGCGCAAAGGGAATACGCGAAATTCCGCGACACATACGGAATTGAAGCTGCAAGTCGGTTGCGAGCATGGCTTGAGGAACTCGCAACCGACAAAAAGGGCGAAATGTCAGAAGAGTTCGATCCAGAAAAGTGGCTGGATATCTCATTGCAATTTCGAAAGAACTGGCAGCGCTGGCTGGAATCTGGCATATTGGAAAAAGTTAGAGCCGTACTCTACGTTGTGAAAAACCGAACTCCACCGTGGGATTTCAGAGTTGCGGAAACTGAGCTGGAGTTTTTGGATGGAGTTAAGGAAGACACTGTTGAAGCTTGGTTCGAATTAAATCGGATGGAATCTCGCATTATTGTTTGGCAACTTGACGTGCCGCCTAGGTCATGAACAAAGACCTATCCGTACTAACAGACCTTTGTATTCACAAGGGAATCAGCTTTGAGCAAGCTGACTTGGATCGCCTTTCATGGCTATCAAGAATACTTGAGGTCCAACTTGACGAGATGATTTCTATGATTGCCCTGGAGATTCTCTCCGACAAAAATCCGCCTTCATTGAAAACCATCATATCGCGAGTGCACAAGCGTATTGTCAGAGAGTACGAAAAGCGGCGACGCAGTTACGAAAAGGCAGTCGATGCACCTATCGTTACTCAGGAGGAATTGCTTGACCTAAAGCAGAACGTTGAACGATTGTCGTTGCCAATAGCTTCGGTTATCGAATCAGCATTGGATGGCAAGACCGTAGCGGACATTGTGAAGGAAACGGGAATGCACCCAAGAACCGTCTATAGGCGTTTGAAACTCGGCGTTCAACTGCTGCGAAAAATGGGAACTCGCTATCTAGATCCAGGCGAACTTGATGGTCCAGGTATTGTTGACTATCAGGACAGCGGATTCTCTGTATTTGCGCACCCGCCCGCTAGCGTAACTGGATATGCCGGGAGCTACTTTCCATTTTCTTTGATTAACGATGAGCGACTTCGAATTGGAAAGAACGAATATCTAATCAGTAAATGCTCATTTATGGTGAATCCTCCACCTGGATAGCATCTCGGCAAATTCGGACAGTCAATCGCCATCATCCATGCTATTAGCCAACGTTTGTTTTACGTTTCGTTGGCTCTGTATTGGATGCGAACATGACATTGCAAGAAATGCGCGAAAAGCGCCAGCAGCTTCAAGCAGAGCTGGCAAAACTGAACACGACGGTTACCGAGCGCCGAAGCGCTGGGAAGAGTGGTTCCGAACTTTGGTCGGGCGAAGAACAAAAGACCTTCGAAACTTTGACGGCTGAAGTCGGCACGCTGGACACCGAGATTGCAGCAGAAGAGCGAGCCGATGGTTTGCGTGACCACATGGCCAGGATCGCCGAGCAACGCAATGCAGCTCAACGCAATGGCCGACAAGACCCGCGTCAAACCGACGAAATTCCGGGTGGTGATGGGGTGCAATACGGTGAACGTTTCGGCGATCGCGATCAATCTCGCCAATACGCTCGATTGGAAGAGCAACGCTGTTTAGCCCTTCACGCATGGGCTTGCGAAGGCCGAGCAGCCGAGCAAGTTACCGATGCTCACCGACAAGCAATGGCAACTTTGAAGATCGCCAATAGCAGCGCGTTGTCGTTCGCAAGCTTGGACAATTCCGGCGTGACCGGACTTCGATCAGCATTGCGAGACGGCGGCGAGTCGCGAGGTCGACAATTTCTAGCCGGTCGTGGCGAAAGTCGCTCAATCGGGTTCGATGCGAACAAACAGGATTGGATTCCGGTCGCTTTCCGTGATGCGTTCGAACTTGCATTCCATGGATCAGGCGGAATTCTTCCTATCTGCGACTTGATGATCACCGATTCAGCCGAGCAAATTCCTTGGCCATTCGCGGACGATACCGCAAACGTCGGCCATCAAGTTGATGAAGCAGTGGCCGAAAACTTAGCAGGCGCTGACGCTGAAATGATTGTGCCGAAGCTCGGATCATTTGATTTCACAAGTGGATTCGCACGGATCGCCAAGGCGTTACTTGCTAACTCGCCTTTCGACATCGCAACGTTGCTTGGAACGGCACTCGGCGAACGAATCGCACGAGCAATTGAGGCCAAGTTGACGACCGGCAATCGGGTGAACACGCTTGGCGGATTCCTATTCCGATCAGTCCAAGGCGCAACAGCCCCAGTTGCAGCGCCAGTTGCCTACGTTTCATTGCAAGCGTTGATTTGGTCGATCATCAGTGACCATCGCAATGCAGGTACATTGGTGATGCACGATCAAACTTTGGCCATGTTCGCCGCGCTTGTTGATGGTGAGAACCGGCCATTGCTGTCGATCGGTGGCAATCAGTTGCAGATTGCGAAGGACGTTTCGGTACCTTATCGAATCAGCAATTACTTGAAGGCCGCGAATGATCCGACCAAGGCCGCTGGTGACAAGATCGTCGCTTTCGGTGACTTCAAGCGAATGAAGGTTCGTTTGGTCCGTCAAGTTCGCTTGGAAAGGTTCAACGAACGCTTCGCCGAGTTCCATCAGGCAGCCTTCATGGCAAACCGATCGGCAGATGGTGACATGCTTCGATCGAGCCAGACAGCAAACTGTCCAATCAAGACGTTGGAGCTGGTCTAGCCGTAGATTCCCGCGATGGTGCCCCGTCGCAACGCCGCCCCGTACCGAAGTGCGACTACATTTTCGGTACGGGGTTTTTCTTATTGTGGAGGTGGCGACATGCAATTGCAAGCACTTACCCCAATGATTTGCATGGGGCAATCGATCCGTCGAAACGCAAAGTTTGATTGCCCAGAAGATCAAGCCGAAACGTTGATCAAGTGCAAATTGGCGAAGATTCCGGATCCAGAACCGCCCGCCGATCCGACACCAGAACAGTTAGCCGCGCAGCAGCGAAAGCGAAAGGGACAACAAAATGCAGGTAACTCGCCTCAGTCGGTTGGGTCTGCCGCCGGAGCTGGCGACAGCGCGGGTCAAGAACTATTGCAGGGTCTTCGATAGCGAACATGACCAGACAATCGACTTGATGGTCGACGCTGCGATCGAGTTCATTCAGACGTATACTCGGCAGGTTTTTCGGTCATCGGTGTACGAACAATTGACCGACGACGCTTCCATGCCGATCGTCATTGCTCGAATGCCGTTGATCAGCTTAGACAAGTTCGAATGGCAAAGTTCGGGCGGCATTTGGACGGACAAACCTGTCAGTGCATTCGGAATCGATCATTCGATTCAGCCCACCAAACTAACAGGCACTGTCATAGACCTCGCAACGCAGTATCGGTTGACCTATACAGCCGGTTGGTCCGAATGGCCAGCAGATTTGATCCTGTTAGTCCTGCAAATGGTTTCGGAATCGTTTGACAGAAGGGGCGCAACGCCAGCCAACGCACAGGCTGCGATCTTCTCGAATGCGTTTAAGCTTTCGCTTGAACAGTATTGCACCCACCACGATGCAGTTATATGGGCATGAACATTCGCGATTTGAACCGCACGCTTAGCATCGTTATCGTTTTGCTAATCATCATTGTGATTCTTATGGCGACCTATCGGCAAATGGGGTTCTAAATGGGCGTGGCAGGTGACTTTCCGCTTACTGTGATGATCCAATCGGTTGCACTTGGCAATGCGGACTCGTTGGGGCACAAGGCAAAGACATACACCGACGTTCGCAAGTGTGGCGCGCGACGTTGGACTAAAAGCGCGGCCGAATTGTCATTCCAAGTTGCCGAGTTCCCGCAATCGACGACACGATTGCTGTTGAGGTTGCCGCCGAGAGACTTAGCGGTCGGGATGGGAATTGTGTTTGACTTGAAAGCGTACGAGATAATCGATCTTGATTGGCGCGATAGCGACCAAGATTGCCTAGTTACGATCGCTTTGCGAGTTTAATCATGGCAAACGTGGTCCATTTTCAGGTTCAAAACGAGCAAAAAGTCATCAAGCAATTGAAGGAACTGGACGCAAAAGTACAGCGAAAAGTGGTCAAAAAGGCCACAAATGCCGCTGGAAAACCGGTGTTAAAGGCAGCGCTGCAAGGGTTTAGGGCAATCAAACAGACCGGTTTCACAGCCAGAAGCTTGAAAAGCGTGTCCAAGTCACGCAAAGGCGAGACGACAGTTAGAGTTGGTCAGCAAAAGCAAAGAACTTTCAAAGCAAGGAAGTCGAATCGAGTTAAGGGCCGCAATTTCAGCCAGATCCAGCGAGCAGGGAAACCGGTACCGATTCATTGGCTTGAGAGGGGCACGAAAGCCCACATCATTAAAGCGAAACCCGGCAAGCGGCTTGTATTTGGTGGCAGAGGTCGACGTACTCGCAACAATCGCAATTTGATTTTCGCAACGCAGGTACGCAATCCTGGTATGCGCGGCCGGAACGTTTTGCAAACGGCTGGTCGTCAATCAGCGCAAGCCGCTGGCAGAGAATTTGAGAACGTAGTTCGCCAAGAATTATCGAAAGTATAAGGCGCTAAGCAATGATCGAGCCACAACTGATCGAGTTTTTGAAAGCAAAGACTGGGGTCGTAGACGTATTTTTCAGTCATGTCGATCGATTGCCGGAAAGCGAATGCATTTGGTTCGGGCTGAGTGGCGATGATCATGCCGATGATCTTGACGCTGACCAAGAGTGGCCGGATGTTATCTTCTACGACATCGAAATTTACGCGCAAACGCCCCAGCGAGTGCAAGCCATTGCGCAGACATTAAGGAAGGCCAGAGGCTTTCGCGGGTTACTGGTTGCGACCGATGCGCTTTCGTTCGTTGATGATCTTGCGGCTGATTCAGCCTCAACTAACTACGAGCCCCAGGCGAACGCGGAGTCACTACCGGCGCATTCGGCCTATTTCAGATTGGCAGTTACAGGGTACCGGGCTGATCAGTGATGCTCGGTCAATTGTATCTCCAGTATCTTGATAAAGTCTTCAAAAAACTCGCTTACGTCAACCGCTGTTGCCTTCTTATGACCGCAAAGTAGGCTTCCGTCATCAATTTGATACAGATTGAGGTTATAGGCTTTTTTTACTATGCCTTTGCTCGTCCTTCGTTTCACGCCGAGACTGCTTGTAAACCAGGACTGCGATGTGAACCAATCGGGCCGGAAGCAGCCTATCTTTACTTCGCTTCCTGCCGACTTTGCATGTTCTGGGTCGAAATACGCAGCAATGAAAAAAAAGAATAGCTTTTGAGATCGGACCCGCTCAAATGCCGCTTCATCAAAATTGAACTTGAATTCATTGCGAAACTTCCCAGTATTTCTTTTTGAGGAGAAAACCGACTTCACTTGAGCTCGAAATATTTCTCGATCCATCGTTGTACTAGTTGGAAGGCGCGAAAACCAAAGGTCTTCGCCCTCGTCTGGTATTGGTACCGCGCTTGCGAAACCATGTTTATTCAATTCCAACCGGATCTCAAGCAGCCCACGTTCACCCTTTATGGTATTTGTCATCTCTATACCTCTTTAACCCAAATTGCAAAGCAAAATCGCTAACCTACTGTAATCGGCAAACTCGGACACACTACAGGCCAAACCTAAGCTAATGAGCGTCAATTTCGCTCAATTTCAATAAGCTTGAGAGGTTTTCAATGGCCACCGCAGTCCCAAGAAAAACGCTTGGAAAAGGTTCTCAACTGTCGATCGGATTAGCGGCTGGCGCTGTTGCTGCTTTCGGTCGGATTGAAACCATCACTTTGCCGTCGCTTGACTACAACACGATCGACGATGTGCCCGAAATCGTACCGTCCAAAGACGATGGAACTTTGCTGACAGGCGATGCAACTGAACTGTCTGACGCAGCATTGGGACAAAGTTCGTTTACCGCTTATGCGGACCTCATGCATTCGCAACACCAGCAACTGATTAGCTGGTGGAAAAACAAAGATGAGTTGAAATTCCAGGTCGATTCGCCCCATGCCGCAGACGGTAGCCGTGCAACATGGACCGGTAAGTTGAAGACGATCGCAGTCCAGCAACTTTCCAAGACCAACTATTGGAAAATCGACGTGACGATTATCAACACTGGCGATCTAACAATCGCAGCCAAGCCGTAGTCCCGCGTTTCTCTCGTTTGAATTAGCAGCACACTATGTCGATCGAATTGTTAGCCGCGCTTGAGGAAGCTTTTCCAGTTCAGCGCCAAGTGAAACTTGAAGGCTTTGATCAGCCGCTTGTAATGTGGCGTCTATCGGCTGATCAGATCCTCACTGTTGTTGGTTTGCCAAGAGCAACGCAATCGGAGTTGATTGAATATGGCGTTACGCTTTGCGCAATGGCCATCGGCGATGAACATGGGCCGGGATTCTTGGACAACGATCGAGGTCGGGCATGGCTTCGCCGCCATCCAATGTTGACGGCTGAACTGTCCGCGCAGATTCGAGAGTTCAGCGAGTTAACTGGACCGAGTGATTCGCGAAAAAAAAGTTCGCAGACCCCAGAATCAGAAACCTCTTTACCATCGCCAGAGGACTCGGATTCAACCACCCAAGGCGAATCATCGAAGCAATCCGCACCGGAACTTTAACAGTCGATGAATTCAATGATTGGGTCGCCGTATATGAAATTTCTCCATGGGGGCCAGAGCGGTCGGACTTGCGTGCTGCTTGCCTCTCGCTTTGGTCCCGTGGGGCAAAATTCGCAGACATAGCGATCGACTATCCGCACGTTGAAGACGGCGAATCGGATTTAGAGGATATCGACCTAATCGCCTTATTGGACCAAGACAAAGCCGAGCGCGAGGAGCATGACAATGGTCAAGTCAACTAAACGACTGACGACTTCGCAGTTTGTGTCGAACGCAATAGCTGTTCACGGATACCGGTATTCATATGACGAAACCGTTTACCGTAACAGTAAAACGCCAGTTGTAATCAAGTGCCCAGTTCATGGGTATTTTGAACAGACCCCGAATAAGCATGTTGACCACAGGCATGGTTGCCCAAAGTGCGGTGGAACGATGCGGATTTCACTTGCCGAATTTGTTCAGCAAGCTGTTGAGGTGCACGGAGATATCTACGACTACTCTAAGGCTGTTTATCGTAGCAGTGCAACGCCGTTGGTAATCGGTTGCCCTATGCATGGTTTCTTTTCGATGAGGCCGAATAACCATGTTGCACAAAGGCAGGGGTGCCCAAGGTGCTCGTTCCGTGTCAGGAATCAAGAGGAATTCATTGAATTGTCTGAAACCATTCACGGCGGAAAGTACGACTACAGTAGAGCTGAGTATCTAGGCAGTACATCAAAAGTAGAAATTATTTGCCCAGTTCACGGTTCGTTCATGCAAACACCTGTTCAGCATTACGGTGGGCATGGTTGTTATTACTGCGGAAATGAATCATTTGGCGAAAAGGAAGTTGCAAAGATACTCTCGGAACTGGGTTTTCAATTTGAAAGAGAGAAGGGGTTTGAAGGATTGAAGTACAAGCAACCGTTACGGTTCGACTTTTACCTAACAGGTACAAACATTTTGATCGAACATCATGGAGCACAGCACTTCAGGCCATGTTGGGGTAAGCAGAAATTTGAAATCGTCCAAAGACGAGATGCCGTTAAGGAGTCATGGGCAAGAGAGCACGGCTTCAAACTCATTGTCGTAACGTACAAGGATTGCGTTGCGGAGATGCTGCGATCTTTACTGGAGGTGGAATGTGGCTGTACAGCTTGAGGCATTGAATTTACGCGTTACGGGTTCTGCAGATGGTCTCTCGGCAACACTTGGCAAAGCGCAGCAAGATATTCAGGGCTTTTCCGGTCGAGTTGGCGGTATTTTCTCAAAGATATCGAGTTCACTTTCGGCGGCAGCGGCTTCGCCAATTGGCGCAGCGGTGCTTGGTTCGATCGCAACACTGACAGCCGGCGCAGTTGCAGCCGGGGCAGCGGTCGCTAAGATTCGCGATGAGTTCGACAAAATCGACGAATCATCGAAGGTTGCGGCGCAGTTGGGCATAACGCTCAATGAACTGATCGGACTTAGAGCGGCGATTGATGAGAGCAGCGCAGCCTTAGACGTTACTGCAATCGATGCCTCGCTGAAGAAACTGCAATTGAATTTGCAGGAAGCCAAGAACGGCAGCGGGGCAGCCAAGGAAGCGTTGGACAAGCTTGGTTTAGATGCTGGCCAATTGCTTGCAGTTGGACCGGTTGAACAGTTGAAAATCCTTGCCGACCGCTTCCAGGATGTTGACAGTGCATCGGAACGGGCAAAGTTAGCATTCGAGTTGTTTGGCAAGTCGGGAGCTGGCGTAGCAACGCTTCTTGCATCGGGCCGGGATGCGATCGAGGAATCGGCAAACTTCGCACAGCGCTGGCTTGGCATCACTGAAGCGCAATCGCAAGCTGTTCAACAGGCGAACGATTCGATTGGACGTATAGGCGTCATCATCGAGGGCATTACACGCCATCTGGCAGTAGAGTTAGCCCCAGCGGCCAAAGTAATCGCCGATGAAATCATCGCTTGGGCAGAGGCTGGCAGCGAAGTATCGCAAAGCTTCGGCGGAATCGACACGGTTGTCCAGGTTCTTACCGACAACCTTACCACGATGCTCGGGCTGACTCTGGACATCGCAGAGGTCCAGTATGGCAACCTCATAGCAGCCGGACAGGCGTTAAGCGGTGACATTTCGGGTGCATTTCAGACCTTCAAAGCCGCGAACGACATCGACAATTTGCGGCGATTGACAGAGAACCTTGCCGAAGCCAGAAGAGAGGCGGCAGAGGCCGCAAAAGAGTCGTCCAGTTCGTTCAACGCCGATTCGATTGAGGAATCAGCGTCAGCACTTGAAAAATGGAAACAAACCGCCGAATCGATCCGCGATTCGTTGGCTACGCCGATTGAAAAGTACCAGGAACGAATCGACCAACTAACCGGCGCTGTTAAGAACGGCGGACTCGAAATTGAGGTATTTGCAAAAGGCGTTGAAAAGGCGTTCGCCGATCTTCAAGCAGCGCAAGCAAAGACGCAAGATTCGAAAATCACGAGCACTTCGGCGCTACTTCGCAACAGTGAAGCCGGTCGAACGGCTGAATTGAATCTTGCACTTGGGATAACGCCGGATGCAACGGCGATCGATCGAGCCCAAGAGACGGCAGCGAAAGTCCAAGAAGAGATTGCCAAGCTTCAGACTGAGTTGGACAAGGGTTCGGTGGGCGTCGAATCGTTGGCAAGCAAGGTCAAAACGCTGAATGATGCCCCAGCGCTAACCTTGCCAAGCCAATTGGCGCAAGCATCGGACGCAGCAGAAACGCTTGATTCCCAATTCGAAAGCATCATCGGCAAACTGCGAGAAATGGACCGAATTGGAGCCAATGCAGTTGTTCCATCGCAGTCGGTCGCAAATTCATCGACCATCGCGCCGGTTCAGCAATCGATTCAGCAGACTGTGACACCGTCACAAGCAGTGTCATCGGCTGAAAATCGCTTGCTGACAGAGTTCGCCAAGTCCCAACAAGAGCAATCGCAACGACTGGCAACGGCAATCGATGCGACAAATGCCAAGCTTGACGTTGCCAATGGTCGCTTGGGTTCGATCAATGACTCGCTTTCAAATTTAACAAGTCCCCAACCGGTAAACCTATAGCCATGCCAGCGATCGTTAAGCAAAAACAACTGCGAACCGGGGATCTCGAATTCTCTTCGACTACGGCCAGCGACGTTGATCAGTACCTCGTAACGGTCGACAGCCGAATTACAAAGGTTCAGATGGGCGATTTGTGGGTGGCAGTCGGAACGAACCCAAAGCCGCAGCAAACGCTAAAGCAGTTGGGCACTGCTTACATGATTTGCGACCGCATACGATGCCGCCAAGAGCCGAACCAAGGCTTTATTTGGCACATCGACGTTTACTGGAAAGAGTTGTCGACCAGCGAGCCACAGCAACAGACTTTCGCGGTGCCAAACAGCGCTACGGTCGACTCTGATTTATGGATTCCGAATTGGTCAAAGCGTACTGTGACGGTATTCGAACGAAGCGGTCGGGCCTTTTACAAGTCGGGATACAGCGGCAAGGCTGACACGAAAGTGAAAGGTGAGCAAGCAGCGTCACCAGACAAACGAGCCGCATTGCAAAACTCGGCATTGCAACCGTTCGCCGATACGCCGGACCATCGACGGCGGTATAACATCTGGAACTTTCGTTGGCTTCGCAAGACAGTACCGGCAGGGTTGGTCAGCGCGGAAGGCAAAATAAACTCAGAAGACTTCAACGTCGTTACCGGCTACGCGCATACCTGGAAAAAACAGACGGCGCTAATTGATTCGGTCAACCTCTCGCCAGTTCGATGGGGCGCGTTGGCGCTCATTGAGATTTCGGTCGAAGTGATTCAGGATGATCAAGGATTCCTTTGGCAAATAGCCGATCGTGGAACAGCACGTCGGGCGTTGCCGGGCGACTTTGACGAATCCGGCAACGTAATTCCGGGGACAACCGGCGGTGCATTCTTGCGACAAATCGTCGATTCGAATGGCCGAGCAATACAAGACCCAGTTTGGCTCGACGGAAATGGACAGCCGAAGCCAGAAACGTTCGATCCAAAGTTCGGAACATGGTCCGACTTCGAGGAAGTTGATTTTAACTCTGTCCCGTTGTTGATGAGCGTATAGCCAATGGCCAATCACACAATCACGACTGAATCAGCGCAGCGATTATCTAGGCTTTTGGCCAAGGACAAGTACCAGCCGCCAATTCGTCCAACATTGACGCGGCCAATTGACCAAGATACGCCGATGTATCGCTTCGTTCTAAAGGCGAACATGGGAATAGCTTCGGCCAATGCGGACATCTCGACGCTAGATGGCCGTGATTTTCTCACCGATACGCCGGTACAGAATACGATCGGACAATTCGGTCATTTAACGACCGGGGCATCGGGTATTTGCATTCGAGTCGGGAGCGATTTCTACGCTATTCATCCAGAGGGAGGAGCGGCCAGCGGCGATACAGCGACTTTTCAAATTGGCGAAGCGCTGGAGCCCGGTGGTAATGCACTGTCGTTGGTTCTTTCTACCAATGTGGTACCGCCACCAACATTGATTCGGGTGCAAAGCGTAGAACAGCGAGCCCCTATAAATGCCAGAGGCGTTGCAACGTTTGTTGGTGGCGTATGGGTCGTCAATGAGATCCAGCAACACCCGTTACTTTGGACGGCTGACCTAACAGGTCCAACGCATGATTTTAGCGCTTCTGTTGGTGGCGGTGGATCGATCGGTTCCGCATTTAATCTAGATTCGACCCGTTACACGAATCGTCAATCGCGGACGGGTTACCCGTTCAATTTGTTTCCGCCCGATAGTGGCTTAATCAACAATGTCGGCAATCTCGCTGGTTTAGCGGGCGACAGGATGCTTGTTTCCTACAATGCAACCGCTGACACGCATGTCTTGATTGCCATCTTTCACGAGCGCGCCAAGCGATTCATGTTCAAATTGACGGCGGACCGCCCGGCCAGCGGCGCGATGAATAACATTAACGCTTACGCAGTCGCCCCAGGTACCAGTGGTGGATTGCCGGACGGTATCACGGTCCATGATCCGTACTTCGCTTGCGTCAATGCGAAATCGGGAGCGACGGGGATAGCCGAGTTCAATTACCGGCTGAATCGCTATGAGGCAATTGTGTGTACACATGTTGCGACCAGAGCACTAGCGCAAGTCGCCGCAAACATGACCGGCGCGAAAGCAACTTTTACCGTGGACAGGGCGCGGGGTTTGGATGGTGATGACCCTACTGGCACCATAACCGTGCGCAATCGGTACAAATGGGATAAGGCCGACAAGGACAAAGAGATCGCTATTGAATGGGACCACAAGAATAACGAGTGGGTTACCTATCAAATGGAGTGCCCGGCATAATGGCAGGCGGACCATTCCCATGCGGTTGTTGTTGCCGTGTTTGTGATGACATGGCGGATGCAGGTAGTCCTACCGTGTGGACTTTTGACGGTCTAAATACCGTCGATCAGTTGATAGGCTATGACAACGCCGAACATTCAGGAACGTTTTTCGGTATCGGTATCTGGTACTACTGGTCAGCGCCATCAGGCATATCATCTTTCCTAAACTTTTCGATTCCGATTCAGTTTCCTACGCCGCCAACGTTTGTAAACAATACATTTGTTTGGACCTACGAAGATCTCCTATCGGATTTCACGATATTGCTCAATTACGCGGACGATGATAACGGCGGAGCCGTTGATAAGCCACCAGCCGGTAATTTTCAAACGGTTCAAATTCGTTTTAGCAACATTCGTCGGCGGGTGGCATTGGTCCAAGCGATGAGCGGTCACACTTCATTGCTTTGTAGAACGCGGTTTGCATTAGCCGACATCTTGGCCGATATTCAGATCACCATGGCAGCCGGTGGTGTTAGCATCGGTTCATCGACAATACTCCTTAAATCGGGCGGTGGTGGACAGCAGGTGAAGCTGAGTTGTGCGGTATCTGCAACCAACAAAATGAGAGCCCATGGTCGCGTCAGCGGTAGCGAAATAGGTACCTTCAATTTGTCGACCGGCAGCGGTCACACCGGAACCGTAAGGCCGCCTTGGAATTCACCGTTGCCGCAGTTCGAGCTTTACCATGCCTAGCATCGAAAGTGTTTGTCGGGCTTGCCCGAAGTTTGTTGGAGTATGCCCGTACTACTTTCGCATTTGTTCGACCGGCAAACTTTGGCGAGGTGAACTTGACCCACCGGAAGAATGCCCCCACAAGGAAGAAATTGAGCAAGCGGAACCAATTCCAAAGTAGCTTATTTGCACCCTACCAGATAAATCCATAGATTTGTTGGTATGGCAGCACAAAAACCAACCAAAACCGAAAATCGAACCATCGTAATCAGCGAGCCGTGGAAGCTATCGCTACCCGCAGACCTCGTTGAATCTATCCAGGCGGTGAGCAAGTTGACCGGCCAGACCCAAGAGCAACTGATCGCAGAAACGATAAGGCATAACTGGGAAGAGGTTCGAGCCGAAAAAAAAAAGAGCACGGCAGAAAGGATTAAGCTTTTGGCTAGCGATGGTCTTACAGTGGCGCAAGTGGCCAACGTTGTAGGCTTGGGATATTGGAAAACGTACAAGCTTGGCCGTTCGGTTGGCGTTCGAAAGTTCCATCACCTTACGCCAGAAAAACGCAAAGAGATCGTGACGATCATCCAGTCTGACCGATTGTCGCTTCGCGAACTTTCCGGCATGGTCGGTATATCAAAATCGGTGCTTGCGGAAATTCGCAAGTGCATCTTGCCGATCGAACCCGACACGGTTCGGCCACATCGTTGCTCAGGTTGCGGCGGCATGATTACTTCGCCGATATGTCTTTGTTGCAAAGTGATGGTGCCAGCATGACTTTGTGCAACCGATGTGGAGGAACAAAACAAGGCAAGACATGCCCTCGTTGCGGTCATGCGCCAAGCAAACCGAGAAAGAACTCCCATGATCGTGGGTACGACCATCGTTGGCGAGTTGCTTCGAGAGCATTCCTTGCGCGGCCGGAAAATCGAGTCTGCAAGTATTGCAATGCCCGAATTGCCGAGTGTGTCGACCACATCATCGACCATCATGGCGATCCTGTCTTGTTCTGGAACGTCGAAAACTGGCGCGCCTCATGCTTAGCGTGCAACACCGCCAAAGCGAATCGAGATCGCGCCAAAGCAAAAGGTGGCAACGATGGGGCGTAGAGGTCCGAAGCCGAAGAACGACGATGAACTTGAATTGGAGGGAAAGCCGCCAAGGGGAACCGGAGTTCACAAAAAGTACGACGTGATTCCGGAACCGCCGGAGTGGCTTGATCAAGTTGCGCAGTCGATTTACATCGACGTTTGCACGATCCTACACGAAGCCGGAATTCTAACGACGGCAGATCATTTCGCAATCGAGTTGTTCGCCGATGGTTACTCGCAATGGATTGCAGCGGTCCAAGACCGCGATGCGAGCGCAGCGCAAGGGTATATTTCACCCGAAAAACGACAGGCTTGCAGGTCTCTCGCCATGGACATGAATCGATGGATCAGAACGCTGGGATTGGGTCCAGCCTATCGACCAAACAATGCATCATTCGGCTTGGGTGGTGAAGAAACAAACAAGGCCGAAATCGACGATCCAATCATCTTGGGGATTTGTGGAACGTGAGCGACCAAGAGCAAGAGCTGCGATTGGCCATCGCTCACATGCATTGGCGGTATCGAGATGAGGATGAGCCGCCAGCGTGCTTGATTAAGGCAGAGCGAGAATTGGAAGAGTTGGTCGCAAAGCGGCGATCGGTAGAGAGGTTCCTACGAATTTTCGAAGTTCACGACAATCAACTGATCGGCTTGTAATGAAAAAAGTTGACGCCATAAAAGTTCGGTTCTATCTCGGCTGTCTATTGGTAATTGTTGCGGTCGGCATGTGGAGTATTCCCGCGTCGATGCTTATTTTGGGGGCATTGCTGATTGCCGATGCAGTCGTCTCAAACTGAACGCAACCTACTCACTCGTGTTAAATTCCCAAGCCGAATTCCAACGTCTTCCCAATTACAAGCGGCTGTAGAAGAGGGGTGGTCGGATCGCATACGGACGGTTCAGGATGAGATAGCTGTCGCGGAGGGTTGTCACTTCGATGAAGCCAAAGCAAAAGCGGTAGTCGACTTCTTTCAGCAGCGTTTGACGCACGGTAAAGACCCATGGTTTGGTAAGTCATTCCAGCTATTGCCGTGGCAGCGTGAGCAACTTATCGAGCCATTGTATGGTTGGTGCAGCGCTGAAGGGTTTCGCCGATATCGCTCGATGTTCGTTTTCGTGCCCAAGAAGCAAGGAAAATCCGAAATCTGCGCCGGGATCTCGTTAGTTGAATTCCACTACGTCAAAGGAAGTCGCGTTTATATCCTTGGGGTATCTGAAGAGCAAGCGTCAGAAGTATACGACGAATCGGCGGGAATGGTCGAACGCTCCAAGCCGATGCTTAAGTACATCAAAGTACTTCGATCTACGGGCCGGTTGATTTGGAAAAGCCGCAATAGTCTCTTGATGACGATGACCAAGAGCGCGGCCAGTAGCCAAGGAAAGAACGCGAGCTGCTTGATACTGGATGAACTCCATGCTTGGACAGATAGAAAACTCTTCGACAGTCTACTTTATGCCGGTGCAACGAAAAACAATCCATTGCTTGCGATGATCACGACCGCAGGGGACGATGTGAACGGGCTTTGCTACGCCGAGTACGAGCGGGCAAAGCGGATCGTGGACGGTGACGATCCGAGTACAGATCACTTAGCGATTGTCTACGAAGCCGATCCAGATGCAAGTTACGACGACCTTGAGCAATGGAAGAAATCTAATCCAAGCTACGGATGCACAACGCCAGAACGCGGAATCATTGCGGATATTCGGGCAGCAAAAGGAAATCCCCAGCGAATCGCAGCAATCAAGCGATACAGGTTGAACATTTGGACACAGGCCGGTTCAACATGGTTGGACTCGGCAACATGGTCGAACTGCGAGCTTGTCGATGAGGACAGCGTTTCAGGCTTGTTGTGGGGTGGCTTAGACTTGGCGCGAGTACGGGACTTTGCAGCATTGGTTCTGCTATTCATGCGTGACGATAAGACCTTTGATGTTATCCCGCGAATCTACTGTCCGGAGGGTCAGATCAAAACCAAGGAGGAAGAGGATAAGATACCGTTGGCGGCATGGATTGATGCCGGTTGGGTCATTGCGACAGAAGGGAACGAAATCGACCAAGAGCGAATCCTGCAAGACATACTTGCCGCCAATCAACGTTGGGGTTTCGCCGAGATCGGCTATGACTCTTACAATGCTGGGATGCTCTCAAAAACGATTCGAGAACAGGGAATCGTTGCAACGGCGGTTCCGCAAACGATGAGCTATTTGGGCTTCCCAAGCGCGGAACTAGAACGATCGATTTCCGACCGTAGGATAAGGCACAACGGCAATCCGTGCTTACGATGGATGGTTGGCAATACCAGAGCAATAACTGACGCCAATCTGAATGTTCGACCATGCAAAAAGCGATCAAAGGCCAGAATTGACGGGGTTACTGCCACAATCATCGCGTTACAGCGAGCGCTAAGCCCAGACGCCGCACGGCCAATCGGAGAAACACCGTTTCAGTGGGTTTAAGTATCGGCAAATTCGGACAGGCTACCCCGCCAATCCACAATGCTTTGCATCATTTCGATTCCCAATGGTGCCCGCATGAGCCTCTTGAATTTTGCTAGATCAGTCGTTCATGAACGCAGGGCCGTCATATCGCTGCCGAGTTCCTTCGAATTTGTCAGTGATAATGGTGGCGCAAGTTCGATGTTTGAGGATCGGCAGGCCGGAGACGTGAGCGTTCGCAGGGCAGCGGGTTATCCGCCTGTCTCCCAAGTTTTGCAGATGTTGGCCGGTGACCTCGCAAAGATGCCAGCGATGGCATATCAGGTTACGAATGACGGTAGGCACGCACTAAGGAATCACAACGTTTTGCGGCTTGTCGGACTGTTCGGCCATCCAAACGACACCGACACAACCTTTGACATGTTCTTTAACTGGTTTTTCCATGGACTGCTTTACGGTCGATCGGCGATTTGGATCAATCGCATTGGAGCCGAAGCGTATGAGTTGCTTCCTCTGCTGCCAGACAGAACGTACCCGGTCTACTTCCAAGGCAAACGATACTTCCAAACTGAGTTGCGCGGGGAAGGTCAGCCGATCGTCGAGTACATCCCTGATCAAGATGTGTTGTACCTTCAGTATCTGACCCTAGATGGTTTGCATCCGGAACATCCCGTTCGCTTGTACCGTGACACGTTCAGACAAGCAATCAGCGCCCAAGACTTCACGTCGAAGTTTTTCGAGAACGGTTCACAGCAGGGCGGTATCTTGATGGTTCCACCGGGTGCCAGTGAACCAGCAATCCGTAACGTCGAGCTACAAATCAAGAGTCGCGCCGATAAGGAAAATTGGTTCAGAACGTTAGTTTTGAAAGACGGCTTCAAGTGGCAAAGCACGACGTTCAGTTTGAGGGATTCGACGGCGGTTGAACTTGATGAAGCAACAGCCCGGCAGATGGCCCGTTTGTACAACGTTCCACCATCCAAGGTCGGTTTGAAAGATACCGTTTCGTACAACAGCCTTGATCAAGACAATCGGCAATATCTTGACTCATGCTTGTCTAGCTGGTTGATCCAAGCGAGAAGCCAATTCCATCGCAAGTTGCTGTTGCCGAGCGAGCAAAGCGCTAAGGAACCGATCATCGTCGACTACGAAATCGACGCGTTGCAGTGGGCAGATCCTTCGTCCAAGGCTTCGGTCGGAATGTTGGGACTGCAAAACGACTTCCTAGAAGTGAACACAGTTCGAAGCTGGTTCAATGAAAGACCGCTATCGCCGGAAGAGTTGAAGCAGCGAGCGAAAGAGCGATCGTTGATGCAACAGCAAGCCAATGGGGGCCAAAATGCTAATGGGTAAAGAACGCCGGGTAGTGCCGTTGATCGGATCGCCAGCGATCGAGTTTCGCGCGAGCGACAAGCAGATTGCGGGCTTGGCAGCGGTCTATTATGACGGTTCGCCGAAGACCGAGTACAACCTTACCGAAAACATTATCGAGCGAGTTCATCCCGGTGCATTCGATAATGCGCTAAAGCCAGACATGGACATCTTTGGGCTGTATGACCACAAGGAAAACATGCTTCTTGGTCGACGATCGGCGAAGACCCTGAAGATCGAATCGACCAAAGATGGATTGGCTTATTCGATTCCGTACGACGAAACCGATCCAACGCATGTGACAGTTGCGGCAAGGGTACGCCGTGGCGATGTTCGAGGATCATCAGTTACGTGGTTCGTCGATGAGGGACAAACGTACGAGCGCCGAGCCGATGGCAAGATCATTCGCAACATTATCAGCGTTGATTACATAGTTGACGTTGGTCCGGTCCTCGTGCCAGCCTATTCGGCAACAACAGTCAACATGCGGTCAATGCTGTCGGCGGAAGACGTCGAGAAGGTGCAACAGATGGCAAAGACCGCGCTTCTACTTCCGCCAACGCCGATTGAATTCTACTTCGCACAGAGAGGTCGCAAATGAGCACGACAGCCGCAGACAAACCAATTCCGATCAAGCAATGGGTGGATGTTAACGCTGGCGCAATCGCGCGAATCTTGGTCCAAAACAAGACCGGTCATCCGGTATTGGTAGCGACCGGGCCAGCAGCGCCGGGTTCGTTGCGAGGAATGGAACTGTTGCCCGGCCAGTTCATCACCTTCGAGAACGAAGCGAATATCTGGTGTTATTCCGAATGGGGTGGCATCGTGCATTGTGGCCAAGTTGGCTAATCGTCGTTTTATCGTCAATCAGGATCGCAATCGTGGAGTTGTACAGAATGGGATATCTATTTGGTGGCAGTGGCGGTTCAAGCGGTCCATCTGCAACGCTTCCCGGCGCTGTTTACGATTTGACTCGGATCAATCCGAATCCCAGCGTAGCGCCAACGAATGGCGAGATCGGCGGAACGTTGAAAGACCAAGACACGGTCTTCGTTCATCTTTCGAATGGTAACGTAGAGCGTTGGGGAGTTAACGCAGCGCTAACGCCGGTGTTGCGGGACACAATCGTGGGTGAACGTCGATTCCAGACGTTGCCAACGGCGTCAAGCTTCCGGCCAGCGACGGATCCGACGACCAAGAACGGCGATTTGATCGAGCTGGTAGCGGGCGACAATCCCGGCTGGTATGAGTGCGTGAACATTAACGGGCCGGGAACGCAAACTTGGATGATGCGATCGACACCAAAGCCGATGCATCAAGAGCAGTTTACTTTGACAGCGGCAGATATCACCACTGGCTTTGTGACGATTCAAAACGCGCCAAAGGCAATTTCTGGCGTGACCAACACGTCTACCAGCACGTACCACAGCAGCGCGAGTTACACATACACGCCCGCCACTCGGCGCGTAACGATTCCAGCCGGAACGGTGGCCGGTAATGTGTTGGTAGTTTCTTACCAAATGCCCTAATGCGTCGCGCAGTTGAACTTAACGAAGCCGAGCTAATCGCGTTCGCCCGCGATGCCCGGCGCTTGCCGGTCGAGATGCTTGCCGATCGGTACCAAGTTGAAGACTCAGAAGCGTTGGCAGAATTCTTGACGATCGATCCGCCAACGATCGAGCAGTACGCCGAACGCCGTCAATCGCTTCAGGAAACGGTCAGGCTGTACGCCAGAGCCAGCAATCGAGCGAACAGGCTTATTCGCGCCATGGAAGCATTGCAGGGCAATCCAGGGGCCAAACAGCGATTCTTGCAGGAGGTCAATCGGCTAACGGCAATCATGATCGAGTGTGGCGACATTCAGGCCGTTGTCGAGGAGCTGGTTTCGACCGGCGACACGCTTTCACTTCTTGCGTTTCTTCATAACAGATCGACTGCCAATTTGAAGCGGCTAGCGATGGAGGGCTATCATGCGATCAGTTCGTGAACTTTCGGAAGCCGAGTTGATTGAATTCGTGGCCGACTACAGGGGCGGTAGTCGCATGTTCACGATTACCCAGAAGTATCAGATCCAGCCGATTGGCGTCACGTTGTTGGCACAATTTTTTGGCATACTGCGGCGGCGCATGGACATTCCAAAAAAACCAAAGCTGGAGCCGACACCGGAACCGAAGCGGCTTGAGGCGAAGGTTTCAACAAAAAACGCGACTATCGACAAGCTTGCTCAGCAGCGCCGTGATTGGCTGCGCGATCGGTTCGTGCGATATCGCGAACTGAACGATCGCAATCGAACGGAAGCCGAGCAATCCGAGATTGATTCAATTGGCATTGTTGACGTAGTGGCCGAACTGGTTGGGAGTTGCCCAAGTAACTCTTTGGCGTCGGAGTTTCGTAAGGCTTATGATGAACTTCGCAAGAGCCTCAGCGCCAAACCAGAGGTTATCTTGGCGTTGCAGGAAAAAGTCCGCGAACTCTCTGAGAAGGTGATTTGGAGTGACACATTCTGGAAAAAAGATTCATCCGGATACAAGGAAAAAACTCCACAAGATGTTGCAAGCGGGTCAGTCGATTCAGGTGATTGCGGAGAGACTGGATGTATCGCCGTCGCTGATTCACCTGGAAATTCGCGAAATGGAAAACCCGCTAGGCGAAGATCTACCGGAGCACTTCCACCGCGTACGTCAGATGGTCGAAAACGGCGAAATTTAACGCCAGAGCAAGTTATGCAAATGCAGCAGATGTACGCTGCTGGCAGTTCGATCGATGAAATCGCGACCGAATTCACGGTTACAGCTTCTTGCGTCAGGCGACGGCTTGGAATCGTGCAGGTTGGCAGACGGCGAAAGAATGTTACCGCCGAGCAGAAGGCCGAAATAGTTGCGTTGCGTGACCAAGGGCTAACTTGCATAGAAATTGCTGAACGGTTGGGTCTGACTGAATCGATTGTTCAGCGTCACTCGCAAAAAGGCATTCGTCCCAGGCATCACACTTCGCCAGAAATGATTGCGAAGATCCGAGAACTGTTTGAGTCCGGAATGCAGATCAAGGAGGTCGCCAGCGAGTTGGGCATTTGGTACGGAACGGTCAGTCGGTACGTTGGAGGTAGGCGCGAGGCTAACGAGGCTGAGATTCGACAAATGTATCAGTCCGGTATGAGTATCGCAGACATTTGCCGCCAAGTACGACTTGGGCAGTTCAAAATCGAAATGGCGCTTGGCGACCTTATCCGCCACGAGTTGGACCATCGGAAGCTTACAGAAGGTGACATCCTAAAAGCCCGCGCCATGAAGCGGCAAGGGCATAGCATAGTTGCCATAGCGTTACAGATCGGATGCAAGCAAGAAACCATTTCAGAGCACGTTGCCAACGTTAAGGCCGAAGTCGCGCCGATTGTGATGGATCACGGCGGGATGGAAAACATGCACCGCATAACGGCAACTGTAGCGCATTCAATTCGTGGGGAACTGCAAGCAGGTCGCAAGCCCCAAGTAATCGCAGATGACTACGCCGTTAGCATGGCCGTGATTCACGCAATCCGGCCAATGAATGTCCGATACAACGCCGAAGAAAAGGCGGAACTAATCGAAGGTATTCGGGCTTGTCTTGCCAAGGGAATGACTAGGGACGAAGTGGCCGATGAATGGGGCGTGACGTTGGACACCGTCGAAACTGCCTCCAAGGCTTGCCAACTGGAGTTGCTTTTCAACGAAGCTTGGATCCAGATATTCGGAATCGAAATGCCGCCAGCGAAGCGACCAACGAAAGCGCCGCCAGGATCGTTGTCCAAGATCGCAGCAATGCGAGAACGCTGGTTAGGCGGGAATGTACCGATTCACGCCGATGATGCAACCGGCGGCGACATAATCGGCTATGACGTACTTGCGATTCGCGGAATGGTCGAAGCCGAACCGTTGGTCAGCAAGTACGCCAAACCGGGGAACGAGCCAAAGCGAAACGTGACCGACGCGCAAAAAGAGGCGATAGCCAAGATGATTGCCAAAGGTGCGACAGTGATGGACATTGCCGCCGAGCTGAATATATACGCGCGTTCGGTCCAAAACTACGTCGACAATCCAGAGTTGCTTGTGATTCAGCAATGGAACTCTCGGATGCCAGACTGGCGGAATCGCAAAGCGCCGTACAATGGTCGGGGAGGATTTGCAGAATACGTTAGACTTCGGCATTCTAAAGGGTGTTTCGCGAAAACAGCGAACAATAAGGTGACAGCCAAGATCCTAGTAGACATCGGAGTACCAGAGTTACCGGTCGGATCGATCGTCATGGGTAAGGTACTGAACGATGGCGGGTTTCTTTCCAGCAATGCGCTGTTCAACGTTGGCGAGTTCGAGGTAATGACCTGAACGGAGGTCTGTAATGGAAAAGTCTCAAAGCAAGAGAACCAAGCGACTTTGGTACGTCATGGACATATCAAGTGGCGCGTACCTCACTGGTAGATTGGTTGGGAGGCGAGCCGAGTTTAGACACGGTATCCAGAACGCCCAGGGGTATCGCTGTCTTAGCGCCGCCGGGGCGTACATTGAGGAATTCGGCATTGATCCGCTGACGGTTCGCATTCGCAGAGAAGCCGTCTAAAGCACCTTGTAAGACTTGTGAATAACCTTCGAAAAATTGGGCCGTCCATCGATCTCGAATTTGCCTTTGGGCGTGATCAGCCGTTTGAATTCGATTGGTTCCGCTTCGTCATACCTAGGCGCTAATCGCAAGATGGTGTCGTAAAGCAGTTCAGCGCAAGCGACTTTTTTTGTCAGGATGGTTATCGTCGGTTCTGATTCAAGGAATTTTGTGGCTGTCGCGAAGCCGATCGGAACGCAGTCCTCAATCGCCCAGATGCCGCCATCGGCAGACACCTTAGCCAAATAGCCTTCGGGGTCTTTCATTTTCGGGCGAAGTCGCAAGATTTTTTCCATCGGTTCTGACATCCAAGTGCAAGCGAAGAAATCACCGATGCGAGGAAGCGCAAATAGGCGGATCGGTTGAACTTCATTGACCATTTCCGATCGCAATTGGATCAACAAATCCGTGGGTAGGATTTCGTGACCGACAAGCGGCGAAAAGGCAAGCTTTGCTTCTTGAACCATGACCGAAGATGCCCATTTTTTATCAGGCTTCTTGTACCCAGCTTGGTACATCGGATCAGTGATTTCCGGTGCTTTGCACAGCACGTCGCGAATGTCGAAATCCTTTTCGATAGGATGCCGCCCAGTTGGCGTGATGATTGTGTCAAACGTCACTTCAGACCAAGAAACCATCTTGTCGTAAAGCATGATTGCCACAGCCGGATCGGCGGTCAAGACGACCATGGTTCTGTCGTCGTCATACCCCATCGAAAATCCTACCGGCACGCCATTCATGTACGCGAGTAGTCCGCCGGTCTTTGCAGCGTTGCCGAATCGAAGTACACGGTCCTCGTGATTGTGGTTTTCTTCCCACGGCCATAGATCGAGAAGGTCGTGAATGTCTTGTGGAAGATTATCCCACAGGCAGTCCGTGGATAGATTAGAGATTTCCGCAATTCGCAGCTTGGTAAATACCTTTTTGGTCAAAGAACGGGCGCGAGCCATAGTGATTTTCTCCTCGTTAAGTGAAATGGATACTGAACGAGGAGAAGTGTATCCGACGAAAAAATGACCCGGTTGAGTGCGAGTTTAGGCGCATGAGAGTTGCCCTTGAAACGGGCGTCAGTGACGCCACCTACGCCTGTTTTCGACCGGTTTTAACGGGTATGGATTTTGAATAAACCTAGGAAATCTTTGGCTATTCCAGGTTATTTAAGAAGGCGGTTTTCGCTTAGAAATCCATTGCTCTATCCAACTGAGCTACGAGGGCAAGTGGGTCTTCAATCGCGATTGATTTCTATAGTCATGTAGACTTTAGTAGAAAAGTCCCAGCATTCTACCGCAACGACAATTTCAGTTAAACCCTATGGACGATTTTCATCTATTCAATCAGTAGAGGGTTAATCCCGGTCTTTCTGCCGGCTGAAAATGTACTCGCGGCCTCAATGCGTTCCTGGCCGTCTCTACGGAAAGAATTCGATTGCGCGGTCAACTTGACTTGGCCGTGCCAAATTCCGTTGGCGGGTTCTAGTAGGGGTAGCAGGCGTCTTTTAGACATTCTGACATTCGTTAGAATGATGGCGGGTGGTTTGCTGGCCTTCTCCGCTCGTATACCTCGCAACTCTCCTGGTGGGCGAGTTGGGTAGAACCTCTACGGGCAGGCAACGTGGTGGCAACTTGTTGGAATCGTCGAATGAATTGAATGCAGAATCGAGCAGGGGGCAGGGGCACCGTTTCACTGAGTACAAACAATAGTCGATAGCGAGTAATACATATGTTGGCAAACCCTAAATTCATCATGATCGGTGGTTTCCTTGGCGCAGGAAAGACAACGACGGTAGCCCGATTGGCAAAGCACTATCAATCGCAAGGGATGCGAGTTGCGATCGTTACGAATGATCAAGCGACGGATTTGGTCGACACAAATTTGTTGCGTTCCCAAGGCTTTGAAGTTGGGGAAGTCGCAGGGTCGTGCTTCTGCTGTAACTTTAATGAACTGACGCGAACGGTTGAATGCCTCAGCGCGGATCAACGACCCGATGTGGTTATTGCCGAACCTGTCGGCAGTTGCACAGACCTAGTTGCAACGGTGATCAGGCCACTTCAGCAGATATATGCCACGCCACTCGAAATCGCTCCGTTTGGAGTGATCATCAAACCAAGCCACGGAATGAAAATACTTCGCCGGTCGGGCAAAGGCGGATTTTCACCTCAGGCCGAATACATCTTCCGCAAGCAAATAGAAGAAGCGGATTTTGTGATCATCAATCGGGTCGATGAACTGTCCGCGGAAACAATTGCCGAACTAAAGACTCTGCTCGCGGCAAATTTTCCAGGAATCCCAACTTTGTGCATGTCTGCAATCAACGGGTTCGGATTTGACGAACTGTGTGGCTACCTGGAACAAGAAGGTACTTTTGGACAACGCTTGATGGATGTCGACTATGATGTGTACGCCGAAGGGGAAGCGGAACTTGGGTGGTTGAATGCACAAGCGGCTATCGCATCGCCGCATCCGTTCGACTTGGATGTTCTCTTGGTCAATTTGCTCACCAAAGTCCATGAAGCTCTACAAAAACGTTCGGCAGAAGTCGCCCATCTGAAGGTCATTGGCATGGTAGATGGATTGTATGCCGTCGCCAACTTGATCAGCAGTTCGTCCGAGCCCCAATTGTCTGTCGGCTCCAAGGCACAGGTTCCACACGCAGAAATCGTGATCAATGCGCGAGTTGCCATCGACCCCGAATCACTCACCGAAACCATACGTGACTCGTTGCGCGAAGTATGTAGCCAAGTCAACGTTCAAGAGACCATCAATACACTGCAGAGCTTTCGGCCAGGACGACCGGTTCCAACTCATCGATTGACGTGATGCAATTCGACGCTGTGCCGCACTGTACGATTTTGGTGGGTCGCTTCTGCCGGAAGCGACTCTAATACGCCGGCTAACGTGCCCTACCGATCCCGTTTTTCCGGAGCATTAAATTCTGCGCTTCGAAGACGTATCCGGTGTGTCCATGACAGGTGATACAACTTAAGTCGCATCCGACAGATGCGACCCACGAAAACCCAAGACATACAGCATGATCTTCTAGCGCACGCTCAATCCGGATGAGCCGAAAAAATGGCTTGGCAGCTATTTCTATTTCCTCAACTGTGCTCTGATCGCAAGACAAAGTAGAATATCTGGGTCCGCTTTTGAAACCCTCCGGCTAACTCTCCATCTCGCCAAGATAACTCCACCTGTTAGGACCTGCGATGCGAAACCTGCTCTCCATTCCACTTCGTTTTTTTCGTTCAGGCTGCTTAACTTATCATTCTTTCGTTTGCTGTTTGTTGGCTGCAAGCGTCACCTTAGGTTTCAGCCAGATTGCTCGTGCGCAGAGTAAGCCGCCGAAACTCCAGATTACAGAAACCCCAAGCTGGCTTTGGCTCGGAAAAGCCGAAGATAATTCGCGTGTGATTCTTCGCAAAGAGTTCAATGTTGAAGGCACAGTTCAACAAGCATTGGTTGCCGCTACAGCCGATAATCAATGCGAAGTCTTTATCAATGAAAAAAAGGTAGCGACAAGCAACGATTGGAATGAATTAGCCACTGCCGAAGTGGTCAAGCAACTCAAGCAAGGCGCCAATACGATCAGCATTAATGCGACCAACGAAGGTGGACCGGCTGGTGCGATTGCCTATCTTTTCATTGAGACCAGCGACGGTAAGAAAACTGCGATCGTAACAGATGGCACTTGGAAAGGATCAGCAAGTCCTAAAGGAAATTGGCGAGCCGCCAAATTCGATGACAGCAGTTGGCCAAATGCAGTAAGCCTCGGAAAATTAGGAGACGCAGCTTTGCCATGGACGCAATCGATCAACAGCGATTCGCTTGCGTCAGCCTTCGGGAGTAGTGCGAGCGGGGAATTCATTCCAGAAATTGCAACCAATGCTCAAGTTCCAGAAGGATTCAAGATTGAAAAAATCTTTCAAGTGCCGCGAGCGATGGGATCATGGGTATCACTGACCAATGATGCCAAGGGTCGGTTGATTGCCTGCGATCAATCCGGTGCTGGACTGTTCCTCATCAATCCCGGCGATGCTACGCGACCGACAAAAGTCGAAAAACTACCGGTGAAACTGAGCGGCGCACAGGGTTTGCTGTGGGCTTTTGATTCGTTGTATGCAGTGGTTAATGGTGGTGATCAATCTGGTTTGCATCGACTTCGCGATACGGACAACGATGGATTGGTGGACAGCGATGAGCACTGCATGTTTGTACCGGGCGGGGGCGAACACGGTCCTCATGCGGTGATCCTCAGTCCAGATGGTAAATCACTGTTCGTCGCTGCTGGCAATCACACCAAATTACCCGAAAAGATTGATTCCAGCCGCATTCCTCGAAATTGGAACGAAGATCATTTGTTGCCAAGGCGCTGGGATGCAAATGGTCACGCAGCCGGAATTCTTGCACCCGGCGGTTGGATATGCAATGTTGACCCGACTGGCAAAAGTTGGAATGTTTACAGTATTGGTTATCGCAACCAATACGATATTGCGTTTAATGGTGATGGCGAATTGTTTACCTATGACGCAGATATGGAATGGGATTTTGGCTCGCCTTGGTATCGCCCAACTCGAGTATGTCATGCAACTAGCGGTAGTGAGTTCGGGTGGCGGAGCGGCACTGGAAAATGGCCAACTTATTATGAAGATTCCTTGCCACCCGCCGTCGAAATTGGGCCCGGTTCACCAACTGGTGTAGTCTTCGGTACAGGTGCAAAGTTCCCAGCCAAATACCAACGAGCCTGCTTTATCCTCGATTGGACTTACAGCACCATCTACTCTGTGGATTTACAACCTGACGGCTCGAGTTATTCAGGAACCAAGTCAGACTTTGTTACCGGCACGCCGATGCCGGTGACCGATGCCGTTGTTGGTAATGATGGCGCGTTTTACTTCGCCGTAGGCGGTCGTGGAACGCAATCGGCTCTTTATCGTGTGACCTACACTGGCAAGGAATCCACACAACCGGTCAGCTTGCAAGAATCCAAAAACGCCAAGGATCGCGAACTTAGACATCAGTTGGAAGCCTTTCACCAGCCTGGCAAGGTCGACATGCCGCTGATTATCGCGAATCTTGGAAATCGCGATCGCTTCATTCGCTACGCAGCTCGTGTAGCCCTTGAGAACCAGCCAATGGATTCGTGGCGCGAAGCGGCGTTCTCTCAGACTGAACCGCTGTCGGTGATGAATGCAATGCTGGCTGTCGCGCATCAAGGTACAACGGCTGATGCAGTTCGAGTCGTGGACAAATTGAATTCGCTAGAATTCGAACAGATGACCGACAGCGACAAACTGATTTGGCTGCGAGTCTTGCAAGTCACCTTCGCACGGCATGGCGAACCATCAGAAGTGGCTCGAGCCAAGATTGTCGCTCGTTTGGATGCCATCTACCCAGGAAGTACACACTTCGTTAATGCCGAAGTGGTCCAATTGCTGGTCTATTTGCGTTCGCCCACAGTTGTTGCAAAAACGCTGGAGCATATGCGAAAGCTGGGACCAGAGCCGATTCCTGACTGGGGTTACTTGATCGCTCGCAACGCTGGCTATGGCGGCACAGTCGGTAAAATGTTGGCGGACATGCCGCCGGTTCGCGCGATTCACTTTGCCTTTGTGCTTCGCAATGTAAAGTCGGGGTGGACGATCGATCAACGCAAGGAGTATTTCCAGTTCTTCATTGACGCGGCCAAGCATCCTGGCGGCAATAGTTACTCCAAGTTCTTAATGCAGTTTCGCGATGATGCATTGGCGACGTGTACACCTGCCGAGCAAATCGTGTTGGAACCCATCGCGAGTAAGTCGTTATTGGCTGAAGAGTTTGCGTCGACACCACCTAAAGGCCCGGGCCGCAAATGGACGACTCCAGAAGCGGTTGCCGCCGTGATGGCTGAAGGAAAGAAGCGGGATTTTCAATCTGGTCGTAACTTGTTTCACGCGACGTCCTGTGCCAAATGCCATCGGCTGGGAGGCGAAGGCGGAGCCATCGGACCAGACTTGTCGACTGCCGCCAAAAAGTTCTCTATTACCGACATGATGGATGCGATCATCGAGCCCAGCAAGGCGATCTCGGATCAATACGGATCGCAGCAAGTGGTGACTACTGATGGAAAAGTCATCGTCGGACGAGCGATTGAAATCGGCAAAGAGTACTACATCTACACGGTAGATACTCAAGCCAAACCACTGATCTTGAATAAAGACGATGTGGAAGAAGTTCGCCCGTCCAAGATCTCGCAAATGCCTGTCGGTCTTATTGACTCGCTCAATGACGATGAACTTCGCGATTTGCTCGCTTATTTGATGTCGGCTGGCGATCGCCGTGCCGCCGTGTATCGAAATTGAACGAATCCAAGGAACAACATGGTTTACTAGTAACCTGCTAGTGCTTTGTCCATTTTAGATTTTGGGATCCGTTTACCAACTAACTGCTCGAAGTACGCAGAAACGGGAGGCGAGTGAACTTGTCGAAACGCCTTCGGGCTCGTCCCGATGGGTTCACGTTTGGCAACCAGCAGACCTGATGCCTGACCGCGCGAGCTTGCCTTCTGGCTTGTCCAGATGGAAGCGCATTTCCAATCGCGAACGTTTTTCGGTAAACCAAACCCGAAACCATTGGGACAATCCCGAAGGCGACCCCTTCATCGTCGCCGCACCCCAAAATCTAATGTGAACGAAACACTAGTCCTTAAATAAGCATATGCCCCAGGGTTTTTCGGCGGATATTTTCGCGCAGCGGCGTGCTGCCGGCGATGCCGGTCGCGAGTTTTGAAAGTGTTGGTGTGGCATTTTGTATCAGGTGCCCTGTGGGCGGTTTGGCGCTGGCGGTTGTACCGAGACCTACTTATCTCGGCTTCGATTGGTTCAACGTCACTCTAAAGCGTAGCTTAGCCAATGATTGAATATTTCTAGCGATTCGGTCCAACTCAACAAGCGAATCGTCAGCTGGCGGCCGCTACGAATGACTTGTGCTGGCAAGCGAACGAATTGCTCTACGAAGCGTTTGAACTCCATGTGTAGAACATTTCGACGTTCTTGTTTGTGTTTATCTTGCCAACGCCCTGATATCGGGATGCTCAATGCGATCCACGCCTTCAAGCTCCAAGATAGAGCAGTCATTACCATGAAGGCCCAATTCGATTCCAAGTTATCAACTGGCGCATGTAATGCTCGACATTGATTGAGTTGAGCCAAGATGTTTTCTTGATCACAACGCTTGTTGCTGTTGTACACGACGGCATTGGTCGTTAATTCTTCAGACGATTCATTTGAGATGTAAAAAAAATATTCATTGTCTTCGAACAACCGGCGTTGTTCGGTCACTTCCAAGTCCTTGCGAACAACTACCAAACGGTATGTCTTTTTGCAGTCTGTCGGTCGATAGTCCAGCTCGGTTATCCATTCGCTGGCCAAGCGTTTGTTCTTATAGCCGCGTGCGGCAACGACTTGCTCTTTCACGTTCGCAGGCCTGCATCGATTGAGCGTTTGAGGATCATAACGTGGACTACGAGGTAAGACTTTCCACTGCTCGGGCGCAACGTTTTCCGCGATTTTTACCAATCCTCCGTAGGCTTTCATGCCGAACACGAACTTTACGTCGTCGCTATCCCAGCGATCTAGATGAATCGTCTGAGTAAAGGCAGTATCACCACGTAATAAAATCTTGCGAAATCCACCGCGACGGCAGACTGCAATCGCTTGATCAGCTTGCGCAAAAGCACCGTCCTGACTAGTTTGATTGCCGCGGCGATTAACCAAACGCAATACTTCTCCTGTTTCGGCCAGTGTCAGAACCAGAGGATGATATCCCCACGTTCCCTTGTAGCTAATATCCATTCCAACTTTGCATTGCCCTGTTGTCTGGACAATTGTCCCATCCATATCGATCGTCGCTTGATCAAAGAACGAAGATTCCTGTTCTTTCCATACATCCATTCGAACTTCATCAAATGCTTCTTGCAAACGTTGAATGTCATGCGGACGAAATCGCCGACAAAAATCACCTGCTGTAGTCGGATCGGGAATGCGTTCCGCTCCTATCGCGTCAAGAAAAAACTCGTCATTGCGTCGTAGTTCCATATCTTGCAAACACGTTCCACCGCACAAAGCGTTGTACGCAAAATTCAAAACATGATCAGATTCATGAAAAGGCAAATGCTTTTTGAACAAATGCAACGCTGAATCGATCCGATCTGGCAGTCGAATCTTCTTGGTGAATGCAACAATGGCAGCCATGCCACCGTATGCCGTGCCACCGGCTCTGCTTGCCAACTCATATCGCGTATTACCTCCCGCAATCACCGGCTTGCCCGAATCGGTGCTCGATGCACTCGCTAACCTATTACGTATACGTCGTTTGCGTTGTTTAATCAGATCTGCTTTAATAGTCTTCACTCGAAATCTCCGAAGCTGTGTTAGGCGTTGATCGTTGGGCTGGTCGAATAGGCCAACGATTTACAGGGCATTTCGAGTTTTTTTATGCGCAAATCCCGTGCCAATAAATCGGCATATGCTTATTTAAGGACTAGTCCTTCGTGACAATTTAACTTGAGGGTAGCAGGACAACGAAATAACTGTTAAACAGTGGATCCCAAAGTCAAATGGTGTTCAAGCGCTAGGAGTCGTACGAATTCGCCCGTTGCGGTAAGCTCTAGGAATACCGGTCCATCGATCTCAGCATTCAAACTGGATAAATCAACCGTTTCTTCTACCTTCTTCCGTCCAATTTCATTTGCTATCTCCCATACAAAATAGGTAACAAAATGGATCACTTACTTAACTGGTCCCGAGCTTTGAAGTCGATGTTGGCTTGCGGAATCGCCCTGGCGCTCGGCGGAAATTCCTTTGCACAAGTCGAAGTGTTGAGCATCCAAAGCAGCAGTGGAAACAGCGCCGGTGCACCTCCCAAAGTTGGGTTCGCACTTGGCGGCGGTGCACCCATGATGCTTGGCGGTATGTCGATGGGTGGCGTGGACCCCAATAATCGTTCAGCTCTTTTCAACCTTTTGACCAACGAATCGGTGCGAAAGGAGCTGAGGATGAAGGACGATCAGTATGAAGGCGTCAAAAAACTGCTAACCGAGTCTCAGAAGAGAGTTTCCGAAGCCGTCCGTGGAATGGTCACAGCCGGGGGTGGCAATGCTCAGTCATTTAAGGTCGATGGGATCCGAGAAATCATCGAAAAAGGCCGCAAAGAATCGGAAGCAGCATTGGAGGAAATCTTGCTCCCAGAACAACTGGTGCGAGTTCGACAATTGGCGTATCAAGTCGAAATCGCTCAATTGGGCATCACCGAATCGTTGACCAACGGCAGATTAGGGGACGGAAATAGATGTTCACGAGGATCAAAAGCAGCATTTGTTAGACAAAGGTAAAGCGATCGAAGAGGAGGCCCGCTTGGCCATTGCAAAGATCCGAGGCTGCTGCACGGGAGAAAATGTTGGCCGAGTTAGCTCCCGAACAACGCAAGAAAGCCGAACAATTGCTCGGGCCCTATTTCGATTACGAAGAGCCCAGTATCGCGGCAACCATCCAAAAGAACATGAAGGAACAGGCGCCCAAACAGGTACCGTCGAGATAACCGTGACCATTGGAGGCTCTGGAAATCCGATAGAATCTAAGTAAGCCAAAGAATCTGGGAAATAACTTGTCGACGTTGGGAAAATTTTTCTCACCCACCGAACGATGGCTAATGGTGACGCAAGTTGCCTTATGGCTTCCGAAAGGACAACAGTTTTCCTCAGCTCCCGATTTGCGAACATAGGAAAGACTGTTAGTCTCATGATTGTAAGGAAGTTCGTTGTGGTGAGGGTGAATGTTCGAATCTACAATGCCGAAGAATTCGACGAAGGCAAGTTGACGAACAAGCGGAGAGACTCAACGTGTTGCATGCAGTGATTATGGCGGGCGGTTCAGGCACACGGTTTTGGCCGGCAAGTCGCAATAGCTTTCCAAAGCAGTTGTTGCAATTGGTGGGGGAATCCACCATGCTGCAGGCAACCTTTGAAAGATTGCAGGGGATGGTTTCAGCCGAACACACGCTGGTGATGACGAACCAGCATTTGGTCGACGCAGTGAGAAGCCAATTGCCATTGGTCCCCCCCGAACAGATTGTCGGCGAGCCGATGAAACGCGATACAGCAGCGTGTATTGCTTTGGCAGCCTCCTTGATCATGCACGCGGATCCGGATGCGGTAATGCTGGTTTTGCCTGCAGACCATGTCATCAGCACCGATCAGCAATTTCACGAGTGCATGCGTGCAGGCGTTCGCTTGATTGAACAACAACCCAAGCGAATTGTTACGTTTGGTATCCGGCCAAATTACCCGGCCGAGTCGTTCGGCTATGTTCAGCGCGGGGAAGCCTTATCCGATTCCAAGGTTGCTGGAGCATATCGCGTCGAGTTCTTCCGAGAAAAACCGAATCGCCAAATTGCAGAATCCTATTTGCAGGCTGGGACGTACTATTGGAACAGCGGCATCTTCATGTGGCGTGCTGACACGATACTGGATGCTTTGCGAGTCTTTGAACCGAACATGATGCAGCATATTGACGCAATCGCCAAGTCGATGGGAACCCCCAGTTTCCCAGCCACTCTGCAACGTGAATTCGCCGCAATTAACGGGCGTTCAATCGACTTCGCGGTCATGGAGCGCTATAACGACGTCGCTGTCATTGAAGCCACTTTTCGATGGGATGATGTTGGCAGCTGGCAAGCGATTGGTCGCCTAACGGAACCCGATGAGCAAGGCAATTGTGTACAAGGTAAGTACTTGCCGATTCAGTCCCAGCGGATGATCGTCTTCGGTGAAAACGACCATTTGGTTGTGACTATCGGAATGCAAGACACCATTGTTGTACACACAGCGAATGCAACCTTGGTCGCCCCCAAGCATGAAGAGGAACGGGTTCGAGAAGTTGTCAAGCAACTCCAATCACGACATTGGGATGAGTTTTTGTAAGGCTCAGGTTGCCTTTTGGGGATCTGTCTGCGGGATCGAAAGCACAAACTGAGTCTGACCATCCTTTCGAGTCCATTCGATCGTGCCGTTCAAGAGCTTGGCGGTCTTGGCAACTAGTGCTAAGCCCAGCCCCACGCCTTCACGTTTGCTGGTTACCAAAGGATCAAACATCCGAGATTGAATCTGAGGATCCGGCCCAGCTCCATTGTCAGAGATCACGATCCGCAGCATCTTTCCTTCCGTGTAACTCTCCAAGCCGACACGTCCATTCTGACCAGCGGCCTGCACTGCGTTTAGAATCAGATTCAACAAAGCCGATCCAACCAGTTCACTTTCCGCCAAGACGACTTGATCGCTTTCCTCCGAACGCTTCATCTCCAATTGGCTTCCAAGATGATCCATCATTGGACGAACCAGCTGCACTGCGTTGTCGGCAATCGTCTTGAATGGCAAAGCGGGAGACGATCCTGCACGATCACCCAATCGCATCCATCGCGCTAGTTGTTCTTCAGCTAACCGCAATTGTCGCATAGCAACTTCGATGGATTCATCGTCCTGATGACATCCCTTGGCATGCAATTGAATTGCCAATCGGGCACCTGTCAGCGTATTGCGAAGGTCGTGTGACAAGCCTGCAGACAATGAGTGGACTAGCTTATCGCGCTCGTTGGATTGGATACTTGCCTCTAGCCCCTCCAACGCTTTCGCCATTTGATTGATGTTTAACGTCAACGCATGAAGCTCGTCCACTGTACGGGGAAGTGGAATCGGCGCGTAATCGCCTGCCGCAATGTGCTGGACTTTGCTTTGTACCGCTCGCAAGCGTTGAACGATGCGATGCGTCAACCAAGCCGCGATGGAACTTAGACCGACAGCGGTTGCCAAACCCGTTATCAAGGGAAGCACGAGTGCTTGCCAACGCATCTGTCGTGAAAGTGAATGCGGTATCAAAATGCCGATCGAAGTAGCATTTTCGTTGCTTTGATTGTCCCGCGGCTCGAACTTAATCCATCCTGCGTGAAAGAGTTCATCGTTAGGCCCGACGAACGCATGATCAAAACGCATGGCTTTGTTAGTCGACTTCACATCCGATGGAGGAATTGTGGGAAACGATTGACGCACGTCGATTGGTAGAGTCGTTTGAACCCACTTACCGGAAACATCTACCAAAACAAAATGCGCATTGGTCAGCTCGGAAACCGATGTCAGCACCGTCGGCGTCATTGGGTAAGCGGGCTTGGCGACCACGGTACCAATATTCCGTAGTCGCTCTTCAACTTCTCGACGGACTTGACCATCGGCAATGGACCATGCGATGAGTGTCACGCAGCCAACTACGACGCACGTCGTTCCCAAAAAAGCGATCAGCCATTGTCCTTGGAGTGATCGCTCACGAATCGAGGCGAAGTTGGTTGCGTTGCTGTTGTGAGTCAATGACGGCTGTCATCCTAGAGTTTTGTCCAACTTTAATTCTAGGGTCTCCTTCGGGCTTGTCCCGATGGGTTCACGTTTGGAAACCAGAATGTTGATGGAGCTAAGGCGTCGTTGAATGGATCGGCATATGGAACGCCATTCGGGCTTGTCCCAATGGTTTCGGGTTTGGTTTACCGAAAATCGTTCGCGATTGGAAATGTGCTTCCATCTGGACAAGCCAGAAGGCAAGCTCGCGCGGGCAGGCACCGGTTCTGCTGGTTGCCAAACGTTTACCCATCGGGACGAGCCCGAAGGCGTTTCGCCAAGTTCACTCGCCTCCCGTTTCTGTGTACTTCGAGCAGTGAGTTGGTGAAATAATCCCAGACGAAACACTAGGCAAGACCAGCGCGTTCTTTGGGATCACGCAATCCGTTTGCCAACTTGGCTAGTGCTTCCGTTTCGATTTGTCGCACGCGCTCACGGGTCAATCCGAGTTCTTGACCGATTTCCTTCAGCGTGTGTGCTTGGCCTTCTCCCAAACCAAAACGTAATTTCAGCACGGTGGCTTCGCGAGTATCCAGCGTTTCGAGCAACTCGAGCACCGTGCTCAGAACGTCATGATCTAGCAACTCTTCATCAGGTGCTTTCAATCGCTCGTCCATGACCATTTCGCCAAGAGACCAACCGGCATCTGTTTGGTCGCTTTGCGGTGTGCTGTTATAAACTTGAATGGCTTTCTTGATAATCGGCAATTTCTTCCGGGCCAAACCGAGCACACGGCCGACTTCCTCTTGCGTTGGCGTGCGACCTAGTTCTTCGGTCAGGCGAGCTGATGCTCTACGCCACTTGCTGAGAAGTTCGACCATGTAAGCCGGAATACGAATGGTCTTGGCGGAGTTGATTAATGCACGCTTGATCGATTGCTTAATCCAATAACTGGCATAGGTACTGAATCGAGTGCCCATCGATGGATCAAAGCCCTCAACGGCACGCAGAAGCCCTAGGTTTCCTTCTTCGATCAAATCCTGCAGTCCAAGGCCTTTACCAACGTAACCGCGGGCGATGTTGACAACCAAACGCAGGTTCGCGCGGACCATACGATCACGCGCACGCACATCGCCTTCGCCAATCAACTTTGCAAGGTCCCGTTCATCCTTGGCGGACAACAGTGCCGTTTCATTGATCTCACGCAAATAGGTCTCTAACGGAGATTGCGGAGTAGTATCATCCTTGGTGCTTGTACGACGTCGAGCGCTTACGCGAAGTTCTTCCTTAACGACGTCAATTTCTTCTGAATGTTCGTTGTTCTCAGACATGGGATGTATGCACTTCGGGATAATGGGCCACGCGACAAAATGGTTCGGTGCGTTGCCGAAGTCTGTCCGACTCGAAGGTTGGAGGAGCCCCTGACGGGTCGCCGCTGAACGCGGGCCAACGAATCGAATCATTCCTTCGACAAGGCACCTGAAAGTTATCGTCGAACAGATGCATGCAAATCGACGTTTTGCAAAAGATGAGGGGTTATAGCGAATTTACCATGCAATCCTTTTTGTAGTTGTCAACCAAAATTCGGTTCTTTCCGATTATTGGAGGCACTAGGACGCACGACCGCGTTAACCATTAAATTCGAAACATTTTGCCTTTGCGAGCAACCCAAGATGTTGCTACAAAGACCAAAGGGAGAGTTGGGTAAATCACACCAAATTCATCCAGAACCAAGCAAATTAACCGGCACGGAGTGACCGGCGACTGTTGAACGGAATCCAAAATGCGCAATGAAAGATTGAAGAATCGCAAGGTGTATTTACGCCATTTCACTTCAACTCTCGTCATCGCCTGCTGTTTGTCCGGTTGCAGTTCCAGCATGCCCAAGATGCCTTCTTGGGTCCCGTTTGCCAAAGCCAAGACGACGGAACCGGCCAGCACAACCGCAACCGAAGCGAACAAACCGATCGACGTGAAAACGGCTAGCGCCGCAGTCCCAGCCAAACTCACCGCGATTGGCAAAGAGATCAGTCAGTTTCAAACATTCCCGTTCACCATTAATCAGTTAGATGTTCACGGCCGACCATTGCAGTTGGAAAACTACCGAGGCAAAGTAGTGGTTGTGGATATCTTTGGGACGTGGTGCGGTCCATGTCGACGTGTAATACCGCACTTGGTACAGGTGCAATCCAAACATGCCAATGATGTCCAAGTCATCGGCCTATGCAACGAACGTACAGCCGATATCCGCATGGCCACGAACAATTTGAATGCGATGATTGGCGAGATGGGAATCAACTATCCGTGCGGCCTGATCGATGACAGCACGCTTAGGCACATTCCCAATTTCGCTGGCTATCCAACGGTATTGTTTATTGATCGAGCTGGCAAAGTTCGCATGACAACTGTCGGCGTCAAACCCGATTCTTACTGGGATTCCATCATCGCCGAACTGGTTGCTGAACCCGCATCGGGTGGTTCTATCGAACAACAACCCATGGGGCGAGTAGCCTCGCGTCCGTAGGTTGATTTCTCCGAAATCGGCAGGTCCCAGTCCGTGTAGTATTGCTTCATCCAACTTTAGCTTTGCGATGGAGTCTGCATAACGGGAGTCCGGTTCGCGGCGCCCTCCCGGTATGCAGACTCAATCCCAAAATCAAAGTTGGACGAAGCAAGAGCACAACTGCGTCGAGCAACATGCGGATGAAAGTGCGGCAACGAAGGGCGTTCGTTGGTCGGACTTGAACGAGACAGAGTATGACGATTTCATCTCGAACACCTGAAGGCCAGTCGGGCTCATGTCCATTGTGTGGGGCACAAGTCGTTGTTGAACCATCGATTATTTTTGGCGATGCGACTTGCCCTAATTGCGGAGAATTGCTTTGGTTCTTTCAATGGTCTCAGACCTTAACGCTCTTTGACGAATTCCAGAAAATCCCGTCGAGAGATAAAATCTTAGATATAATCGCAATGCATCTTGGAACCGACCGAGACAAAATTCCAAACAATCCCAATCTCATCAACGATCTAGGTGCGGATTCGTTGGATATAGTCGAACTCTTGATGTCGCTCGAAGACGAATTTGACTCCTGAAGTAAATCATGGACTTGGAATCGCTCAGTAACTCTTTTGCAATTCGCGATCAATCGACTGAATTTCCTAACGCTTGGGTACAAAATGGATCGACGCACTTTCGCTCAACGGACATTGTTCACTGGGGCTTTACCCATGTTATCTCAGTTAGCATCATCAACCCAAGCCAATCAAACTTCCGCGCAGCAAAATCCTGACAAGTTGATTGAATTCAAGTCTCTGCTTACTCCAGATCTAGAGTTCTACGATGTGTCTCGCGGAGATCCGAAGCCGCACAAAATCGAAGGCCAGGCGCTGGTCGATGCGCGACTGACCGCGGAATCATGGCGGTGTGAGATCACCGCCGATCCGTTTATCGAAGAACCCCATACCAAAGTCCCCGCAACATTGGAGAGACCACTTACACTAGCGGACAATACGGCACTAACGCTTGAACAGTTAACGGATCTCGGCCGCAAACACGAAGTTCACTTCTTAAAAGCCATGCAGTGCTTGAATATTGACACTCCACTTGGCCAAGGACTTTGGACCGGAGTTCCACTTCGCGAAGTCCTGAAGCTTTGCGGCAAGTCGACAAACGTGAGGCGAATTTACTTTTGGGGCTATCACAACAATGACCCCAAGCAGGTCTTCAAGTCCTCGGTCAGTTACACGCAATGTATGGAAACCGCCCCCGGTGAGTTGCCTGTGTTTCTTGCCTATCGCGTCAATGGAAAGCCCTTGTCGTTGTTACGTGGTGGCCCGGTTCGAATGATTGTTCCCTGGTCGCATGGTTACAAATCGATTAAGTGGTTGCAGCATATCTTTGTAACCAACGATCCTCGCAATCAGGATACTTATGCAGAAGGAAATAATGATCCCGATTCCTATCTGAAAACTGCTGCCTACTTGGACAAAGGTCTCGATCGTCGCAAGTTCACGACAGGGAAACCTATTACGCTTTCTGGGCAGGTCATCAGCGGACTTTCGGGGCTTGAACGCGTCGAATACTGGGTACGTCCTATTGACAACAATTCCCGGGCGCTCGCGGATGATTCACCTGAACTCCTAAAAGCCCCTTGGCGGCCGTGCGAGTTAGAGCCACAACCGGACGATTGGAACTCGCTGATGCCAAGTGGTATGACGTCGAAGAGGCTATTGGGATTCGACAAGGCAACCGGCAAGCCGAGCACTTGGCCACCCCGTTACGGCATGTGCTCGTACTTTGCAACGATTGAGAATCTGCCACCTGGTGAATACGAAATCCGAACTCGGGCAGTAGATCTCAATGGATTCGCTCAACCGGAACCTCGTCCTTCTCAAAAATCTGGCAAGAACAACATTCAAGTCCGGAGAATCGAGGTTGTTTCATTGTAGAACAGTTGTCCCCAACTGTTTTTGGCATACGTGCAGCCTTACCAACCTTGTGATACCAGCGTCTCGAACTTGTATTATCTCATTCAGTCTATTGCATAATCGTTGGCTTCCACTTTCCACGTACCACGATCGCTTCCTGTGCACCTGGCCATGGTGGCATGGTTACGGCGAGGAAGGCAAGCGGCTCACTACCAAATGAGCGAAATTGGAATTGTGTTCCAACAGGGATCGAGACGGACACGCCAGCTTCGATGGAGATAATCTCTTCTTGATCTTCCGCCTTCCTCCACATTTCGCCGCGGCCGCTCAAGAAATACCACAGTTCCTCAACGGTTCGATGGACAACTGCGTTGGATGTTTCACCTGGAGGGAGTGCAAAATGAGCAAGGCTCCCTCCTGACAGTTGCAGAAGTAATCGCACGTCCGTTCCATCAGGTGCTGTGGCTGACGGATGAACTGGCAAACGAGTAGATGCAAAAGGAACAGGGATCGTTTTTTCAGAGGTGAGATTTGCAGATTCGATCAGTTGTTGTACGGCAGAATTTGAGTTGCGATAGCTAACAATCTTTACATCCAAATCGCTTTTGGGAAATATTGCACACGCTCGCTTAACTGCGTCGAGTATCCATGGTTCGTTGTTTCCGAAGGCACCACCGCCGAGCAGCGTAAGGTAAACCGTTTGGTTACCGGTTCTGGCGGCATTGAGAAGCCCCACGGCGAGAGTTGCTTCATATGCGGCTTCCAGAACCAATCGCGCCAGTGGCTCCCATTGAGTCGACGGTATTCCGCTGTAAGCGACTGGCATCGCCGAGCAATAAGCTTGAGTAACCAAATGTTTACAGCCTTGAAGCGTTACTTGAGTATCCCATTGAACGCCGATCTGCAGGTTCCCTCGAAGCCCGTCGACTTCTGACTCTGTCATACTTCTTAGCTTTTCATTGACTTCCATCAGTCCACTGGCCGATGGCAATGCATAGCCATTTTGCATCTTCCACAATCGATTTCCCGTATTTCCAAGTGCTTTGCCGATATTTGCCAGGCAATCGATTTGCCTTGTTGCGGACTGGCCTATTTGGTCGTCTAATTTCACGAAATAGTTGCGATAAATCGTTCCGGCCCCGCACGCGATTGCACAAGCGGGTCCTTGGGTTGGATCGTTTTCGTAGATGCCTATTCCACGTTCGGGTGTCACACTTGGTGAAACCATTTCCAGTAGATTGAATTGAGATGCAACTTGGAAAACTGCACCAGCGTTGACTTTATCCGCGTGCAAAGCCTTGGCGTCACCTACAAACTCAGATATTTTTAGTTTGCCACCTAGAACTGGAATTCCCGCCACACGGTTGCGTAGTTCGCTGAGGGACACTATCTCCAAATGGCCGCATTGATAAGCCATACCGTTGACGTGTGAAGTCAATTGGTTTTGCCTTACCGAGAGACATTCGCGAACTTCGTTCGCTGATCGTTCAGAGAAACCTGTGAGCCTGGTAAACCAATCGTCCCTCGATACTATATTCGAAGAAAGTCGGGCCTTCTGTCGCACCGGATTCTCGTGCCAATCCAAAACGAATTGCTTTTGCATTGGGTTTTCTGGAGCATCACGCCACGATCGTTCTATGTCCGCTTTTCGTAACTCGCAGAGAATATCAAACACGTTGTCATGATTGGCGTGGCCATGTCTCAGCAACCAACAACAAATCACGGTACCAGTTCGACCAATACCTCCGAAGCAATGGACATAGACAGGACGGTCGTTTTCGATGGATTCATCGATTGCGTCAAGGATGAACATCATCCGTTCTTTGGTTGTAATCTCCCGATCTACAATCGGAAACCGCAAACAATCTACGTATTCATTGGATGCAGAAGCGATGGCTTGCAAGTCCTCTTGATAGCGAACGAAAGGCTGGCCTCCGTTTGTCTCATCCTCTTCCATTAAATTGATGATGGTCCTCATTCCGGCATTGAACAGACCTGTCAATCTCTCTCGATGCGCCTCTGGCGTCGGTTGGCCAGCGTACGCCCCTGCCAATAGCAAACCATCGAGAACCCAATACGTTCTTGGGAGTGGTGGAAGTTTCTTCGATATATGGAATGCTGGCATGGCAGATGCTCGAAAACAACTCAATTGGAAAGCGTCTATTGTAGGGAGGCTAGCACCGGCGCGTAGGGTTTAGCCGAGCTCAACATTTACCAATACTTATCAACAATCCCACAAGATCGGAATTTTTCGCCTTTCCTGTTTCGTTTGCAACGAATTGTGGCATGATACTTTCGACTGTGATGAAACTTGGTGCTGGCCTACGATGTCAAAGAGAGTTTTTGCAGTGATCGTTTACAAATGGATGGCGTGGGTTGTTGGCATCCAACCAATTCGGGCGGCGAGTACTACTGGATACATCAAGATGCACACGATGATGCCAAGAGACTTCTCGACAGCCGAGGCAAACCGCGCGATTACTCGAGTACAATGCGTTGGTTAATCGCCACGCAAATTCTAATGTATTACGAAGATGCCTTTCCGGAGCATGTTTTCATCGACCGCAGCGCAACGACGCCGCTGACCTACCAGCTTCAGCTCGATTTTCCTGCACCAAAACAACCGAGGGACGCTCGCGTCCTAGAATCGCAGCTCGATGTAGATTGGCAGAAGTTCGAATGATATTCACAGCGATGGAGTCGCAATACCAAATCAATAGCTTCGGTTAAACAATGTTGAACAGGCGTTTTGCGTTTTCGTAAAGTATCTTGCGTTCGACTAGTTTGCTGGTCGATAGCCTACGTACGGCTGCGATTGTCTTAGCGCCTTGGCATTTGTCGCCTGAGCCGACGTGATCATCGCAGTCGCTCCCGTAAAGAATCTTGTCCTGATGACGTTCCAGAAATCCTCTCGCATGATCCTCGTCGCGTTCCAAAGCGTTCAAGCCTGAGCCGGCCGACATGTCAGCATAAACATTTGGATAGTCGCTAAGCAACTTATCTGTCATGCCGCCAGCCTTAACTCCACCACGCGGATAGAGCACAGATTGGTCTTTGTGGTTGGCATCAATGTTCGCCCACCAAGTTTGCGCATGTCCGATAAAGTTAGTCTTGGGAAATTTTTGCAGCATCTTTTCGAAGAACTCAAATCCCAAGTTGTAAGCCCCGTGTTGGAAGTGGAGCAGAATGGGCACCTTGTACTCGGCTGCAAGCGCATACAGTATTTGGCTTTCGCGCGAGTCGCATTGGACCGCAAACTTCTGCTCGCCGATGATAATGGCACCAGCCTTGAGTTGCTTTTCAATCGCCTCTCTTGCTTCCGGTAAGTCCGTAACTTCATTGGCGCCAAAGGAAAATTCGTTAGCCCGCTCTCTTGCCAACTCCGCTACCGATTCGTTCCCGCCTGCCCCCACTCCGCCTAAGCCGTTTTGTTTACCTTCACCTGTAGAGGGCCGCTGAACAGCACTGCCAGAGGGTAACAGAATGGTTCGTGTCACCCCCATCGCCCGTTGATGCGACATCAATGTTTCGTTGGTTCGCTGGCGATAGGTTGTATGTTGATGAATATCGATAATCGGCTCAGGGGCCACCGTTGGCGTAGTCTGCTGCTCCGTAGCGGCCACGCGTGTACGAACATGACTTGCCAAGAGCAGGCCCGTTGAGACACCCAGAAATTGTCGTCTCGATTGGTTGGATAACATAGATGCCTCCTGTTGCCTTATAGAACATAAATGATGTTCATTTTGCAAGTAATCGGGAAATCGACAGAGCTCGCTGACTCGTTTGCTTCTTTAATTCAACAATTCACGAACGACGTGTGCTTTGGTAACTTCGGGATCGGTCAAGCTTGTTTCGCGACCGTCGTGCGGATAGGTCAAGCGACGATGATCGATGCCCATCGCTTCAAGTAATGTCGCTTGTAGATCGTGAACCGTCACGACATTGCCAATGGACTTGTATCCAAAATCATCAGTGTCGCCATGCACGTATCCCTGTCGAAAACCACCACCAGCCAACCACAAGGAAAAAGCGTGGCGATTGTGATCGCGACCATCGGTTCCCTGAGAGACTGGCAATCGCCCAAATTCACCTGTCCACATGACAATAGTGGAATCGAGCAATCCACGCTGCTTTAGATCTTGCACTAAGGCGGCGCTGGGTTGATCGGTGCGACCACAAAGGCCCTTGAGGCTTTCAGCATTTTTACTATGTGTGTCCCAAGGCTGGCCATTCATGAATATCTGAACGAAGCGGACCCCTTGCTCGACCAATCGACGCGCAAGCAAACAGCGCGTGCCATATTCCTGCGTGGTTGGATTGTCTAATCCATACATCTTTCGCGTTGCTTCAGTCTCTTTTGAAAGGTCCAGTATGTCGGGTACCGCTGCTTGCATCTTGGCGGCGGTCTCAAAATTGGCTAAGCGCGCGGCCAATTCCGAATTCTCTGGATAGTTGGCCATATGGCGGCGGTTCATCTGCTCAATCATTCGCAGTTGATTGGTTCTCGCATCAGGAATCGATCCAGCAGGTGACGCCAAATTCAACACTGGTGAATTGCCGGAACGAAAGACCGTGCCTTGATAAACTGCCGGTAGCCATCCCGATGACCAATTGCGTTCGCCATCAACGGGCAATCCACCTGGATCGCTCAGTACCACGTAGGCTGGCAAGTTTGCATTCTCGGATCCGAGTGCATATACGATCCAAGACCCCATCACCGGCAATCCAGCCAGAAACCTGCCAGTGTGAATCAACCTCAAGGCTGACTCATGGTCAACCGACTCGGTGTTCATCGATCGAACAAGTGTGATATCGTCAGCGATCTGCGACGTATGTGGCAACAGTTCGCATAGCTCCATTCCGCACTGACCAACGCGCTGGAAACGATAGGGACTGCCCAGAACATTGCCAGCCTGTTTGTCAAAATGAATTTCGAGATTTCCACCGGGATAAGGTTTGCCATGCCATTTGGTCAGCTCAGGCTTGGGATCGAACAAGTCCATTTGGCTTGGCCCGCCATGCTGGAACAAGCAGATGATTGACTTGGCCTTGCCACCGTCAGGCAGCCTTACTGATACGCTCTTATCCTCCGCCGCTGCCGATTGCATCGTCGCAGAAAGATGAGCTAAAGCTAACCCACCTAAGCAACCTGCATAGTTACCGAGGAACGCGCGACGATCGCCAAACGACGGTTGATTCTTGACTTCGCGTTTGCTCATCATCTACTCGATGTATAAAAATTCACTACTTGCATAAAGGACCTGGCATAGATCCTGCCACGCTCGAAGAACTGTATCAGGTGACTGACGGTACTGCTCTAATTGTTCTTGCAAGAATTGCTTGGCATCCGCAATTTCGTCTGTGGACGGCATGCGTGCATAGAATAAGCGAAACATCACCTCAATACGTTGATTCTCATCTGGTTCCAACGACTGCAATCGCTTGGCGGTGCTCTCAGATCGCCGAACCGCGAATTCTGAGTTCAATAGTGCCAGGGATTGCAGCGGCATCGTCGAACTATTGCGACGAATGCTGTTAAAGACAATCGATGGCGTATCAAAGATCGAAAGAAAACTCAACACTTGTGTTCTTTTGTGATTGACATACAACGAACGACGGAATGCATTGGGGTCGGTCTCAAGTGCGACGACTTCACCACTATCATTACGCGTTGTGGCGAGATAGGGGCCGCCCAACTTCGGATCGATATCGCCGCTTACAGACAACATCGAATCACGAATGGCTTCTGCATCCAAACGACGCATTGGATAACGCCACAATAATCGATTACTAGAATCGATCTCGAAGGAAGCTTTATCAAAGTCGCTGGACTGACGATAGGCGGCTGAGTTCAGAATCAATCGGTGAATCGATTTCAAACTCCAGCGATTCTCAATCAGTTTCGCGGCTAGCCAATCAAGCAACTCAGGATGCGAAGGTGTTGCACCACTGACCCCAAGGTTTTCCGAGGTCGCGACTAACCCCGTACCGAAATGATGTTGCCATATCCGGTTTACTTGGACACGCGCAAGGAGAGAAGATGCTCTCGAACCTGGAGCGGTCAACCAGTTGGCCCAAGCCAAACGGCGCCCGGTTGTCTTTAGTGTTTTATCTTTCGATCGTTCGAGCAAGTTCGTCGGCTCGTCCAGGATCGAAAGCGTACCGTATTCGACGACTTCACCAAGTGTGGTGATGTTACCGCGCTGCAATAGATGAACTTCGGGCAGTTCATTGGCCATATCGGTTGTCCAAGCGATCTTGCCTGGTTGATTGCTGTTGACTTTCTTCAACTCGTCTTGAGCCGTTTTCAATTCGTCCTGAAGTTTTTTGTACTCAGTCGCAACTGCGTCTGCTTTGTTCGAGAGCGTTAGCCTTTCAATCGAGACATTATCTACGATAAAGCTGCGGCCACAGCAGTATTCAAATCCAAAACCTCCATCGGGCAGGTCTGCTTCTTTGACTTCGATCGCTGGTTCTTCTGGAATCATGTCAACCAGATGCTCAAGCCGGAACTTTCCTTTGCCTTGGTTGGTGATTCGTACGCCGTAGTTGTGTCCAGGGGTATAGCCGGTGGAACCCAAGTTGCCGATCCCCCGACTATCCGACCCCGGGTAGTCCAAGTTCAATGCACTAGCCGTTGTCGGATTGCCATCGATTAACAGATTGCCGCCCTCCACTGTACTGTTGTCATTGAAGTCGTGCAATGCGATCAGGTAGCCGATCCGGAAAGCGGGCGTGCCATCGCGATTGAGACGGTTGTCAATCAAATCAAAAGTAACCTGAATCGACTCTCCGATCTTCTCTGGCGTCCAGTCAAAGGTCTTCGTCGTTGACAACCAACTATCGCCTTGAGTGTTGCCCTCGAGAATTTGCAGCTGTCCACCCGCTGCTTTGGCGGCCGGGGCGGTTTCCGAATCAAGATTGACAACGACGGCTCCACCAGGAACGTCATCGCCAGGCGCGGTAGCACTCCAGTTCTCCTTGATCGAATCGGCATCAAAGGCATCTTCCAAAAGAACTTCGCCTTTGGCCCGATTCTCAGAAACCCACTTTTTGAAACCTGATTTCAGGGATTCAACTCGCGATTCAAGTTCGCTTTTCTGTGCCTCCCAACTTTCCTGCTCTGCTTTCAAAGGTGCGTAGACGACCCGATCGTTCGGCTTGATCCATTTTTCGATGTTGAATGCTGGATAGAAGACCGCTTGCCATTGATAGTAGTCTCGCTGCGTGATGGGTTCGAACTTGTGATCGTGGCATTTGGCACATTGAATAGTCAATGCCAGCAGCGATGATGCTGTGTTCTGCATGGTCGACTCCAGAGCGTAGTATCGGTCCGCTCGAACTTCATCTGGGTTGCCATCACTTTCTCCTGAGCCATCTTGGCCATTGCGAAGATAGTGTGTCGCTTCCAGCAACTCGATCAACTCTGGCGTGACGGTCTGCCCAGTTTGAAAGTTAGCGAGTTCATCGCCAGCCAATTGTTCGATGATAAAGCGATCGAATGGGCGATCCGCATTAAAGGAGCGTACGACATAATCGCGATAGCGATATGCCAAAGGACGATCACTGTCTGCATTAAAGTATCCATTCGAATCGGCATAACCGGCTGCGTCCAACCAATACTTTCCCCATCGCACACCATATTGCTCTGATGACAAATAATGATCAACCATGCGTGCATATTCGGCATCCGATTGGGCTGACGATGTCGCAAGTTGAGTGAGTTCTTCTAACGTCGGCGGCAAACCGGTCAGGTCGAGGCTCACACGGCGAATCAGTCGACTGAAGTCGGCCTGCGGGTTGCTTTTCAGTTGCTTAGACTCACGGGCAACCTGCAGAAAAAAATCCACTTCGTTTTTTAGACCAGCTGTATCTCTTGGTACTGGGACGGTTGGCATCGAAAGATGCCTGAACGCCCAATGATCGTCGGCTGCATTCGTGTGATTCACGGCTGGCAATCCCGCAGCTCCCGCGACGATCCAACGCTTGATCAGTTCTTTTTCACCCTCGTTCAAAGGTTGGTCAGGGGGCATTTCATTCTTGGCGATGCGTTCCCAAAGCGGACTAGCTGCCAAGTCATGTGAGACCACGACCGGAACCCCGTCAGCTCCGCGAGCGATACTGGCCGGTGTACTGAGATTTAGCTTCGCTTCGCTTTTCGCCGGCCCGTGACACTTAGTGCATTGGGCTTTGAACAAATCCAATGCTTTATCAATCGGCACAGGCTCTTGGGCAAAGAGGGTTGGTGTCGTAGGGCAAATGCAAACCCCCATTGTGATGAACAATGCACGCATCAATGAAACACAGTGTTTAGCTGTAGATTGGCAAAGCATGAAGGCAGGTATCGATACAAGCATGGTGGGTTCGGAATATTTTGATTGTAAATCAAATTTTGAGCTTTGTTGGGTCCCGACCAAATCGCGATTCAGGCATTGCAATCGGAAATCAGCACAACTGAAAAATCACAGCCTCAATGCGACATGACCTTCTGCAATCCTAGCCGCGTGGTGAAATCCTAGCCGTGTGGCGAAAAGGAGCGAGTCTCGCACTTCAAATTGCCTATCCATCCCAAGGCCGCAAGTCGCTCCATACCACCCAAATCCGAATGGTGCCACGCACCATCTGTCAGCGATTGGTGCCAGGCACCATCTGACTAGCTTTTTGTGTGTGGCACCATTCGCAGTTAGCCCAGTCTCGCACTTCAAATTGCCTATCCATCCCAAGGCCGCAAGTCGCTCCATACCACCCAAATCCGAATGGTGCCACGCACCATCTGTCAGCGATTGGTGCCAGGCACCATCTGATTAGCTTTTTGTGTGTGGCACCATTCGCAGTTAGCCCAGCCAACCCAAAGCCGCAGCTCGCACCAGCTTCCCCAGCTTGAATTGGTGCCACGCACCTTTTGCGGTTGATTGGTGGGTGGCACCTTGCGCAAGACAATTGGTGGGTGGCACCAATTGATTTCGCAGCTAATCGTTGGCGTGTTTCGACGCTACTATTTACTACTCTTATGGAGACTATCGAAATGGTTGTTTGGCAGGCTAACGACAGCTGCGGTGGCCACTAGCTTGATCGGAGATTGGCCGTGCCACCTGTTTGGGTGGTTGCGGCATGGGTGAGGGTAGGCAAAGGCCAGTCCAGTTTGCTCTGGAATCAACTTTCCTTATCCACAAACCGTCAGCGCGGCATTTTACGAATGTAGCGATGGGAACAAAATGATGTGTGTAAAAAAGCCTAACCACCAAAGGTACGGCAGTAGTTATTGAGACAGTTTCAGTTAGTCTGATTGTTCAGGGATCGTGTTTTCCGATTCGGCAATTAGTACCGATTAGTGAGAGTCTGAACATGTTCGTGAACGAGTCATCCGATTTCTTGACTGTCAGCAAGGTCTTGGAAGCAATACGCAAGCGTTGGTTCGCGATTGGCTTTGTCACGTTGCTGGCCATTGTCATTTCGGCTGGCGTTTGCATCACTTTGCCGAACGTATTCCAATCCGAAAGCATGCTGTACATCAAAATTGGTCGTGGAACGGTGGCAATCGACCCGGCGACTTCCGCGTCTGGGTCACACATATCGTTGATGGACAGTCGTCAGTCGGAAATCAACTCAGTTAAGGAGATGTTGCTATCTCGAATTGTTGTTGAGCGAGCGATCAAGGTCGTCGGCGTCGACCGCGTCATGCAAAAGAGGCCGTGGTACGAGGCAGCGATGAAGAACGCATCGGCTTGGGCAGAGGATCAAGCCGATTGGTTAAAAGCGACTGTCACTGGTGCACCACTAGAAGAGATCAAGAGCCAATCCGATTTTGAAGACTTGCCTGCTGACGAGGTTATTGAACGCGAAGCACTCGAAGAGGCCGTTGAGCGTGTGTATGACCGAGTGCTAGTCCGTTCCGCAAAAGACAGCTACACCATTCTTTTAGTTTGTCGTGCCTATTCGCCCACTCTGGCTCGTGACCTGTGCCAAGCGATAGTCGACGAATACCGTAAAGTACATGTGGAAGCGCACAGTGTTCGTGGCTCGCTGGAGTTCTTTGAAGCGCAATACAATGAGTCGCAAACACGGCTTGCGAACTTGGAAGCGGAATTGCGCGACACCAAGAATCGCACTCAGATGATGACGATCACTGGCAAGCAAGATTTGGTTTTGCAAGAGATCAAGCAATTGCAATCAGATTACATCAAAGTCAACGCCGACATCGCCGCGGCTCGCGCGAAGGATGTTGAATTGGTTGCCAAAATCGACGCACTGCCCGAACGCATGGACACCCAGCAAACAGAAGGCGTGGCGAATCAAGCGACCGATGCGATGCGTAACCAACTGTTCGAACTTGAGATGCTTGAAAAGGATTTGACCAATCGTTATACAACAACGCATCCTTTGGTGACTCAAGTTCGTGAGAAACTAACTGCGGCTCGTAAGATTTTCGATTCCCAGGAGACCGACAGAACCTTAGTGAACAAGGCGATCAATCCAGTGCGCCAAGAGTTGGAACTCGACCGCTTTCGAAATCTCTCGACTCTTGAGGGCCTGAAGGCTCAGCAAGATGAATTGACTGCCAAAATTGCGAATGCCAATACAAAAGCCGAAAAAGTGAACTCGGACGAGATCTTGCTGAACGACCTTGAGCGTCAGATCAAGTTGGCTCAAACGGATGTGATGAATTACGGTCACAAACAAGAAGAAGCTCGTCTTCTCGACCAATTGGATTCAGCCAATCTCTCCGACGTCAGCGTTCCGCAACCACCATCGCTTGTGTTGGAAAAAGTTGGTCCCAAGCGTTCTCTTTTGGTTGCTGGATGCGCCATCTGCGCTTTACTAGCGAGTTGTTGTTTGGCTGTTTTCAGAGAAAGCGCGACAACTGGAAAACCTGCTGAACAAGCTCAAAGCCTTGAAGAACAATTCGCCAAAATGCAAGAGCAATTCAATCAGAGGACGGGCGCCGGCAAGAACGAAATCAAGTCGGGCGGCGTCACAGGTACAGGCCTAGCGGCAGAAAAAACGGAAGTTGCCGAGAAAATCGAGCGCGCGGTGGCCAAGAGCAGCAAGCAAGCCGCGTCGCCATGGGGCGATTCTTAATTCCTATTCGCAACTTCGTACGCATGTCTGGTTGAATTTGAAAACGATCCGTAAAGACTCAATTCGCCGACGCGTTGGAAAACAACCAGTGGCCCAATCGTTGCCGTTACCCAAAGATCCAGCAGCCGCCGAGCGGTATGAACGGCGAGCGAAAGCGGCTGGATTTTTGTTGTCGCTCGCGACTTCGGTGGGTGCCTTCTTCTTCTTTGCCATCCAAGGAATTCTGCTAGCACGGCTGCTTGGGCCCGGACAACGGGGCGCCTTCGCTGCAGCAGTCTTGTTTCCTCACGCGTTGCTTTATCTCGGTTTGTTGGGGGCTTCGGAACTGATTGCTGGTTACGCTGCTCGCGGCTTGTCCGATACTGAGCTCCGCCGCAGCGCTGCTCGCTATGGAGCTTTCGCTGGCACTCTATCGATGCTGGTGTGCATTGCCTTGGATTGGCTTTTGATACCGGCACAATTGCGAGACTATTTACCACTGGCGATTCTCTGTGCCTTGTCCCTACCGCTGCAGCAGATCCGATTGTCGGTGCAAGCGGTTGACCATGGGCAGCGTAACATGACGCGCTACAATCAAGTCCGGTTGTATGCCGCAGCTGCATTCCCCGTGACCTTGGGGATAGGTGCCTTGTTTGGCCTGCGCGATCTCCAATGGTGTTGTTATTGGTACTTGATCAGCCAGTTGTTGGCTTGCACGTTGATCCAATGGGGCATGAAGGGATCTTGGTTTGGTAAAGGCGCCGTACCTGTTCGAACTGCTTTGCATGATGCCCGAGGCCTGATGTTGGCTTGGCTATCGTCAGAGCTGCTGGAGAGATTGGATCTTTTGCTGTTTTTACTTTTAGTCGCCAACGATGTCACGCTGGGCTTTTATTCGGCCGCAGCCCCCATAGCTGGTGCCATGATCATCATCCCGAATACCATGGGGCTGTATGCCTTTAACCGCGGTGCCAGAAAAGATGAAATTCCAAAACCACAAGATGTCAGATTTATCATGTGGCTGGGTGTAGGGATACAGATCGTTTGTGCAGTTGCTCTAGGATTGCTGTTACCGACGTTGATCAATATCTGCTATGGCAAGAACTTTACAGACACCGTTACCTTCGCTTGGCTGTTGTTGCCAGCCGGTGTGTTTCGCGGTTTGCTTCAAGCTGCAGATAGTTTTTCGAGAGCTCGCAACAAGCCTGGCTTGGGTATGCGCGCGCGCTTGATCAGTGTCCCAGTATTGGTGTCGATCGCTATCATCGGGCATCCATACATGGGGGCTTACTCCATACCGATTGGACTTTCGATCGCTCAGTTTTTGTGCTTTGTCATCGTTGCTACGGGCGTATTAAAAGACGTTCGTGAACACGCCAACGCCCAGCATCACCTCGAACCTACAACTTAGCATATTTGCGATTCTTCCATGATTGACCAACGAAGTGAGAACGCATCAAGAGTGCGCGTTTTGATTGCGATGGGAACGCGCCCGGAAATCATCAAATTGGCGCCTTTGATTTGGGCGGCTCGTAAACATTCAGGTATCGACCTGAAAGTTTGCCATAGCGGTCAACATTCGGATCTTGCCGAACCAATGCTCGACTATTTTCAAGTTCAGCCCGACATTCACTTGGACCTGATGAAGTCTTTTGGCAACTTGACGTCCCTTGCAGGTGGTTGCATGTTGCGGATGGAAAGTGTCTTTCGTGAGCATCAGCCACAGGTCATTGTGACTCAGGGCGACACGGCGACTTGTGCGGCCATGTCCTTAGCCGCTTTCTATTCACGCATTCCGGTGGTGCATGTTGAGGCTGGCCTGCGCACGGGTGACTTGCAATCGCCATGGCCCGAAGAATTGAACCGCCGCGTCGCAACACTAGCCGCTAGCCTGCACTGCGCTCCGACCGAATTCGCGAGACAAGTGCTAGTCAACGAGGGCGTTGACGCAAAGAAGATCATCGTAAGTGGCAATCCAGTTGTCGATGCGCTTCAATGGACAATGCAACGTGAGGGGCTTTACAAAGCATCGGACAATGGTGGTCCTAAGAAGTTGGTCGTCTTGACGGCGCATCGTCGTGAAAATTTTGGCAAGCCACTGGAATCGATCTGCGCCGCGGTAATGCAATTGTCTGATCGGTTTGCGGACCATCGCTTCGTCTTCGTCACGCATCCTAACCCGAATGCGGGCCCAACTGTTCGCAAAATTCTGGAAGGTAAGTCGCGCATCGAACTTGCGCCGCCGATGAGCTATCCCGAGTTTGTGCGACTGATGAGCCAAGCAAAATTGGTGATCTCTGATTCTGGCGGCATCCAAGAGGAGGCTCCAACGTTGAACATTCCATTGCTGGTCACGCGGACCTGTACAGAACGTCCAGAAGCGGTTCAGTGCGGCGCAGCAGAATTGATAGGCACAGATCAAGAACTGCTGATCCGCCGCGCAACGGAACTGCTTAGTTGCGATAAAGCTTATGGCAAGATGGCTGGCGCAGCCAATCCTTTCGGCAACGGTGAAGCTGGTAAAATCATTGTTGATGAAATCGTAGCGAGATTTGGAACCCAATCATGATCGATTTCGGAAAACGTAACCTACTAGGCATTGGTATCAACGCCGTTGATTATGAGTCGGCGGTAGCGAGTATCTTGGACGCGGCTAAGAACTCGCGGCCGATGGGCATTAGCGCCTTGGCCGTCCATGGAGTGATGACAGGAGTATTGGATCGCAAACACTGCTATCGACTAAATCAATTGGAAATGGTCGTTCCTGATGGCCAGCCCGTGCGTTGGGGGTTGAATTTGGTGCATCGAATAGGGTTGCCGGATCGCGTTTATGGACCGAATCTTACACTCAAGGTTTGCGAAGCTGCGGCTGAACAAGGCTTGCCCATCTTTCTGTTTGGTGGGACCGAAGTGATGTTGACCAAATTCAAGAGTCGCCTTGAACAGTTATTTCCCAAGATTGAAATCAGTGGCATTCGTCAATCTAAATTCCGATGCATGAACGCAGAAGAGCGCGATGAATTGGCTGAGCAAATTCGATCGACCGGCGCCAAAATCACCTTGGTTGGAATTGGATGTCCACGTCAAGAGGTTTGGGCTTACGAGTTTCGCGATCTGCTTTCGATGCCGATCTTGGCGGTTGGTGCGGCGTTCGCATTTCATGCCGGCGAACTGGCACAAGCACCAGCTTGGATGCAAGACCGTGGGCTCGAATGGTTTTACCGCTTAACGCGCGAGCCCAAGCGATTGTGGAAACGATATCTGTTTCTCAATCCAGCATATCTAACTTTGCTTGCTCTTCAGTGGACGAGACTCTATACCCTAAAGCCGGACCGTGGCGAGAAACCAACCGAACAAATTCTATATGGTTAGATGAAGTGTTTTTCGTGCGCAGGATCTGCCCAAAACCTGAATAAAATCTGAGGTAAACGTCGTCCGAACGTTGACATGCGACAGTTTTGTCGTACGATATTTTTGTCGCACGTTTTGCTTACGAGGTTGAGGAGCGGTCCATGGGTGTCCAGAAAGACCCCAAAAACGTCATTGGTCGAGACCAACTGATTCAACACATCTGGGCTCAGCTAAAGATGCCAGCTGAGCAAGGCTCGTTGCGATTCACGGCTGAGCGACGCATCGGAAAAACGACTGTAATGACGAAAATGACTGCCGAACCAGCCATTGGGTTCGATGTCCTGTTTCTTGAGGTGGAGGGTATTGACTCCTGCAATAGTCTCACCGAGATGCTGCTCAATCGAATGCAGCCACTGCTATCGAAAACCGAAAAGGCCAAAAGCTGGTTCAAAGGCTTTCGTGAAGCGATCGGTGGTGTCGAAATTGGAGGCATTATCAAATTGCCCGAAAAAAGTGAACTCGGTTGGAAAGAGACCCTTGAAAAGGCCGTTGAAGGCTTTTGCCAGAACCGGCCTGATCGCACGATCCTTCTGATGTTTGATGAGCTGCCGTACATGCTTCAGAAGATCGATTCGGTCTCATCTCGGTTGGGCAGGCCTCATGAAGCACTTACCTTGTTGGACTCGATGCGAGCGCTTCGGCAACGTCATCGCAATCTTAGAATGATCTTTGCAGGTTCTGTTGGACTCCATCATGTATTGCGCGACCTTAAGCAAGCGCGACTGCCCGCAGAGCCGGTCAATAACATGCCGTTAATTGAGATCCATCCATTGGACGACGATCATGCGCTCGACTTGGCAATTCAACTGCTGAATGCTGAACAGGTGAAGTGCGAGACGGACATTCAAGAAATTGCCAAGCGTCTGATCGCACAGACTAGCAATGTTCCTTTTTATATGGAGCGCATCACTGGTCAATTGGCATTACTCGGACGCCCAGTCACCTTGGACGATGTGGACACGACCGTACTACAACAGTTGACTAGCGATCACGACCCTTGGGAGATGGAACATTTTCGCAGTCGATTGGACACCTACTATCGGCTTACTGTAAGCGACTCTCGGGGCAATTCCATATCCGAAGCGGCAATTGCGCGTTCGATTCTCGATCACTTTGCGACGACGGATGCTTTGCAGTCGATCGAGCAAGTCTGGTCTTACGTCAAGGGGCAGTTCGCTCTCACCGACCGCCAACTTGTTGTGCAAATGCTTAAGTCATTAGGGCAGGACCACTATTTGATCTGCGATGAAAAGAAGCGTTACAAGTTTCGCTTTCCTTTGATAAGGCGTTGGTGGAGACTAGCACAAGGACTGGACTAATGAGCAACCAAAGGCTTTCCGCTTACACGCCTAGCAACATGCCTGCCGAACAATTAAGGCGATTGTTCGTGCAGCGCGAGAAGCTGCTCGAGTTGATAGTCAATCGGTTGACGACCAGCATGTCATCGGGAGACAAGCATCATATTCTGCTTGTGGGACCACGAGGCAGCGGTAAAACTCATCTCGTGTCTTTGGCCGTTTGGGAGTTAAGGCAAAAAGCAAAACTTGCGGATACGATGCGAATCGCGTGGCTTGGGGAGGACGACGTCTTTTCAGGGCTCATCCACTTTGCGTTTGCTATTGCCAAGTCGCTTGCCGACGAATATCCCGACGAGTTCCCTGCGGATTTCAAATCCAGTGTCCGCGGTCTACCTCTTGATGACGCAGCTATTGTCGTCCTGAATTCGGTGATTAAGCAACTGAAGAAACGCCACTTGCTGCTGGTTACCGAGAATTTGGATCAAACCTTCACCAGTCTTGGCGAATCGGGACAGAAGAAACTACGGGCTTTCCTGCAGGAGACACGCCGCATCGCAACGCTCAGCACCACGCAGCAATTGTTTGCAGCCGTTTCCAGTCGCAAGGAATCGTTTTTCGGCTTCTTCGACACACACCATCTCGATCCATTGACCGTTGACGACGCACTGCAACTTATACGCAACATTGCCGTGGAACAACAGAAAGCGGATCTCATCCGTTTCCTGGATTCAACCCACGCTCGTTATCGGATTCGCGCCCTTCACCACTTGGCCGGTGGAAACTATCGCATGTATGTGCTGCTCGCAGAGTTTCTCAGCAAGGATACGCTGGACGAATTGGTTTCCGCTTTCGAGACTTTGGCCGAGGAGATGACGCCGTATTTTCAAGAACGCATGAGGTCATTACCCGATCAGCAGAGGCAACTGATCAAGTGCCTTTGTGACGCAACTGGAGCTCTTACCGTCAAAGAAATCTCGGAAGAGACCTTTATCGCAGAAGGCAATTGTTCCAAACAGTTAGGCCACCTTAAATCCAAAGGATATGTGCGCAGCGAGAAGCGAGGCAAGGAATCGTATTACGACATGGCGGAACCTTTGATGCGATTGTGTCTGGAAATCAAAAATCAACGAGGCCGCCCCTTGAAACTGGTCTCGCAGTTTCTAAAGGCATGGTTCCCCGAAGATAAACTTCAGTGGTCGGAAAAGATGGTTGGAATCGATTCGCGTTCGGCGGAGTACTGCCGAGCCGCCTTGCAAGCCCATCATTCGATCGAAGACATTATTAACTCGAAGCTAAAAACCGAAATCGATCGTAAGTTGAGGGCAGGTCGTTTTCAACAGGCGCTGGATTTAGCCGATGAACTGTCGGTGGCCGCCCACGCGGAGGGGTTGCTCTATCGCGCCACCATATCGAATGAGATGTCCGATTGGCGATCCGAAATCTCGGCCTTAACCGAAGTTTTGAATTCATCTGATGCTGACATTGCTCAAAAAGCCGAATCGCTGATCAATCGTGGCCTAACCTACGGCCGGTTGGGAGAAACAAAGGCATCGCTGGCAGATTTTTCTGCGCTGATCGAGATGCCGGATGTGCCTTTAGAACCAAGAGCCGAAGCACTTGTCTATCGCGGATTGACCTTCAGCCAGTTGGGAGACACGAAAGCAGCACTCGCAGATTACACGGCGGTAATCGAATTGGACGAGGCACCTGTGGAGTCCAGGGCCGAAGCACTCAGCAATCGAGGCTGGACCTATGGCCAGCTGGGAAACAGCAAAGCTGAACTTGCCGACTACACTGCTGTCCTTGCGTTGCCCTGTGTACCGTCTGAGCAGAAGGCAAAAGCGCTGATCAATCGAGGCCTAACCTACGGCCAGTTAGGAGACACGAAAGCAGAACTTGCCGACTATACTGCTGTACTCGAAATACCCGATGTACCCGTTGAGCAAAGAGTCAAAGCGCTCGTTAATCGCGGCGCAGCCTACGGCCAGATAGGCCACTTCAAAGCGGAGCGCGCAGACTACAGTGCTGTGATTAATCTGCCCTCGGCCCCTGTTGAGCAAAGGGCGATGGCCCTTTTCAATCGTGGCGCTACCTACGGCCAATTGGGCGACGCGAAAGCAGCACTGGCTGATTGCACCGCAGTAATCGAGTTAGACAACACGCCTGTTGAACTCAAAGCCATGGCGCTTGTCGTCCGTGGCGTCACGCATTGGCAGCTCAAGGACTGGCGTGCAAGTATTGGCGATTTTGAAACAGTTCTCTCTCTTTCCAATGTTCCGTCGGAGGTGCGAACCCAAGCCTTATTCGGCCTGCTTGGCCCCGTCGTAGCCGGTTGTCCTTTGCAGCAAATTCAAGATAAATTTGCTGCGGCCTTTGAGAATGGGGATCGTCAATCGGAGCACTACGGCGGGACACCGAACGAGTTATTGATGATGGTCCTGGAACGCGGGCCTTCGGAGTGGCCAGAATACGTTGCGGCAATTGCGCCGTTCTATATCCGATATGGTGTTGCGGAGAAACTCGGGAGCGGATTGACGAGAACCATCCAGTTCCTGGACGAGAAAGACTTCTCTGCTTCACAACTCGATATCTGGAATCAAGCTTGGAAGAAAGTTGGAAACGACAGTGACGATCTGCAGATTCCGTTAGCATGTCTGGATGCCGCAGTAGAAATCCTGAAATCGGATTCACCCAATGACCGTCCATTATTTCGACTTCCCCTAGAAGTACGCCAACTAGTTCGACCTTTGCTGCGAAAGACGCTGCGCGATGACAAACTCAACTCAGGTGCATAAGCTCATCTTCACTCTGTGGGCATTCGTTAACTGACTTGCTATTTCATCGAGGGGCAGGGGTTGCTATAGTCCGCTGGTAGAGCGTCTTGCTTATGAAGGCAAAAGAACTTGACGCTACTTGGCTCCTTTCCAGAGGTAAAGCACAATGTCTAGGTGTTTATCAATAGCCGTTATCTTAGTAGCCATTTCCAGCTTCTCCGTTGGCAGTGTCATGGCAGAAGATAGGCTTCCTGGCCAGATGAAAGTTGGCGAACAACGGTTGATTCTCAACGGGTCTGGGGTAAGGACCAAAGCATTTCTCGAACTTTACTCGGCCGGCCTCTATCTGACTCAACCCAGCAATAACTCAGCGGCGATCATTGCGGCCGAGGAACCGATGGTACTGCGAATTAAGATCACATCTAGCTTCGTTAGTCAAAGTAGTCTTGTCGACTCGCTTGAGGAAGGCTTTAAGAATACCACTGGTGGTAACACTCGCGAGATCCGCAAAGAGATCGACCAATTCCGAGAGCTGTTCAATGGTAACATTACCAAAGGCGATGTGTTCGACATCATTTATATGCCCAATCGCGGTGTTCTGGTCAACAAGAACAACAAGTACGTCGGTGAAGTTAGCGGTAGTAAATTCAAGCAGGCCTTGTTCGGTATCTGGTTGTCCGATAAACCTGCTGACGGCGCGTTGAAGCAAGCGTTGCTTGCGCCTCAAAAGATTCGTTAACGACGAGCTTCGGCAATATTCGCGTTTCGACGAAAGAAATTGCCAGGGTCATGCTTTTGCTTAAGCGTTAACAACCTCGCATGATTGGGGCCATACAAGGATGGTGATCCAACCTCGGTTTCATAGGTTTGGAAATTAGCATACAAGCATTCGTTTGCCTCGGGGCGAAGTTGTTGCAACCACTGGTCGCCCCATTCAAATCGCTGATTGGATTCTTGCGGGTTATTCCAACTGTAAGCGACGCGAATATGGATGGAGTGTTCCTGGCGATGCGGAAATGCCGTATCTGTAGGACTAACTCTACAAACTGCTCCATGCATGTAGTGACTTAATCCAAACACGCAATCTGTAGAAGCACTTTTTAACTGGTCTACAAGGATCTCGATGATTTCGTCGGTGATGCTTTTGCGGTAGACCGTCTGGACAGCTCGAAATGCTGGAGCGGCTACATTGGTTGGACTAGTTACTGCAGCTTTTTCGGCAAGACTTGCGAAGGGCAGGCGTTTAACACCCATTTTAGTGACACTGCCCATCGAGCGGATCTTACCGAGCATCGATTCGGCTTCGGCGTCTGTTCCAACATGACACAAACTGATGAACACGCCGGACTCACCCTGAGTTAGATTCATATTCGCTTGAAATCCGTCTGGTGCATCATGCATCAGCTCGCGGAAACCTCGCAGGACCGTTCGTGCGTCTGCAACCGTAAAGTGAACGTCACCTGCGACGACGCTTTCGATCGGATGAAGCTGCGATTCAAAAGATGTCGTGACTCCAAAATTCGCACCGGCACCTTTCATGCCCCAGAGCAAATCAGCATCCTGCGTTTCACCTGCTTCAATCCTCTCAGCATTAGCGTTGACGATGCGGGCGGAGCGAAGGTTGTCGCAACAGGCACCAAAAACTCCAGAGAGCCATCCCAAGCCTCCTCCCAAAGTAACACCGACAGCACCGACACCGGGACATTGACCAAGGACGGGCGCAAGTCCTTTTTCGCCAGCGGCTCGTGATGCTTCACCAGCCAACACTCCAGCATGTGCACGAAGGATCCGTTTTTCTGGATCGATAGTGATTTGCTTTAGTGGAGAAAGATCAATGACCAGTCCATTGCAACTGCTCCATGCAAGATAGCTGTGTCCGCCGCCCCGCACGGCAACTTCCAATTGGTGATCGCGTGCGAACTCAACTGCGTGCAATACGTCTTCTTCGTGGCCACATTGAACGACTGCCGTCGGTTGGCTCTCGATCCGCGGATTCCAATAAAAGACGCGTTTGGCTTTTTCATAACTTGCGTTGCTGGGCAACACCAGCTTTCCTTTGAGCTTCTGACTCAAGCGGCTTAGCGCGTCTGGGTGAAGCTGGACCGCGCTTGCAATTCTCAGATTGCCCGAGCCTACCCAGTAACCAAGAACGCCGCCGAGGGTAAAAGAACGTGCCAGGAATCCTCGTCGATTTTGACGCGGTGGATCGGAATTCTTCAACTCGTTTGACCTCGCTTAGTGATGCTGTGGGTTTGTTTAGGCAAGTTGCAGAGAGGCTCCTGACCATAAACACAACCTTTTAGCGTATCTTCTGGTCGGGCAGTTCGGATTTGATACCTTCATCCATAGGCATCTTGTCATTTTCAGGGGTTAGACCAACTTCCTTCATGGCTTGCAGCAATTCGCCCTGCATGTTCTTCACGACGCTGGCGTACTTCGGATTGGCAGCCAGGTTGTGGCGTTCTTCCGGGTCGAACTCTATGTTGTAGAGTTCGGAAGCATGGCGATCCGGCCCTCCGTCACCATGTGGACTTCGGCTGTACTTCCATGTTTCCGTGCGAACGCTGCGTACGTTTGGAGTATAGGGGAACTGCTTTTCGTAGTTGTAGTAATAGAGAAAGGACTTGCGCCAATCCGCGTCACCATTCTGAACGAGCTTCACCCAACTTTTTCCGTGGACGTTCTCGAGGGCGGGAGCGCCACATAGCTCAAGTAGACTGGGAGCGATGTCCACGGTCAGCACTTGTTGCTCAACGACCTTTGGATTGTCGGTCTGCACCAAACCAGGGAATCGTACGACTTGAACGATGCGGATGCTTGGTTCATGCGCCGTTCGTTTATCCACCATCCCGTGCTCGCCGTTGAGGATTCCATTGTCGCTCATCAAGACGATGATCGTGTTATCTAATTCGCCACGTTGTTGGAGCAATTCGTACAGGCGGCCCACACTGTCATCTACGCTTTGCAGAGTTCCCCAGTACGCGCGGGTCATGGCCTCGAAATCCTTCACTGCTTCCGGCGAATCGTCAGGGAATTTTTTGCGCCAATCAAAAAGCGGGCCATATATGCCATGCCAAGTGCTAAGGCGTTGCTTTATCCAGTTGGGCTTGTCGTCGAGCATGAAGGCTGTCTCGGGGTACGGTACGCGTACCTTTTCAAAGGACCGTTCGTACTTTGGCTCAGGGTAGTAAAAACTGTGAGGTGCTTTGTGGCCAATCATCAGGCACCAGGGTTTGCCATCTCGAGGACGCTTCAGCCACTCTTCGGCCATATCGGTAACGGTCGTTGTGTAATAGCCCTTTACGGTCTCGCGCTTCGTACCGTTGATGTTGAACTCAGTGTCAAAGTATTTCCCTTGGCCTTTGTGGGTCACAAACCAGTTGAAGCCTGGCCGCGGTTGGTCGTTGTCTTCACCCATATGCCATTTGCCTATGTAAGCCGTATCGTAGCCAGCGGCTTGCAGAACGATGGGAAAGCTCTTGAGGTTCGCAGGATAGTCAGTGAAGTTGTTTATTACGCCATGTGAGTGTGCGTACAGTCCGCTCAGGATGCTGGCGCGACTGGGAGAACAAAGAGAGGTGGTGCAGAAAGCATTTTTGAAATAGACGCCCTCTTTGCCAAGACGGTCCATGTTTGGCGTCTTGAGGTGTTTGCTGCCACCCAAACCGATTGCATCCCATCGCTGGTCATCGGTAAGCATAAAAAGAATATTCGGTTTGCCTGCTGCGAAGCACTTGTGAGCCAGCGCTAATGACATTGCGATACAAATAACTGCACTGAAGAATTTCATGAGCTTAGGCCCCGTTTGTGCTATTGCGATAAGGATCGATGCAAACGAATCACAGATCATAATAATCTCTTTTTGATGGATTGGACCATGCTATGCGACCACCCAGATAACTTGCGCAAGTGATCGATCGGTCAGCGTCCATGTTCGCCGGTTGCATCGCTGCACCGAGATGGGTATCGCGTTGGTCATCCATTCGTGCGCGGTGCAAGGTGGTGCCGGCCCAGAAACAGTTGGGGACAACTGTTCTACAATGGAGAGCCGTTGTCCACAACGCGCATTACGTTGAAAGCCAAGCCAGCATTCCAACGAATGCCGGTTGGACTGCGAAAAATAGTGTCGCTGGACACTCCGTGGTCGGTCAGCGTCCATGTTCGCCGGTTGCATCGCTGCACCGAGATGGGTGTCGCGTTGGTCATCCATTCGTGCGCGGTGCAAGGTGGTGCCGGCCCAGAAACAGTTGGGGACAACTGTTCTACAATGGCCAGCACCTTCGCAAAGTGTTTATCGCAGGAATGATACTTGAGGTGGCAACTATATTTCTGGCTTGAGCACCACAACGCTTAGCGGTGGTAAGGTTACAGGCATCGATGCAGGGCGACCATGTTGACTGACTGCGTCGGCGTAGCATCCTGGATAGTTGCCTACGTTACTGCCTGCGTAGAACGAAGAGTCGCTATTAAAGATCTCTCGGTAGAATCCTTGCTTTGGCGCTCCGATGCGATAACCATGACGCACGACTGGAGTGAAGTTACATGCGACAACGACGAAATCGTTCGGATCTTCCGCTTTGCGAATGAAACTGGTCACGCTGTCGTGGCGGTTCATGCAATCGATCCATTCAAAACCTTCACCGCGGAAGTCGACTTGATGCAAAGCGGGTTCGCGAATAATCAGGTGATTCAAATCGGCGAGCATTTTCTGGATGCCGCGATGAGTGTCCCAGCCCAGCAGGTCCCACTGGATCTCGGCGTCGTAATTCCATTCATGCCATTGAGCGAACTCGCTGCCCATGAACAACAGCTTCTTGCCTGGATGTGTCCACATGTAGGAGTAGAGCAAGCGCAAGTTTGCAAATTTCTGCCACAGGTCGCCCGCCATCTGGCTGATTAGTGATCCCTTGCCGTGAACCACTTCATCATGGGACAGCGGCAAAGCGAAGTTTTCGGTGAACGCATAGATCAAGCTAAATGTCAGTTCATCGTGGTGGAAACTGCGATGAACAGGTTCGTGGCGCATGTAGCGAAGCGTATCGTTCATCCATCCCATGTTCCACTTGATCGAGAACCCAAGTCCGCCGCAGGATGTTGGACGACTGACCCCTGGCCATGCGGTTGATTCTTCAGCGATCGTCAACACGCCAGGATACTGAGCGTGAGCTTGTTCATTGAACTCACGCAGTAGATGAATCGCATCCAGATTCTCACGACCACCATAAGCATTCGGAACCCATTCACCGGCTTTGCGGCTGTAATCCAAATACAGCATGCTAGCGACGGCATCCACGCGAAGACCGTCGATGTGGTACTTGTCCAACCAGAACAGGGCGTTGGCGACAAGGAAGTTGCGAACTTCATTTCGGCCATAGTTGAAGATCATCGTGCCCCAGTCAGGATGTTCGCCTTGGCGAGGATCCTCGTGCTCGAACAATGCCGAGCCATCGAAGCGGCGAAGACCGTGTCCATCTTTGGGGAAGTGAGCTGGCACCCAATCCAAGATCACGCCGATGTTGTTTTGATGGCAGTAGTCGACGAAGTACATAAAGTCTTCTGGGGTACCATAGCGACTGGTTACTCCGAAGTATCCGACCGTTTGATAGCCCCACGAGCCAGTGAAAGGATGCTCGCTGATTGGCATCAGTTCGACGTGGGTGAATCCCATGTCTTGGCAATAGGCGACTAATTGATGAGCGATCTTGCGGTAGTTCATCCATCCATGATGACCCTCCGGATCGCGTCGCCAACTGCCTAGGTGCAATTCATATATTGAAATGGGTTTGCGAAGCGGATCTTCGCTCGCGCGTCGCTCCAGCCAACGTGAGTCGCCCCAGGTATAGTTGCTCAAATCCGAAGCGATCGACGCAGTTCGCGGTGGCAATTCCGCATAAAAACCATAGGGATCGGTCTTGTCGAGAATTTGTCCGTCGCAAGTCTTGACGCGGAATTTGTACTTCTCGCCATTGGCTAGTCCAGGAACGAACAATTCCCAAATGCCAGCAGGGATGTGCTTACGCATCAAATGTTGACTGCCGTCCCAGTGATTGAAATCACCGACGACTTGTATGAATTGTGCGTTGGGAGCCCAGACGGCAAAGTTCATTCCGGCTTGGCCATCGACGGTCCGCGCGTGGGCTCCCATCTTGTCATAAATCTTCCAGTTTCGACCTTGGCCGAAAAGGAACAGGTCAAATTCGGTCAGCAACGGTTGGACGGAATAAGGATCGTGCATCTCGGTGATTTCGCCATTCTTAGAAGCAACGCGGAGCCTGTAATTTGAAGGACTGTTCTCGCCAATAGGACAGATCGCTTCATAAAATCCTGAGGGGTGGATTCTTCGCATCGGGCGGACTTGACTGTGATTGTGATCGACCAACCAAACTTGATCGCTTGTCGGCAGGAAAGCTCGAACGGATAATGCTTGACGATCACCGCAATCGATGGCGTGTGGCCCAAGCATTTGGGCTGGATTCTCGAGCGTTCCCTCTACAAGTCGACTGATGCTCTGCAATGACAGTTGTGTTCGCACTTCGGGCTCCAAAATGACATCTTGTCCAGTCGAGTCGTTTCCAACTCGGCCCGGAACGTGAATATACCAGGATTTCTCGACGCGTCATGGCTAGTACCTCGTAAGGTCTAAGCCGGACGCACAATATGGGTATCGCAAGTTGACGATTCGCCCCCTTGCATAGGATTTAAGGTGATTCGTTAGGCTTTCTGTTGTGTAGCTTTGTCGTCAGCAAATTGGCGTGGATTCGCGAGGCCCGTCCTTCATGTCGGCGCGATGATGGGAGCGACCAAACGACGGCGTAGATAAGTTCGCAGCCAATGCATCCGCGTGACTAGTCGTTGCCACCAGTCGACCAGCTTCGATGGAATCGTCAATCGGATTTTGGGGCGTCGAAAATCTAGTGAGTCATGGTTCGCAGGCGCTTGCTCCCTATCCAGATTTTCGTTATCAACTTCGTCGTAATCCGCATCTTCTGCCGCCATTAATTGCGGATCGATGGCGTTAAGTTCGGTTGCATCCTGCCTTGGCGCTGTTGGTGAAGTATCTCGGACGGCATCTTCATCATTTGCAAGGCGCTCTGCATTAACCATGGCGGCCATCTTGGGGCCGCGGGATTCACGCTGATGAACTATGTTTTCGTGAGGACCATCAACTCGTTGAATAATTCCGTTGACCTTGGGGCGCGACGCAACAGCAGCAGCAAGTTCACTTTCATGTAGATCAACTGCGTTACCGGATGTGTCGATTGGATGTGAAAGAACGGTCAATTCGTCCATGTCGTCTGCGGTGTCTACCATCGCTTGAACGAGCGGAGATTGAAGCAAGCGACAGGTCACTTGATGAAACTTCATGGCAGAATCGATACGTTGCCAGAGGTCTGCGTTGCGTATCGGTTTCTGAACACCAAAATGTTCCCACGTGTATTCGGCTTCACGCCACTCGTTCAATCCATAGCGTAGTCCGCGAGAGACATACCGACTGGTCGTTACCAAGGTGACATGACTTGGTTGTTCAAGTGCCTCCAAGCCACGGACGACGGCTAATAGCGCTAACCGATCACGGTGAACTTCCGATTCGGAATCTGCAGCTTCGAATCGCTCCGGACCGTCCAACCGCTCCAATACGAAATGCCATCGACCGAAACCTCGATCGTTGATGGCGCATGTCCGGGATTTGCTTAAATGCGCATCGCAAAACAAAAGAAAGTGGGGCTGATTGACGACCATTCTGGACTCCAGCGATCGTTGTCGGATCGCAAGTGTTGGAATCTACCCCATCCCTGGTCGTTGACCGCCGCCCCGCATACAGCATTGGGGCTAATACGATCTTCCATTTATTTCCTGACAATGGGGCTATCGGAACGAGCGGTGCAGTCGATCGAGCTTTTCCAATCGAAATAGCTTTCCAAATCGCTTTGAAGGTCCTAATGCTCAGACTTTGCCAATTGTGCCGCCAATGTGCCGCGTCGCTCCGCCGACGCGATTCGAATCCGCTTCGTCCCGTGCGCGACGATTGCGAAGTATGAAGATCAATGTTCGTGGAGTATGAAAAAGATGTCAGTGGACAACAGAATCGCGTCGGCGGAGCGACGCGGCACACTGACTTGAGTTTCGACGATTGCGAAACCTTGCAATTCCAATTGCACCTACCATCGTGATCAGCGTCACGCTCGATGGTTCCGGAACCGCAATCAAGTTCGTCTGCAAAGTCACATTGCCTAACAGAGCAGTCGCCGATCCGCGAGAAGTGTTATCGCCAAAGAACAAGAAGTTAGGCAATGTATAAGGAACGATGCCAGACGGCGAATAGTCGCGAAGCGCGTTATTGAGGAGCAGATTGCTACCTTCAAACAAAGAGTAAGTATTATCCTGAATACGCAGTCGATAGTTGCGAGCTTGCGTGGTATCCAGATTCGCAGTTTCAGCGTGTTGAAAAAGCGGGCCAGATTGAGCCCAAACCTGGTCTTGCCAAAAACCAATCTCGATCCCTTGCAAATCACTTCCCAATAAAGTGACCGAGAATCCCGCCCGATCAGGGCTGGTGTGCACTTCGCTGTCTAGTCTCAGTGCAAACGATAGTTCGTACCCTGTGCTGCGGTTTAGACTTGGAAAAGCAGAATTCCGAATGGAACCGAGCGGTGTGTAATTACTGTATCCAGCACTGACGTTCAGATCCGTTGTCAACTGGACGCCACCTGGTTGTGCGGATTGAGAAAAAGTCAAACCGTCTGCAGCAAAAAACAACCACGGTTGGCTTGTTGGAAGTCCGGTACCGTTGTACAAGACGACGATATCGGCCTTGGCAGTATTGTTATTGAGCAGTAGCCCAAGAAATAGAATCGCTACGGCTTTAACACTCTGAAACAAGGGTTTCAACATCATTTGTATTTTGAAGTATGCGGAATACGAAGGAGCGACGTTCCTGTGGAGTACCTTTTCGCCGCCGCTCAGGTTCAGGCAATGGCCTCGTACTCTATGTTAGTCGAATGAGCGAGAGTATCCAAACGCCACAAGAAACCGAGAGCAAAATGCGGCAATTCGAGCGCTGTCTCCCGCCACATGTCTCCAGCCCGCTCAAAACCATCCCTGTTTTCTAAAGAACCAAAGCATTCCGCCAGCGGAGCAAATCATCAGCGTTAGTGCAAACCCGTAACCGTACCCCCAATGCAGTTCGGGCATGTGATCAAAATTCATTCCGTACAATCCAGCGATGAAACTAAGGGGCATGAAGATGGTGGAAATCACCGTCAGCACCTTCATGATTTCGTTCATTCGTTGGCCGACCAACGACATCTGAAATTCTCGAAGGTCCGCTGTCAGTTCGCGATAGGTGTCGACCAGATCCAGCAATTGAATCACATGATCGAAACAGTCACGTAGAAAGACTTTGGTCTCGATCGTGAACAATGGCAGATCGTCCCGAACGAGTTCATTGATCATATCGCGATGTGGTCGAATCGCTCGCCGAAGTCCTAACAACTGGTGGCGTATATCATGTATGCCCGCAAACCGTGTCTTGCTGGACATGATCTCTGTCTGAGCAAGTTGTTCATCGTACTCTTCCAGTTGATTTCCGATGCCATCAACAGCTGGAAAGTAACTATCGATAACGCTATCCAGAAGTGCATAGGCCAAGTAATCAACTCCAGACGCGCGCAGATTCCCGCGTCCTTGGCGAATGCGTTCGCGGACGGGATCCCAGCAATCACCGGGGCGTTCCTGGAAGGTCATTAAGATGCCTTCCTTCAAGAAAAAACTAACCTGTTCAGTATTGTGCCCCTCACCAGGATTACACATCCGAGCGACCATGAAAAGATGGTCCTTGAATGCATCGACTTTAGATCGCTGATGTACGTTTACGGCGTCTTCGAGCGCTAGCGGATGAATGTCGAGCAGCTCGCCTAACTGCATAATCAAATTTGCATCCCCCAGACCTGCCAGGTCGATCCATATCATAGGCCATTTGCCGAAGAGCCCTTTCAATTCCGCAACACTATGAATAGGTTGTTCATGAATAGCATTCTGGCTGTAACACATCACGCGAATGGCAGTGGGCTGGGCGTTGGGATCACTGGAAACGGTTCCAGGTGCTACGCCAATCTTTCTTGCACGACGCAATTTGACTTTGGGACGATATCGCTTGGTACTGTTGGGTTTCATGGCAACACTTGCAAGTTTGTGCGAGAGGATACTCGCCATTCCGACGAAGGTCTATGTGAACAGGTAGCTCTTGTCCGCCCGACAAAGAGCCTGATGCAATTTAAACCATCTTCGACCTCCGGTGTAGACTAATTCTGGCTTGGTTGCGTTGGTCAACGAACGCGATAGACTAAAGCCATCTTGCATTCATTGAATCACAGGCTCTTGTGCCATGCTGCAAATTCCATTTCCGAACCTAAACGCAACACGAGAAATTGCAGTCAAATTGTCGCAATTGATTGAAGTTCCGCAGTTCATCGCCTTGAACGGTGCATTGGGCGCCGGCAAAACTCAGTTTGTACGTTTTTTCGCATCGGGTTTAGAGGTTGCGCCTGAAAATATAACGAGTCCGACTTATGTTCTACTCCAGCGGTACACCGGTACGCATCGAATCTACCATTTCGATTTTTATCGATTGAAGTCGGCTGAGGAGGTCTGGGATTTGGGCTTCGATGAGATTGTCGAGGAACCTGCGATTGTCATCGTTGAGTGGGCAGAAAAGTTCCCGGAATGCATGCCGGTCGACTATTTAGAGATCCATTTCCGAATCAATTCGCAAGGCGATGAGGGGCGTGCGGCTTCAATGATGGGATTCGGCCCAAGATCACAAGCATTGATAAATAGGATGATAAACAAGATAGTGTGAGATGCTATCCGGCACTTGTGCGAGCACTGTGGCAAATCACAGGCCAGCCGCGGTGTCCCTCAAAAGGGGCTGCAAGGGAATGTCCGGTGACAGGTTGATTCTGAAGATGTCCAAGAAATTGTTCGAGAACGGTCGGGATCTACCCCTCGGCGACCGTTGAAGTTAAACTTGTGGGCCTAGTCCTTATCTCATAATGGTTGTTCAATGCTGGCCTCGTGCTGGTAGATCTGGCCTCGTGCTGGTAGATGTTGAGCGTTGGTGTTCAACACGATATGGTGTTCTGGTTCTTTTCGATTGGTCTCATGCCTAATTACGTCGTACGTTGTGGTTCAATGCGAACCCTGCACGTGATGCAAGCCCGCCAAGACTTCAAACGGGGAATGCGAGTAATCGCTCGCACCGCTCGCGGGCTAGAAGTTGGCGAAGTGCTTTGCGAAGCAGACGATCGTGCTATGGCTGCGATGGAAGATCCTTTGGGTGGCTCCATCCAGCGTGAAATGACGCCGCAAGACGAAAACGAGAATGCACACCTGCTAACCAAGAGTGTCGAGGAAGCCGACATTTGTTTTAACGTGATTCGCGAACTCAATTTGCCTATGGATTTGGTGGACGTTGAACGTGTGTTCGGCGGCGAGCGGATGGTGGTTTACTACCTTTCAGAGGATCGAGTCGATTTCCGCGATTTGGTAAAGCGATTGGCTCACGAATTTCAGACACGTGTAGAGATGCGCCAAATTGGTGTGCGGGACGAAGCTAAATTGCTAGCTGACTACGGTGATTGTGGAAAACCGGTGTGTTGCAACAGTTTTTTGAATAAGATGCCACCGGTATCGATGAAAATGGCCAAACTCCAGAAAGCCACTTTGGATCCGAGTAAAATATCGGGTAGATGCGGTAGACTGAAATGCTGCTTGCGTTATGAGTATGATGTCTACGAAGAGCACCGGAAGCAGATGCCACGCGTTGGTGCTGATATTGTTACCAGCGAAGGCCGTGGACGCGTGCTCGGGCAAGAGCTATTGTCCCAGCAATTGCTTGTGCAGATGGAAGACAATCGCCGAATCATGATTCATGCAAGCGATGTTCTTTCTGTTATCCGACGCGGCAATCAACCCGAACCCAATGAAGACGAAGATCAAGAATAAGGCATTGTAATGAGCGAAAAAGTTCACCCGATCATCGAGCTCTTGCAGCAAGATCAGCGTTATCACATCGAAGCGTACCAGTTTGTACGAGAAGCATTGGCTTATGCACAAGAAATTCTAAAGATGCCAACGCGCGGCGGCGAAGGTGAGCACCATATCACCGGCCAACAGCTTTGCGAAGCGATTCGGCAATACGCCGTTGAACAATATGGATTTATGGCGAAAACAGTACTCAACAATTGGGGAGTTCACTGTACAGGCGATTTTGGTGAGATCGTCTACAATCTCATACGGATCAAACAGATGAAAAAATCCGACTCCGATCGCCGCGAAGACTTTGACCAAGTTTACGAGTTTTCAAGTGCTTTCGAGCCTGTCTTCCAACTAGCAAACAGTGAAAAAGATTAGTGCTTTGTGACAATTTAACATAAGGGTTACGAGGTCGGGAGTTTTTTTGACCATTGAACGTAAACCTAATGCTGGAAGGCACTTGCCGAAAAAAGACTCCCGTCCCCTTTCGCGTCGCTGAACCCTAAAGTCAGTTCGCGTCGCTGAACCCTAAAGTCAGATTGTGTCTTACTGCTAGCTAGTTTCCTACCGAGAAAACATTTTCCATGCGGCGTGTAGTTTTGGCGATGAGTGGCGGCGTTGACAGTTCGGCTGCTGCCCATCTGCTACTTGGCGAAGGGTACGACGTCGTCGGAGTCTTCATGCGCCATGGGGAAGAGTCGGCTGCGTCCTGCAAGACTTCGGACGGTTCGGCCAATCCGCTTCTCCCAATCCTGCAAGGCCGGATGGATCACAAGCAAGGATGTTGTAGCGCTTCTGACGCGATGGATGCCAGACGTGTTGCTGACAAGCTTTCGATTCCGTTCTATGCGTTGGATATGCAAGCCGATTTTCGACGTATCGTCGACTATTTTGTAGATGAATACACTCATGGCCGGACGCCAAATCCGTGTGTACAGTGCAACAACTGGATCAAGTTCGGGCGGCTTTTCGATTACGCCGATAGTGTGGATGCCGAATTTGTTGCAACCGGCCATTATGCGCAATTGGTGGCCGCTGAGGATGGACCGGCACTCATTCGAGGAGTTGACTCAAACAAAGATCAGTCCTACGCATTGGCCGGTATCGATCGCGCGTTCCTCAAGCGTATGCTCCTACCTGTCGGCAAGTTCCTCAAGCCCGAAATTCGTCGCTTGGCAGGTGAAGCTGGCCTGAAAGTCGCTGATAAACGCGACAGCCAAGAGATCTGCTTTGTTAATAATGGAAAACATGCTGAGTTTGTGAGAGCTCGCACGGGTGCGCAAACTAATGGTGATATCCTTACGACCGATGGTGTCAAAGTTGGAGTGCATCAAGGTATCGAAGGATTTACGATCGGGCAACGCAAAGGCATCGGCGTAGCCATGAAGGAACCGTACTTCGTTGTTCGCATCGATCCTCAGACAAACGCGGTTATCATTGGCCCCAAAGACGCGTTGGCTGAGTCGACGTTGGTTGCTGAAGGAGCCAACTGGTTGATCGATCCGCCAACTCATGCCTTCGATGGATATGCTCAGATTCGGTACAACAGCGATCCCGTGACGGCTAGGATTGAACCGATCGATGCCAAACGATTCAAGGTATACTTTGCCGCCCCCGCAATCGGCGTTGCGCCTGGGCAGTTATGTGTCGTCTATCGAGAGGATCGCGTGTTGGGTGGTGGCTGGATTTCTTCAGAGAAATAGAACTCTGGAATGCGAAAAATGGCGAACGAGCGATTGACGGTCGTGACGGGATACATCAATTCGAAATCCAGCGGCTTCTTTTGAATGCGACGATCGACCAACACCCACCGGAAGTCATACTTCTTGGCAAGGGTCAAGATTTCGTTCGATTTCCACTCAACGCGTCCACCTTCAAGCGTTCTAGCTTGCCGGCATTCTTTGACACGTTCGTACCACTCTATCAAAGAGCGATTGTCTTGGGGAACGTCCTTCCAACTGACGACTTCAGCTCGCTGGGCGTACCACTTGAAAGTTTGCTGAAATTCGGGCGTGAACCAAAGCGAGTCCTCGGGCGAGTTCTCGCGAATCCAAACGCACGCGGCCAGCCAATCGACATAACGATCGGTCGCGATAGCCTGGTTGGCTGGGGCTTCCAACACGATATCGTCTGCGACCGGATTGAGTCGATTTAAATTGTGATTCACTCGCCAAACCGTCAGTCCCAACACGCAAATACTGCCACAGGTAATCCCAAACATTGCGAAGCCCGCCGATTTCCTTGCGTCTTTCGAAGGCGAAGATCGTTTGTTTTCCCCGACGGACGGAAGGATAAGACCATCTGATATCCATTTCCAAAAAGTAAGTGTCCAAGCCAAAGGCACGACAATGTCAAACCACCTAAACCAATAGAAACGAAGGATTGGCGACGCGAATGAGGTGTTGTTTTTTGAATAGGCCAAATCGACCGCGAGCCCAAAAAGTGCAAAAACGACCGAGAGCCAGGCTAGTTTGATTACGAGTGGCGTACGTTCGCCGAAGATTTGTGCGTTTCGCTGCCATCGAGGTAATAGTGTCGCGATTGTCAACATCGAGAGTGAAATCGCCCCAGCCATGTGGCGATCGAGAGCGAATAGACGCGGGCAAAGGTGATGATAGAGTCGAAAGTAAACGTGGATCGACGAAGCAACAACATTGCCAACTCGATTCGGACTCTGGAGTCCCATTGCGGCCGGAAGGACTCCAATCAACCCGAGAATGGTTCCGGCAAGTAACCACGGGATTTGTGGTCCAACGCGTGTTGCCAAATTCGGAAGCAGCAGCCATGCAATCCCAAAGCTAAGGCCCGCCCAACCGCCAGCCAACGGATGCCAGGCTACCGCAAGTCCACACCAAACCCAAACACGGTTCCACGAGTCCTTCGTTGCCTGGGCAAGAGCAATGATGATGCATCCATATGCGAACGACTTTCCCTCGAACCCGCCGATCGCCCACTCGCCAGCCCAATTCCCTAAATCCACTGCAAAATACCAGGAAATCAGCGACAAGAATCCCACGGCGGGGGTCAGTTCAAGAGCCACTCTCAATTGCCTCCAGGCGTATGCCATGAACGCCCAACAGAGCAATCGGCCGATCCAAGCAACCGCAAACAGAGGCATGAACCTGGCCATCCCTCCACCCAAGGTGGCGGACAGCCAGTGCGAATCGTGCGAACTGAGGAAGAGATCGCGACTGCCGAAGGTTGGATCCAGAGCGTGTTTTGCCTTGGGAAGGTAGTGGGATTCGTTAACTCCGGGGACCGGCTCGCCAGCAACTAGAACGATTCCGGCAAAAAGCACTGCAATTTCCAAAAATGCGGCCAGAAATTTCTGCTCTGAAAGTTTCGCCATTTTTTGCCTGCCCAGCCCGTTCTAACCCTAGAAATAGCCAAAGATGCCCGATTCGGCTGACTATTCCTAGGCTGAATTTAAAAATTTTGCAAAAAACGGCTTCAGATTGACTTGTTTTCTTGACTGTATCGTGTTCGTACGTAGAGTGGATATAGGAAGCCAAAAGAGTAATCTGGCTGAAGAACCGTAATCATCTCAGAAGTTGTTCGCCGAGTTTTCCGCTGATGGACCAGTTGGTTCTGGTCATGAGGAGTCGGCCAAGGGCCATAAGCCAAAGGAAGGGTCCGATGTTAGTACTATCCCGGAAGAAAAACGAGAGCATTGTCATCAACAACGACATCACCATTGTTGTCGTAGAAATACGTGGTGACAAGGTCCGATTGGGGGTTGAAGCTCCTCGAGAAGTTCCCGTGCATCGTCGTGAAGTCTACGATGCTATTCAGCGTAGCCAAAATGCTGACGATACGTCAAGCACTACAGCACCTGAATAAAGGCTCTTTTCGCAAACCCGCAAAGTTTAAAATCGAAGCATTGAGCCTGTATCAAACGTGTTCCTAGGGACGCGTTTGATATGGGCTCTTTCTTTGCGCACCTACGTCGCGCTGTGTACGGGTCGTGCTGTATGCACCGCGCTTCATTAGCTTAAGGCAGGCTCCATGGATCTCGATTGTCTCTGGACGCGAGTCTATTCATCTTCGAACGGAAGTTCGTCCGTTGTACGTGTCGCGAGCCCAGCCTTGAAATGGGTCCTACAAACGGATACGTAGCGCTCATTGCCACCGATCTGAACTTGTGAGCCCATTTTCACAGGCTTGCCCGCCTCGTCGATTCGCAGCTGAAATGTGGCTTTGCTGCCGCAGTGACATATTGTCTTGATTTCCACCAAAGCATCGGCCCAGGCCAGCAGCTCCATACTACCCTCGAACAAGTTACCCAGAAAGTCCGTGCGAATGCCGTATGCCAAGACCGGCACGTTCATCAAGTCGCACACATCGCTCAGTTGCCGAACCTGGCGACGAGTCAAAAACTGAGCCTCGTCCAGCAGCAAGCAGTGGAATTGTTCGACGGCGTATTGACGCTTGGCCATCTGATAAAGATCGTCTGCTTGCGTAAAACTCACCGCATCCGCTTGCAATCCGATTCGCGACGCGATCCGACCACTACCGAAGCGATTATCCAGTTCGGGTGTCAAGACATACGTCTTCATGCCACGCTCGTGATAGTTGTAATTCGACTGCAGCAAGATGGTCGATTTGCCCGCATTCATTGCCGAGTAGTAAAAATAGAGCTTGGCCATAGGTCTGTTAAAAGGAGGTCCGCATTGATTTGGAATAGTTATCGATCAGCAGTATAACAAGATCGATACTACGGATATGGCGAATACTCTTTCATTCATCTGCCTCTCATGAATGAGTTGAGAGAGCGATGCCCCTGCTTCGATGGAAATCAACCTCGCCTGATCATGCAGCATTTGCTCGATATCCGTGGCAGGGCCAGCCAACATGATTACTGCTCGCGCCGAAACTTGTGTTGCCATGACGGCCGCGACTAACCCACCTTCGCTGTGCCCAAGCAATGAAATGCGGTTTGGGTCCAACTCAGTTTGCTTTTGAAGCCATTGAAATGCCGCAATCGCATCGGCAACGGAACCGTCAAAATCCTGGTTGGTTGCATCGCCCGTAGATTGACCAACGCCCCGGTCGTCATACCGCAGACTGGCGTAACCTAGATTTCCAAGATAATCAGCAATGCGTCGAAAGGGTTTATGTCCGCAGACCGTTTCATCTCGATCATTGGCACCAGAACCAGAAATCAGCAACAATGCTGGAATCTCTGCTATACCATCCGGTAACACAAGGGTGCCTGCTAGTACGGCTCCATTCGCTTCAATTTCAACTTCTTTTGAAATAAGTGACATGATTAATTGACCACCTCTAGCGCGGATTATTCATGAGCTACAAAAACAGCAGGCTGCTGCAAAAGTCGACTCACAAAATAGTGTGGACGAATACTAACCCGAAGCGCGAGCGAGGGGCCGTTGGAAATCCCTTGCTTCCCTCCCTTACGCGTTGGGTTGCTTTTTTCACCAGCCTGCTAGTGCTTTGTCCACATTAGATTTTTGGGGATGGGGGGGAGGAGCACGCGTTTGACTTGGCGACAAAGTACACTGATGTGTCCCGTCCATGTGCATTTGGGTATCGCCCCGACACATGAATAATCCGGGCTAGCACATTGGTATCCTTGCTATTTTCCGTTAGTGAACGGAGGCAGTTCGAAGCGAGTTGGATTTTCCGTAACGCGTGGATCACCCGCTCGCTTTAGTTCGTCCATCAATCGAGCTTCCAATCTGGATTTGATGTCCATGTATTTTGCATCGCCAGCAAGATTGCGAACTTGATCTGGATCACTTGCCACTTCGTACAATTCTTCCGTCGGTCGCTTTCCAAAGGCAAACTCGTAGTGCCACCGCCATTCTGATTCATTGCGATGGGTTACCAACCACGCTTTGGTTGGACTGGCGTCCATGTCGGAAAACGCGGTGTAAGTCGTGTTTTGCAAATCATCGAAGCTTGGAGTATCAGTATCGGTGACGCCAGTCGGAGTCCCCATTGGCCAACGATCGGATTGGAAGTTTCGAATGTAAACATACTCGCTCGTGCGAAGTGCCCGCATCGGATAAGGCAGATTCCCCTCTCGAGCTGACGCAACGTGGCGCTCGCGACCTGTGATAACCCAATCACGTGTCGCGTCAACTTGTCCACTGGATTCCGATTGAAGGATTGGTACTAGACTGCGACCATAAAGGTTCTCCGGAGGCGTTGCCCCTGCAACCTCCATAAAAGTAGGTGCGAGATCAGGCAACCGAACATAATCATCAACGACACGATTACCTTTGCCGCCTGGTACCTTCATAACCAGGGGCACACTGACGCCCATATCATAGAGATTGCACTTGCCAGACGGGACACCGGGCATACCATGATCACCACTTAATACCACAATCGTTTTGTCAGATTCGCCCGATGCGTCTAACCGTTTTAACAACTCACCAACATACGCATCAACCGCTTGACACTCGCCGAGGTAGTCGGCCACATCTTCTCGAATCTCTGGAACATCTGGTAGAAACTTAGGTAGCTTGCCTTTCAGGGAATCTGGATCGATGTTCCAAAGTTTCTTTCCCGATCCTTTTACCCAAGTTCGATGAGTGGTCGTGCATCCGAAGAAATAAAGCCAGGGTTGACCTGCCGGTCGATCAGCGAGAAACGCATCGAAGTTCCCTCGCACTTGGGCCAGTATCTGCTCTCGAGATTGCTCCAAAGTCATGCCTCTCATCATTCGGGACGTAACCTCTTCGGAGAAGTTGTTGGGAGCCCTCCCCGCCTTCTCGTAGGCGTACTTTTGTCCACCGAAGGGCGCATCGGCCGGCGTACCAGGACTCCATACCTTATAGCTCTTTCCGATATGATAACCCGAATCTTTCAACACAAGAGGAAATGTTGGGATCGCGCTATCCCATTGCGCTCCATTGAGAATAGCACCACGCCCAGTGTTAAAGAAATGACGTCCTGACAACATCGAACTGCGGCAAGGCGTACAACTGGGCGCATTGACAAAGGCGTTTCTGAAAACAATCCCATCCTTTGCGACGCGATCGACGTTAGGCGTTTTCACTACGTCGTTGATCGTTGGTCGACCATCCAATCCTCGATAGCAACTCGCATAGCGTCCCCAATCGTCGCTGAAAACAAAAAGGATGTTGGCCCGCTTGAGATTCACTTCGGCATGAGTGATGGCAGAACCAGATGACAAGAGAACCATTGCAAACATTAGGACGTTAGGTTTCGCCATTTCCGATCAACCTGAAAGAGAGCCAATTAAACCTGGATGATACCGAATCTGAGCATATGGATGTATGCATCTCAGTGCAAGTCGTTGCGTGCGCATGTTTTGATTTTGCGCACTTCTGCTGAGAAATAGCAAGGCATATTCCCACACCGACAGGCTTTGCAATACCCGATGGGATATCAGGACGAGCTATTGTCCTTGAATGGTTTTCTCAAGGCGACGAATCTGCGCGCGCACAAGCTCGAGGTCTGGATAGATTTCGACCGATTGTCGAAACCAATGGAGGGCTTCTTGCAATTCCCCCAACTCGACAAAGCAGTGACCAAGTCCAATCATCGCAGCGTAATGATAAGGATTCAGTTTGATCGCTTTGTGGCAATCCTCGATTGCCTTTTCAGTTTCGTCGAGCTGAAACTGGGCTAGTGATCGCTGGTGATAAAGTTCAGGCGAACCATCGGTCGTATCAATCGATCGTGTCGCAAGTTCAACAACTTGTTGGAAATCGCCACACTCGTTCAATCTGACAATCCGCTCGAGCATTTGACGTTCACTTGCCGAACCTTCGCGCAGCCAAATCGCTCGCAACGCATCATCCACCACCAACCGAAGCTTTCGGTCACTACTTCTAAGGCATGGACCGAGAGCCGAGTTCGATCGACTATCTCCAATCAATCCTAGCGCTAAAGCTGAAGCACGCCGAGCGTAAACGTCTCCGCTGACGACCAATCGCTCTAGCGTCGAAACGGAATAACGACTGGCAACGGATGCGATGAAACGAGCCGTATCCGAATCACTTAGATAGCGATGGTAGAAACGCAGCAATATCGATTGCCGGGTAGCTCGTTCTGCCAACTTCGATGCCTTCACAAATTGACGCGCGGTTGAACTTCAAAGATGCTTACAATGCCCGCTGGGCAATTCCAGTATAATCCGGATGGTCTCTAGGGCAATTGTTGGAAATACTGCGTTTTTGAACCGTTTGTTTGCCAGATTTCCATCATCGGCGGTAGACCTTGCGCATTCAGCCCAATTTAGTGCAGTGAGTTACGAGATGCTAACTTTAAGCAGGCTTTTTCGATTATCGCTAGTTTGCTTGGCGGCTTATGGCGCGTACCACATTCTTGCAGAATATCGCTTTTCTCAAGCTTGCCGATTGGAAATTGAACGGATCGACGCTTCGTTCAACAAGTTACTAACGAGCTCCAATTGGCCCTATGTGAAAGTTGTAAATGGTGGTCAATACCAGTCGAGCAAAACCAATAAATCAAGCCTAACCAGTTGGCTCTACTATGTGCCAGCCGACAAATCGATCACGATTCTTCATGTTGCACCAGACATGAGCGAGTCGATCCTGCTAGAGATCCCTGCCAGCGAAAAGGAGCAACGAGGTCGACTTTATGTTCAGCTAAGTGTCCAGCCGGAAGGCAGTAAAGTTGAATTCTTTGGTACGGAGTCACTGATTGCTACCTTCAATGCCGTGGAAAAATCCAAAGTGGAATTGAACGAAATCTCAGACCTCATTTCATCAACGATGGACAATGGCGAGATATTTAAAACTTCCTGGCCCGCACGAATCCCTCGTTGGAGACCCGTCGCTGTCGGAGACCTCGAATGTTCCAACACCCAATCCATTGTGCTTTGCAAGTGGGTCGAAGAAGAATTCGACGAGAACTCGGCTTTGATCGAACGCCATCACGCATTGAAGATCATCTGCAAATGACATGAAGGACAAGGTTGCTCGATCAATCTCTGCAAGTTCCAAAATAATCTCAGCTTTGCGCTAGAAATCTCATATACATCCACACGGACTGTAAAGAGGGCAACAGATAAAACGCTTGAGCGAGAAATGTCCTCAGATTGGAGGTTAAGTGTCCATTCCGGAAATTCCACCCAGCCCAGCGAAGAATCGCAGTTCCAGTGGATGGCTACACCTTCGGCTGGACACACTGCTTTTGCTGGTATCACTCGCCGCAGTTGGAACAGCATACTATAAAGCCAGATCAACGCGACAAGCTTGGCAAATTCGACTCAACCGACTGGAGACGGCCAGTGGCCTGCCTTCAATTACTGACATCCGCCAAGCGGAAGTTTCTGGATTGACCTTTCCGACAAATCGTAGGAACTCAATCTGGTACGTCTGGGTTCCAATGGGAAAATCCGCCCAACTCCGCATCGCAACGAACGGCTTTTCTCAAGAATTTCCGGAGCATTTCGAATCCTTCACACTTGGCCCCGGTCGCCATCGCATCGCCATCAAAAACGAACATTCGAATTCGAAAACGATGATATTGGTGGACGACAAGGTGATTTGGGAGCGAGCACCCGATTCACGCTGGAATATCGGTTACCCTTGGACCTATTCGCTGGCAACCAAGGGCATCAAATTTCCAAAGTCACCTGAGCCGATTTTTTTCGCGAGTGGAAATCTGAGACTCAAGGCAGATGAAGAATTCAAACCGGAGATGCTGGACTTTGGCTTGAAAGTCTGGCTGGTAGAGGATTGAGGATAGTCGGTAGTCTTGGTAAATGTATTCCGTACCGTAAGACATCACTGGAGATGTTTTCGCGTCTGTTTTGCAGTTGTCGATATGCGGAAACGTAGAAAAAACCCGCTGGTCGTAGACAACTGATTTGCCCCAAAATCCGTTGCCACAACCAGCGGGTTGAATCGTTACTTCCTTCACAGGTCAAATGTGTTCGCTAGTACACAGTGCTGTAAAGCAAATGCTTGTGATGCGGAAGCAATGGTTCCAGCGGTACGGTGATGACAATTCTGTTCGGCGACAACCCAACCTTCACAGGTCGGTTTCGAAAACGCGACTCAATCGAACGAACTGTACTCTCCAACCAATTCCACGTGGTGGTATCGTTGCTGTCGAATCCGTGTTCGAACTCGACATGAGCTTCATCGCGCTCGGTGGAAACCTTCAATTGCAGAAGGCTATCGTTTGTTTCCGTTGCATGCGTTCTGGTGATGAGTTCCGCGCAGATATTCACAAGGGTTGACGGCAAGTAAAGGAAGTCTGCCGCGCCCTCACGACGAACAACACACAAATTGCATTTGTATTTCGGACCTTGAAGAGCAACCACCGACCGTTTGATTTGTTCCAGAAACTCCGACGTGTCAAAACGCGTCGAGGACTTGGGCAGCCAATCGTTGATCGGGTTGGATTCTGTTGGCGTTAGGTGAAATCCATTCGTATCAAGAGCGATTGTTGCGACCAAGCCAAAGAGCGAGATTAGTGGTGCAAACTTCAACGTAATGTTTTGGAAAAGATCCTCTTGCCTCGAGTTGAGGAATAGGAACCCTTGAATTTCTTTTCCTCGACCAATGGCCAAGCACAATCCGCTACGATGTCCTTGCTCTGATATCAAAGCGATGGATCGCTGGGCCGGTTTCTGTTGTTGGCAAAAGGAACTCAAAACGCGCTCGCTGTCGGCAAAAATACGCATCGTTCCAGGCAGCATTGAGAACAGCGAGCCTTCGGGATTCACAAAGCAAGAATATCCCTTCTTTAAAGCGTTCTCTGCGCATCGCTCACTGATACAAGCGTCTACGACCACCAGTTGGTTGGCTTGATTGACGCGCCCTACAAGGCAGACACGATCGACTTGATTGAAGAACTTGTGTCCACGAAGGACATGCATCAACCGGTTGGCGGGATGTCCGCTGTGAGTTCCGCTGGCCAAATCTTCGGCTAACGCTGCCAGTTGCGATACAATCCAAGTTTCTTCCTCTTCGCATTGGTCCAGCGAATCGAGACGTGAACTGCGATACACGTCCATGTCGCGGTGTTCAGGATCAGCGGCGTCGTCAGCAACAGGTCGAGTGGGCGGGCAACCAACTTTGTCCTCGTCGGTGACTAATGGAGCGGCGATCTCAGACGCACCAATCGAAAAACTGGATAGCAGATTCTGAACAATCGTCTGCGACCTTGCATTTCCAATCGAATTGGGTTTGTCGAGCAAGCCGCTTAGTGACTTCATTGCGACCGCAATCGCACTGCTTTGCGTTGACGTGAGCTGTTTCCCGCCGTCGCCGAGGGACTGAACCACGGCACTGACGGTACGGCAAAGTCGCACCGCTCCTGGAAACCCAAGAAAGGATCCTTGGTAGGCAATTTCCTTTAGGCTTAGCAACAACTCAGTTCGACGAGAAACGATTTCAAGGGGATTGTTCCAGTTGGTTTCTTGGATGAGCTTCTGGGTACCAGATACGATGTTCTCAGAGAACTTGCGATTTTGAGACGTTCCAGCCAAATCCGCATTAATCTGTGATTCTTGATTCATGGTTATAGATATCCCTCGCTGCAAAAGCAGCCGCATTCGATGGTTCGTATAGTTCGTTGGACGCAATGACTAGTTGCTGATTTCGTCTTCGTCATCGCCACCCCGATTGTGCGCGCCATCGCAAAATGGTTTGTTCAAAGATTGTCCACAGCCGCATAGGACGTGGGCTTTTTTCTTCTTATCTGCACACAATGGCCGGCCATACTTGTCGGTTATGTTGACGTCACCTTCAATGATGATTGGACCTTTGGGGTTGCAGCAAATCTTCGTGGTGCAGGTATCGCATGGATTAGCCATTTGTCTCTCCAAACTGGGCTCAAAAAAAGAATCGATGGAACGGTTGCGTACGCTTTAGAACAATGGTCTGAGAATATGTGCAGACCAACCCAGGCCCTGATACTCTCGATACCCCTTACTTCGGGACGACCCCATGATGTAAACATGATCTCCGAGGCGGAAGACTCCTGATGCGGATTGCCCGGCCGCCAGATCTCGGTGTTCGGCTGGTAATTCAGGCGTCGATCCGATTGGAACGATTTGGGCATCAGAGGATTCAATGACCTCAAAGTCGCGACTGGCATAGAACGCAATACAACCTTGCACGCGCTTGCCATTGCGATCTTTAGGCAAACAGGTCTTGAGGATCTTTCCGGATTCCGTGACCCAATCAAAAAGACTGCCAAGAACGCCTATGACTTCGCCATTTCGGGAACCGTTCTCCCGTACTGCGCCTGAGAAGATCAAAGAACTTCTTCCGTTTCGCTCCAACTCGGTTGGTCCGACGTCCTGGACAGAATACTCTCCGACATTCTTGCTCCTCATGGCTTTGGTAAACCAAGGTTGATCGGCTACACGAGCTTCCTTGATGTCCGGAATCAATTCGGGATTGGACGCAGCGAGAATGCGACCCATCCGACTGGTCAAGACCAGATTGCGATACATTGCATAACTGCTGTTCACGTCCAGCAACCGTCGACTGGCTGCTTGCAGGTTCTCGTCGCTCGGGTCCAGAAGGGCTTTCCAGAGGTACTTGTCCGTGGCCCACCATCGAATCGCTGCCGAACGCTCGAAGAGGTTGCGATCGATCAGATCGATAGCCTGTTTGGAAAAGGTCTCAAGTGTTTGCAGATTAAGTCGCAGTTCGCCGAACGCCATTTCGCGAAGCAATTCTTCCATGCGGCTGGTCGCAAAATCACCGGTTTCCGTAATTTGTTCAAAGACAGGTCCCAATGCGACCCCGCGTTTGCCTAACTTGGATGCAAACACGATCCCGTTTAACGAAATCAGCTTGATCGATTGCTTGTCATCCTGAACTTTGACATAAGTATCTTTGTTGATCTCGGGAATAAGTCGTGAGCGCATTAATTCGTCGGGACTGATTCCGTTGATATGGCAATTGGCTTCGCTAGCGAAGATTTCGATGCTGGGCACAATCAGGTGCGAACTCCAACCGAGACCAGGAAAGTCCAGGTAGCCGTCCGACATTGCCGAAAAGATGGCTGAGTCATTGCCTTCGATACTGGCGTAACTGCTGATCGTCCCGCCCGACTTTAGTTTTCGATGGCCACGCGGCAAGTGCGCTTGATCCCCCACGGCAATGATGTTCGGATCGCTTGATCCCACAATCCGCCCGCTGGTATCGGTAAAGAACGAATACCATCCGTCGCGAGTATCCCCATCGTTCATCGTGGGCATATAGTCCTGTAGAATGATACGAGCCTCTTCTTCTAAATCGAAGAAGGCTCCCATCGCACCGATCGAAAGTTCCAGATTGTTTAGCAAACGAATGCGAGTGCTAAAGACCAGGCTATTGCCTGAGTCAACGATCGAATGGTTGGTTTTCTCGATGGCATAGTCGCACGTCTCGGTCGGATCCATCGCTCGCTTGAACCAGGCTTCATCGGCAACCGATTTACCGAGAACCTGTTCGCGGCGTTTCGGATTCGCGTTCGCTACGACAGTTCCATCCTGCAACGTTATAACCAAGTCCCGATAGAGAGTATAGGAACTACCGATATCTTCCAGTCGACTACAGGCGTTACCTACATGCAAGTGTACTTCTTCGATGTTCTTGAGCACCTTTTGCAACATCGCTAGCGTGGCTTCCTGACTCTTGCCTTTGCCAAGTTGCTCAGCCAGTGTGTCGACTTTGACCTTGAATTCTTTATAAATCGATTGACAGAACATTAATTCCAATTTGCGCGGACGATAGGCACAGACGTCGTCCACATACTGGCTGATGTCACGCATCGTCCAATTGGTCTCTAAGGTGGGGACTTCGAAGGCGACTTTAGCGGCATCCAGATACTCACCCATCTCGCCAAGGAGGTTCGTAAGCGTGCGACTGATTTTCGCAATCCGCTCGAGGCATTCGACGAAAGCCGTCTCCATGGCCCACCATCGAACGTCGCATGTTCGTTCCAGCAACGTACGATCGATCAAGTTGATCTTGATGTACGCAGTGGTGCAGTAAATGGAACGACAGAAGTCTTCTTTGGCTGCGTAGAATTGATCAAAAAGGTTCTTGGTGCCGTCGTGCAATTCGGCGGCAAACGTTTCGACACGCTCCATTAGTTCGGTGATCTGCTCTTGCTCCGTCGCAGTTTCACTGATAGCCGCAGCCGTACATTTGCCTTGGTTGCAAATGGGGGACACCCCAATCAACTCGTTGATGATCTTTTCATAGAACTCGCGGTGATCATTGGTGATCAGCGAATTGAAGATACTGAACTTGTGCTCTGCTTTTTGATCAATGATCATACATCACCCTTCTTGTTTCCGTTCAAGAGTTCCTCAATTAGCTTTCGGATGGAAATCATCGTGAAATATTCATCTTGGATCTCGACAACACCATCGACAAAGTTTTGGTTCACGTGAGGTGGCGCCGGGTGCATTTCCTCATCGGCCAGATGATGGATCTGCGATGCCGAATCCACGCTCAATACAACTGGTTCTTCAAATGCGAACAGGCCAAGGTCGCGAGCCTCTTGCACCAGTCCACTTGAGGTTTCAAGCAAAATCATTTCTCCTAACTGCCCCGCCGGCCGAGGACCAACTTCGAAGCACTTTCGCATATCAATAACGACTGCCGTTCTGCCTCGAATATTCACCAAACCATCAACGCGTTTGTCCGATCCCGGCACATGCGTTATTGGCAAGGGTCGAAAGTATTCTTCTACCACCAGTGATGGCAGGGCGAATTTTTCGTCTTGGATATAAAATGTTGATATCTGCATGGTTGTACCTATCGCTTCGTGGGAGCCCGTCGAATCTGAAGGCACTCGGAAACCGTCGCGCGGACTTGGTTCTTGTCAATCTTGACCACGTATCGATCAAAGCCCAGGTTCAATCCTTTTTCGCGGAAATGATCATCTGACAACGTGGTTAGCGCGACCAATGGCAATTGGTCGAAACGCCTATCTTCACGAATTTTTTCGGCCAATCGAAATCCATCCATCCGCGGCATGTTAATGTCGGAAATGACCAAGTTGTATCTTCCCGGTTCCGCTTGTAGCTTTTCCCAAGCTTCCAAACCATCGTTGACGATTTCGATCTGCCATTCGTCACGTTGCATGTATTGGGAAATCAACTTGCGGAAAAAGAGACTGTCCTCAGCCACCAGTATCCTTGCGTACCCAGTGTTTGAATCCTGCATCAGCAGTTTGTCGGGAGAATGCTTCTCAAAGACGCTGAACACGTCCAACAGCATCACGAGTCGGTTGTCATGCAGGAATGTACCGACCACTCCCTTGTCATCGCCCAGTCTAGATTCAAATGTGTCATCAACTTCAATGACCGAAACATCGGAACTAGTCAGAATGCCGATTGGAAAGGAAACAGCCGCTGGTCGAATCAAGCAGCAGTCCCGACATTGTTCATTAAATGGTTTGATCGGAAGAAACTTATCCAAGCGCATGATGGATACCGTTTCGCTCTTGATTTGGATGTATTCCTTTTCGCCAATTGTTCTGAGCGAATCGAGAGAAATGCGCTCAACGATTGCGACCAACTCCAGCGGAATAGCAAAATACTCGCCGTCAGCGTAGCTGAAGACAACCATCTTTTGGGTCGTTCGCTTGTTATTCACAATAACCGGCGCATTAGATTTACCCGATTGCGGTAACGATTTAGCGGCTCGTTCGGTGAATTGCAACTCTAGCTTCTTTACCAATCCGTTGATGTCGAGAATCATCGCCACTCGACCGGTTCCCAGGACTGTATGTCCGCAGAATACAATGCAATTTTGCAGCAACTTGGGTGTTCCGCGAACAATGATCTCCTGAATTCCCAGTACATTGTCGACAATCGCACCGAATAGGTGCTTGCGGAACTGCAGTACAACCAAGCACGCGTTCTCGTCGCCAAGCAGGATGTTAGGTTCGACTTGGCCCTTACAATCCTGATTGATTTCTAAGGCAAGTCGCAAGTCGACTAAAGCGACCAACTGATCACGCAATTGGTAGACCAATTCGCCGTCAACTCGAACGATGTTCTTTCTAGCTTTTTCGTCATAACGAATGATCTCGCTGACAGCGGTCTCCGGAATGGCAAACCGATCCTCCTGAATGTCAACTATCAGTGCTTTCGTTAACGAAGAGGAGACCAACGCTTTGGCCAAGGGCAAGATGGCTGAGAATGTGGTACCGGAACCGACTCGAGTTTGGACGTCGATCGAACCGCCGACGCTTTCAATGTTGTTGCGGACAACGTCCATACCAACGCCACGTCCAGATACATCCGTCGCTTGATCTTTCGTCGAGAAACCCGGCTGAAAGATCAGCATGACTTTTTCATGCTCCGACAATTGATCGGCGGTGCTCTGGGTGATCACGCCTTTGCTAACGGCTTTTTCACAAACGCGATCGGCCAAGATTCCGCGACCATCATCCTCAACAGCTAGAATGATCTCACCGCTATGAATGTACGAACGCAGGTAGATATTGCCTTGCCGATTCTTTCCAGCCGCTTCCCGCTCCGCTGGGGTTTCCAGTGCGTGATCGAGTGAATTGCGAATCAGGTGAGTCAAGGGATCGGCAAAACTCTCGAGGATTGTCCTATCGAGTTCCAGATCGCCACCTTCGATATGGAGGGCGACTTCTTTACTTAACTGTCGCGAAAGGTCGCGAACCACGCGCCGATACCGCTCAAAGAGAGACCCCGTCGTCTGCATCCGCGTTTCGATAACCGTTTCGTGAACGCCAGAGATCGATTGCGATAACGTGCGGAAAGCCGTACTGCCGGTGAAATCGAACTCGTTCATCAGTTGGTTACGAGCCATCACCATGGTTCCGGTCCACTCAAGCAGCTTGTGCAAGATGACTACCGGCACTCGCATCGATTGCTCGGCCGCAGGCTTGGCAGCCCCTCGCGACGCAGCTTGTCCCCCACCGTGTTCGTCTCCATCCTGAGCAGCAGGCTTGACTGGTTGCCTTTCCGTACTGGCGCTCGCCGTTGTCTTTGGCTTGTCCGGTTCGGTCTTGGCAGGCTGTGACGAGGAGGTTTCAACCTTTTTTTCTGTAGCAGGTTTATTCGCTGGCTTACTCGTTTTTTCTGGTTGAGGAGCAGCAGGCTTGGTTGGTTCTAATTTGTTGACGTCAATCAATTGCACGCACTCGGGTGCGAGACTGAAATGATCGCAGAGCAAATCAGCGTCCAAGACCGATTCGATGTAGAGGTAACATGTACCCTGCGGGGTACGGTCGATCTCCTCTAGCGGCATGGACGCTTGGAGGATTTTGCCAATACTGGACAATCCTACGACGACGCCTTCCTTGATATCAATTGCTTGTTGAATCTTTTCGAGATCCAATTGAAATCGAAAGACATAGCCACGGCCGGTCGCCGATTTCTTGATCAAATCCACATCGGCTTGGCTCAATACCATCTGAGGTACTGCCGGTAGCTCGTTTGCCAATGCAGAGTCCAGACGTGTGAGGATGTTTCCGAGGTCAAAGCTACGGCCAAGGTCTTCTGTCTGAAGCATCGACATCAATCCATCGACCGCACCAAGCACTGCATCCATCGCGGATGCATCGGCGCAACGTTGACCGCTGCGAATCAGTTCAAGCAATGCCTCGGCGCGATGTGCGACTTCGACTAAGTTGCCTAGCTTTAGGTAGGATGCGCTGCCCTTGATCGTGTGAACGACTCGGAAGACGCGATTCACCAATTCGAGATCGGTTGTGTCGCCTTTCTCCATCGTTAATAGATCGGACTCAATCTCTTTCAGTCCTTGAATGCCCTCCGAAACGAACTCGGCGACCAACGGCGCTTCCGCTTCATCAAAGCCTGACTCCTTCGCGGCCGGTTGCGGTTTGGCCACTTTTGGCGAGGGTGCTTGGCTAGTCTTTGCTGGAGTGGGTTTTGCTGGACTGGGTTTAGCTGAGCCTTCCACGCCAAGGGCCGCGTTGAGTTTGTCCATGGCAGGGCCGCTGTCGAAGCTTGCCCCCAAGTCATCCATGCCCAACATACAAACCAGGCCATCGACTGCCGAAAGAATGGCGTCCGTGACTGTGGGCGTTGCATCGCGATCACCATTGCGAACTTCTTCGAGCAGAGCTTCAGCAAGGTGACTTAGGCGTACAAGCGGTTCGAGTCCAAGATAACCACCGGTACCCTTGATCGAATGGACAGCCCGGAAGATGCGGTTGACTAGTGCTTTGTCGTTACCGCCGTCGCTTTCGAGAGAAAGCAAATCTTGCTCGATACTTTGAAGTCCCTCGATACTTTCTGCGACGAAGTCGGTAAGCAGTTCTGCATCTTGATTCTCTTCCATGTTTCTGAGCACTCTCAGTCTATCAAGCAAAGATGCAACCATCGTGACAACAAAGACGTGTCAAGCTACGTGACAACGATCAACGTATGAACATTTGCGTCGATGCTCCTATAGTTCGCGATTCGACACAACAGAGATGCTTGCATTTCGAAATGTTGCACAGACTTGCACGCGTCAGAATATTTTCGCATCCGACTTTGTCGAACTTATCGTGCCGGTACGAGTGCGTTTTCAGCCCACCATTGCGGTCCTTACTCTTACTCTTACTCTTACTCTTACTCTTACTCTTACTCGTGCTCGTGCTCGTGCCAACTCCAACTCCAACTCCAACTCCAACTCCCCAACACACGACCAGCCGGCAAACGCCCAACTTACCAGGCGGCGTTCGACCTAAGGGATTCCCTTAGCAGTCAACAAAAACCGCTGATTCTCCACTCAATTTGTTGCATGGCGGTTTTCCTTAGTTGCGAAGAACGCAATTCTCGACTGGAGATAGTCGATGTCACAAAAACGGTTTGTCGAATCGTATTGAGGACGAAGGCAAATTTTGCCCGTTTCGTTCCCTCATACTCCGGTAAGGGCGACCAGTCATGCACTACACCTTCACCACTGATTTTTTTAACTTGATGTATGTCATGGGGGCAACACAAGGTCGCGCGGCCGCAACCAATACCGCTAGTAGTGATCCCAAATCGAAACTTCATTTTCGCCCTGAATCGAGAGACGCGCGGCCAGTCAGCTTTGAGCAGTTAGTCGGATATACCAAGTTTCGAATGTTTGAGCTCGATGCCCAAGCTAACTCCATTGAGCCGACTTATTCCCAGAAAACTTCGTTGAATGGCAAAATGCAATTGAACGCAGGAGAATGGGCGATCGTTCGCGATCAACAGACGATTTCCAACCTTCGGATGGTTCATATCAAGGGGCCCAAGAACGAAATTATCAACACTTGGATTTTCCCCAATAGGCCAAGCCACTCGCCCGTATTCGCTGCCGAGATGATTGCGGTCAACGGTTGTGTGAAAGTCGCGTTTCTAGATATCCAAGTTCCGGCACTGGACGAATCCATCAAGTCGGAGGTAAGCCTTACAAGTGCAGTGCTGGCCGCGCGTTACTGCTCGTTGCCGTGCGACGAACCAGCGCCACATTGGGCAACTGACTCTTCACAGGGCCACTTCACCTATGCACGTAACGTCCCGGCAGAACGAACATGGCAAGTTGAAAACGCCTACACCGACTACCTTGACGCTTATCTGACCTCGTTCATGACGAACACCATCGGTGAGCCGAGTGCAAGCAAAAGCGAAATCGACTTGTTGCACCAATATCAACTGCATCATATGGAACACAGTCCAGGGAAGAACTTCCTTGGAAAACTGTTTGGCTCAGAATGGACTGATGCCTTCATGACCGAATTTCTGTTTGCAAAACCACGAGGGTAAGCCATGAGCATAATGAACGAAGTCCGGGAAGCAATTTCGGCGTCGCACGACTCCATCGAATTAACACCATACTCGAAAGGCATGATGGACGGCTCGCTGAGCAAGCGAGACTATTGCCGAGGCCTAGCCCAGCTCTTGCACATTCATCGAGCCATTGAAGACAATATCTCTAAGTGCGATACCATACGTCACTTTTTTACCGATGAGATGATACGGGCTGCAACCATCGAACGCGACTTGCAAACCCTTGGCACTGCCGACGAACTGCGTACACCGCTGGCGGAAACGAAGTTAATCGTGTCTGCCATCGAGTCCTGGTTTCTAGCGATGCCCTGCGCCGTCTTGGGATGCATTTACATTCTGGAAGGTTCGCGGATGGGGTCGTTGGTGATTGCCAAACCGCTCGCGAAGACTCTAGGCATACCAGCCGGAATTTCGGCCGGAGTCGAGTATCACATCGAAGGGGCTGCAACAACACCGCAACGTGTTCGCAGACTCAAGTCACAGATCGATGAAGCCCCTTTGTCATCTGCCGAGAAAGAGGATCTGAAGTACGGAGCAGTCCAATTTATGGAAATGCTGAATCTGCTCTACGCACATTTACCTGTTCATTCAAGTGAGTCGATTGCGGCAGCACCAAAATGTCCTTTTTCTCATCACTCGCAGCCAAGCGGGTTGCACCATCGCGTCAAAACGGCTTGATGTCGACGCAAACGAATGATTGACCAAAGTCAAGCAGAATCCAACTCAAATTAGGGCAATTATGAGCCAAGCCATTCCAGAGCAGAAGACGCAGCAGTTCGTCGAAATCATGTCGGGGGCAGCTGACGGAAAATCGCTAGCACGTATCCGCAATGACAAGGCGGATGATGTGATACGCGACTCCATCCGTATGACGCCTGGAGTCCAACCATTCAAACACAATTACTATACAGCGGATCAATTCTATCAACACGATCGCAATCGTGGCGTAATCAAGAATGTTTATGGTCAACGTGTATTGAGGGTTACGGAAGACTTTATCACAGGCATGCTCTCCGGATTAGAAGACGAAGTTGGTGAACGAGCTGGGATGGTAATGTACGAGACGGGTTACAACTGGGGCATCGAGGACATGAGAAACTTCGTCAAGCGATCGCAAGGCGAATTTGAAGTCGACTTTACGAAAATGGGCATGGGGATGATGCTCGAAACCTGGTGGTGGCCATTGACGATCGAAGGCTGGGGAACATGGCGATTCGATTTCCGGGAAGCCAAACGTGACATGCTCTTCATTGAACTCTACGAATCGGCCGTTGCCAAAACACTCGGTGATATCGGCGCTGTTGTTTGCTATTTCTATGCCGGTCTCTTCTCCGCAGTATTCAGCGTCTTGGCACGTAAGGATTTCGGCTGCGTCGAGATCCAGTGCTACGCGATGGGTGCCGACCACTGCAAGTTCCTCATTTCGCACGCAGATCGCGTCAACGCCGCTGCGTTCTGGAGAAGCCAAGGTGCAACCGGAAAAGACATTATGAAGAAAGTGAGTCAGGTGTGACCAGTTCTTCAACGGCTAACGAAACACTGATTGCCAAATCCACGGCTGGCTCGCTTCAGTCACTGAGATTGGGCGCTTTGCCATTGGGACAACTTGGTCAGGCTGTTAATTGGAACAATAGCACTGCCTATCAACCACCCACTTTTATACCTTGGGTTGAGCTTCCAGTAAGCGACACGAGTGCGGTCGTTGTTGTTTCACCTGAACCAGACGCAACCACTCCCCCACAACCGACAACAGAAACGGTTACCGAGCCAGTCGCTTTAGCGGCATCCGAACGCGCTACCGAAGAACAACGCGAACGCGAGCGTATCGAATTAGAACAGAGCGAGAACGCCAAGATAGAAGCCGCCAAGGCGGAGGCGCTACGGAAACAGGAGGCAGACAGGCTGGACGCTGAGCGAGAACAGCAAAAGCAAGATGAGGCAAAGCAGCTTGAACAACAAAAACTGGAGCAAGAGAAACTCGAGCAAGAGAAACTTGAGCAACAAAAACTTGAGCAACAAAAACTTGAGCAACAAAGGCTGGAGCAAGAGAGACTAGAGAAGCAGAAACAAGAGACGCTACAGCAACAAAAACTGGAAGAACAAAAGCTCGAACAGCAAAAGCTCGAACAGCAAAAGCTCGAACAGCAAAAGCTTGAAGAACAGCGACTCGAACAACAGCGACTCGAACAACAGCGACTCGAACAACAGCGACGGGAAGCGGATGAGCGTGACGCAAAACGCTTGCAGGAAGAACATCGCAAAGCGGCCGAAGCGAAACAGGTGAGCCGAAAGGAAAGCGAGGAAGCAGAAAACGGAAGTGTAAACCACCAACATCAGCCATCTGCCGACAAAGACGATTCCATCGCCGCTGGCGATCGCGCAAGGCCGTCACCAGTTCGCTCGCCAATTGCACCATCGATCCCCGTACAACCCAAATTCGCAACAACTGCCGTCGAGCCTAGGTCCAGTTCCGTCACGGCCAAGCCCAAGATTCCACGTTCAGCTTCGTTGATGGAGGCGTCAAGTGCAAGCGAAACATCTGAGTCGCCAGAAGCATACCTGGCAAAGCTTGAACGATTGGTTTTAGAGTTGAACATGGAGCTAAGTCGACGAAGCGAGGGGCACGTACCAGTCGACCCAATCGAACAACTTACCCAACGAATCATTGAACTTAACCTCGAGAACATGGAATTAAGGGAGCAGTTGGAACGATCGCAGTCCATACGCAGTTAGCTCGTAACCTAAACGTCCAGTCTGGATGAACCACAGCTTCGATAGAACCTACTGGCATAACTATGAACAATCACATTTCAGAACTACTGGTTAGCAGCGATAGCCGCTATTTGACCCCCGAAGAGCGTCAAGAAATCCTCGACTACACGAACGGATTTCCGGAACGTTTTCGCATTTTGGGTTTGATAGAAGAAAACGAAGATAGTGCAGTTCGATTTTGCATTGAGAACACACGAAAACGCTATCCGAATTTTGACAAGTATCATGGCAGCGCTTGGGCGAAAGCGTTTCGGGATGTCCAGCTAACGACGCGATACATGGCCCAAGCCATGGTAGTCGACGAAATCAAGCTGCTCGAAGACAAATTGCTGTTTTGGCTAAGAACGATCCTTGCGGGTCTAAACTTTACACCTGAGTTCAACCGCGATACATACACCTATTTGAAGCAGGGGTTTCGTCAGAGCCTGCCGCCCGATGCGTTCACTGTATTTGAACCCTACTTGAATCGTACGATTGAGATCATGTCGGATTTCCCGGCGCCAGCCACACCAGCCGTTTAATCAAACCTTATGGGGACAGACATTCAGATGACTGTTGCAACCGAACTTGATTTCAAAAACTACTACGTGGAGAAACTGTATATGACAGCAGACGTAGAAACGGGCGTACTGGTGAATCGTTCCGGCCGTCGCATGATTGCTCTTACGAATGATTTTCTAATCGGACTGCATCGAGCTTTAGAGATCGAATGTGGAGATCGAGTCCAACAAGTTCTGTATCACTGTGGGCGTAAATGGGGAAGGAACTTTGGAAAAGGCTTGGATGGAGCATGGTCCGAATTCTACGCTTCACCAGCAAAGGAATTTCCTTTATCGTTTTTCCAAAGCCTCTTGATTCAAGAGTTTGGTCATAACGGTTGGGGCATTCTATCCATCGATTATTCGAAGTACGCCAAAGGCGTGATCGAACTAACGCTGGAAGGAGCCGTTATGGCTGACATTCTTAGCGTGGATCCGAAGTATCCCGCAGATGTTTTGACAGCTGGAATACTCTCCGGCCTATTTTCTCATTTTGTCGACAAGGAACTCGATTGCCTGCAGTCCCAATGCGCCAAACAGGGCGTGGGACCAAGTCAGTTTGTTCTTTCTGATGCAAAGAGAATCGCAGACACGCGGACTTGGAATACTGGTGGCAAATCGCACCATGAAATCGTTAACTACCTTCTACAAACTCAGTCTTGATTGGCATGGAGATTCAGATGAACAAGGCGTTTTCAAAAGTAATGGCTGCCGCCGAAGGTCGCTATTTCACCTCCATCGAGACTGAACAGGCGTTGGGTGCAGCTCTTGAACTGCCGCACCGTATGATGGTATCAAGACTGCTCCAGCAGTTCGAGTTCGAGATTGTGGACTACGCAACGCACGCCTATTGTGACATCGCACCAGGATTCGAGGCTCCCAGTGGTTCCATACGTCGTAAGAAAGGCCATCAGGATGGCCGCATTATCCTGCGCTACGTAGCTCAAGCTGTCCGCGAAGGATCATCGGAAATTCTCTTCGAAAAAGTTCTTTCCTGGTTGGTCGGCCACCTTGACGCAGCCAATGTAACCGGCGAACACATGGAGGTTTTCTTCCACTTTATACAGCAAGGCGTTCATCGTGAATTGCCTGCCGCCACCTTGCCATTCGTCGATACCGTCTTTGAAGAAATGATCGCTTTTGTTCGCCAAGCGTCCCATAGCGGCACTATTCATCGCGCCCATCGGCGAATTGCCGAGTTCGCCGTAGATCGACTGATGGCCATCATGCCTGAAGCCAAGGCCAAGTACGGAGTTGCCAGTACTTCGAAATGCAAACGAGACTTCGAACTGTTGATCAAAGAGGTTGCGCGGGTCATGCGAACCCCTTCACCAATCGAAATGAAAAAGCAGTTCGTCGGTTGGCTGATCGAACGATTGATGAATCAAGTCGAATACAGTTCCGATATCTGGTATTGGACCTTCCTCGCTCTTCGCGAAGGCATCGTCGAATGCTGCGGGCCGGAAGCCGCGATGGCAGTAAGCGATCTTTTTGAGACGATGGCAGACAACGCTCCGCACCTCATGCAAGCGGTGCACTTGGCCAACCATGCTGGTGAAATTGCCGACCAGGCTGCAGAGAAACTGCTTGAACGAGGAGAAAGCCTCGGACTGTTACGGGCCGACGAGTTCAAGACAGCGGTCTCCATGGTCAATCGTCAATTGGTTACCGAGCTGGCGATTCTTCATGCTTGTGGATCGATGGATACACTAACCAATGAAATGGCATCCCTCTGGTGCTCAGTTGTATTGCCGATGATGCCTTCGTCTCAGACCAGTCTGATGGCAGCCAATTTGAAGGTCCTTTTGGAAGTCGTCGAAAACCGATGGAAGGATGGTACCGCTAAAGCGTTTCGCGATGCAATTCTTCAGTTGGTCGAAGTCGCTCGACGAAGCGAAGCGGCCATTCGTCTGGCCGATGTGGTGGATAGAGTTTCCACCGAAGCATCGAACTGGGCGATCGACAACTTCAGCCAGTTTGCAGAAGATCGTCGAGCGTCCTACCGCGATATTCGTCTGGTGCTATCTAAGATTGTTTCGCTGATACCAAGCGGTCCGGCTGGTGTGAACGGATTCGTTTTTCGTTCCTACATTAGCCGCTTCTTGCTGCCCAATCTGCCATTCAACGTCGCGATCCTTCGACAAGTGTACGATCGCGTAATCCGTGTATTAGAATCGCATGCTCATCCAGACGACGCAAAGTTGGCTCGCGGGTACCTAGACGATGCAATGGGATGTTTCGATCGACACGCTAGAATTCACGCAGTTGTCGCTCACGCAGACAAGTTTGCTGTCTCCGCTGTTGAACGCGGTTATCAAGCTTCGCCACGGCATGAATCGCTAGAAAGACACGGCATCAAAGCGGGACGTCGCGACGGCAAATTCCTCATCGAAAAGACGATCGAATGCGCTATCATTGGTGGCCCCACGGCTGAAGTGGCCCTGCACGATTACTTCCGTAACGAACAGGTACGGCTAAGCAAATTGCCAGGTAGTGTGGTTGTCGAGTTTCTGCGGGGGCTGCTGGAGCAACTCCGCGAATACCCAGAGGTCGCTGAACTGTTGCTAGGTTTGGCAACCGCGGCACCATCCTACACTGGTGCGATCAAGATCAACATGCTCAGTAACGCTATGGCAGACCGTATCTCCACCGCTTCCGTCAACGCGTCACCCGCATACAAAGAGCAGATCGGCGAACACGGTTTGGAAGCTTGCAAGCGCGACAACTCAGTGATGTTGCGGGGCCTCGCACATTTCCTGATGGTGTCTCCAGGCGATGTTTCAAACTTCAAAGATTGGTGGCGTAAGCGAATCGGTAAGAATATTCGCGTGAAACCAGAGAATTTCGACTCCAATGGACCTTGCGCTAAGACGAACTTCAACGAAGTCGTCAATGCAATTCGCGCAAATCTCGATCGAGATGAAGCCGATGCAATTGAAAGCTATCTGAAGCAAGTCTTTATGTCACGAAGCAGTTCAACATCCGATCGGACGTCCTCAACACCCAAGCGTCTCATTCCCAACGCCGCTTTACCCGCACCGTTGCAAGCCGTTTCCTTCTCCGACGTAGGAGTTAGTAATTAGGCGATAGGCATGAGGCTTGAGATGCGTGATGGGAGACTGAGAATACCTGCTTTAGAAGCTTGACATATCAACTATGCCAAACTCTCCCTTTGGGAGAGTCGCGAGGTACACGAGCGTAGAGGGGCCTTACGCAGCGATCGTACACAGCGAACTTGCGCCGAACTTGTACGACAAAAGGCTCCTAGCATGGTGCGAAATTAGCTTAAGCCAAAATACAAAGCTCGCCGATTTCGGAGAAATCGGCCTACGGCCATCCCGCAAGCGGGAGGGTTTGATTACGCATCAAATCTCGAACTTCACACTTCAAACTTCCCGCTTCAAACTTCAAACTTCAATCCACCTGTGCGAACGTTGCATATAGTCCCGATTGTTCACTCGCGACAAGACCTTGGCAGCTTGGGACCGCAGGTCATTGCATTCAAGGAACAGATGTTTGATCGATCGACTCTTTCCGACTCACAAAGTGTGGTTGATTTTTTTTGGAAGACGATTCGACAAACGATTGTGACATGGCAGGTCGACTTCCGCCAACTATTGATCTTTCAAGACGCCCTGCCCAATACGGGCCATCCCAATAGTGAAATCGAGCACCGAATCGTCAACGATTTGGCCGCTCAAGGTAATGCAAACCACCTTTTGGTGAAGTGGCTGATCGATCAAGGTGCCAAGTTGGTTGGCACCGAGTCGATCGACTTACTTCTGCAAGAGTATAACGCCGCGAAGCGGTCTTTAGCCGATGGCTTTCGTACAACCGAGAGAGATGATCAATCAAAGCAGGAAGAAACTGCAAACCTGCTGCGCCTACGCGACACTTACATTGCCAATCGCATTTCCCAGACGTTGGTTGAGAACCAATCTGGAATCCTGTTTATCGGAATGCTGCACCGCGTCGAGACCTATTTGCCTGCGGATATCGACATTAAATATCCCTTCGGACAACCCCACGCAACAACAGCCCGAATTCATCACGTTGGTAGCTAGTGCGTCCAACTTTAATTTTGGGATTATTTTACCAACTAGCTGCTCGAAGTACGCGAGAAACGAGAGGCGAGTGAACTTGGCAAAACGCCTTCGGGCTCGTCCCGATGGGTTCACGTTTGGCAACCAGCAGAACCGGGTCTTGTCCGCGCGAGATTGCCTTCTAGCTTGTCCAGATGGGCGCGTATTTTCAATCGCGAACGTCATTCAGTGAACCAAACCCGAAACCAGTGGGACAAGCCCGAATGGCGTGCCATACGACGATGCATCCAAGGATTCCTTCGCTCCATCAACGTTCTGGTTTCCAAACGTGAACCCATCGGGACAAGCCCGAAGGCGACGCCAGGTTAAATTGTGTTACAGTACTTGTGCTTATTGCCGGCAGCCTGGCTTCACCAGCAGGCGAATCTCAAGCTGCCGAAAAATGCAATCTGATTCCTTTATGCCGTAGCAAGGGACTTTGCCCGCTAATTATGGCTACTCACTGCTTTCATCCATATCCTCGTCGGATGCTTCATTGGCTTCGTCATCCGAGTTGTAATCAGAATTGATTCGATCGGCGTGATCGAATGATACGAATTGCTCCTTCGAATCAAATGGGATAGGCAATACGCCACGCTTGCGGACCTCGGCGACGTTGATAATCTCGTAGTCAACGTCTGTCTTGTTCTTGTAGCGTTCCAAATTCTCACCGAGTTTTTGAGTCGCCAAGCAAATCGATGCAACGAAACTTGGCCAGGATTGCTCGCCGCGCCCGTCTTCCTCGATGATTCCATCCATAAATTCAGGCGTCTCTTCAAGATCGTCAACGACGGTATCGATCAGAGTCGTCTCCAAACCGAACATCTGTTCAGCTTTCTCATCTACCGAAAACACGACGTAGCAATGGCCAGGCTCCAGGACGAGTGCCGCATCGATTCCAATCTTACGGAGCAAGGACACAAACAGCACCGATCCGTCTACGCAATTCGCTTGCGAGTTGTTTGCTGTCTCCTCAATCATTCGCACATGCTGGCTGGCAACTTCATTGGAATCAGCTGCGGTGGCGGTAATACTGCTGTATCGAACATCGCGAGCAACCATCAGGTCCCATAGTGCATAAACTTGGCGAAATACCGCGTCCGTATCGTGCGTCTGATAACCATCAAAACGATCGACAATGCCTAGATCGAGAGCCTCGCGCAATAGTTTGTCAACAAACGGATGTTGCTCGTTGACGAAGGCGGCGAAAGCAAACTTGGTGTCGATCAGTTCGTCGCCAACTGCGACCTTTAGAGGACAATCGTTTACCGAGCGAAACACAACCGATACGCTAGTCTCTTCGACACCTTCGTTGCCAACCTGGACCCGCACATTGAGCGTCGCTGGTGTGGCTTGTTTGCACTTGCTCAGTCGATCGTAACGGAACCGAATCTTGGGATTGATCGCGTAAGTCACGCCCGCTTCAGGTAACTTGCATGAATATTGGCTCGACTCCATAAAATCATCGCATTGAACAGTGACAATAATGGGTTGATTGTCCTCAGTCGCTTGAACGATCACGCCAATCTGGCCGTTGGGATCACCAAACAGGCTTTGGTTCTCGTCAGTCGGTTCGTCACTTTTGATTGACGCAGTGGCAATCAAGTAAGCGGGGAAAAGTTGGCTGTCCCAGCCAGCAACCACTTTGAATTCCGCATGCAAGGAAGCAGTTACGGTAATGCCAAAGAGTAAAGCAAGGCAAGCAGTTCGCGCGAGTTTCATAGAACATCTTTCGAAGAGAGAAGAAAGGCCCCAGACAGCGTGCCTGTGGCGTTAAGATCCAGTTTGTACTTGGTTTCGTCCAGATTCCTTCGCAACGTATAACCATTGGTCTGCTTCGGCGATTAACTCTTTCGCCGTGGTGTAAACACTTTGGTCGGTCATAGCGATGCCGATACTAACCGTGATCGGGATCGAACACGATTCGAAGATCACCGGCGCAGCTTCAGCGATTGCGCGAATGCGTTCGGCAGCTTCGATGGCGGCTTTCCGAGTTGTCCGCGAGCAAAGCATCACGAACTCTTCGCCTCCGTATCGTGCAAACACTTCTCCACTACGTGTCGTAGATTTCACTCGTTTGGCAAACTCCGCAAGAACGGCATCGCCTGCCAAGTGACCAAACGTATCGTTGACCTGTTTGAATTTGTCCAGGTCCATAACCATTACGGCCAGTGGCGTATTGGCTCGATGTGAGCAATCGATCTCGCGCTCGAGCGTTTCTAGAAAGTACTGTTTGTTGTAAACCTGGGTCAGTCCATCCATGGTCATGATTTTGTAGACCACTTCGTGGTACTGCGACTCGATATCCTGAGAAGTCAGGTATTTGAAAATCTGTTTACCAAATCGCACACGATCGCCGGGTTCCAAAGGGCGCTTCGAAACGCGATTCTCGTTTACAAATGTCCCGTTTGTACTCCCTAGGTCTGATACGATATGGGCGCCATTCTCCCAAACTATTGCAGCGTGTCTCCGCGAGACAGAATCATCAGCCAAGATAAGGGTACAGTTCTCACGACCGACCAGCAGGCTGCGCGAGTCCAGTTCTATGGGTTCGCCAATCCCTGCCTCGGGATGAATCCGAACCAACAAAGCAGAACTGCTGGACACGACGGGTGTAGTGAACACGGAGCATGACAATCGAGTGGCTAACATGGGCAATTAGTCTCTTGTTGAAAAAGTCTTCGGGGCAAAAGAGGTTTGTCTTGATTGATCTGATGGCGTCTTGTTTATTCGCAACGCACGTGCATTCAGGGTCTGAGAACTTACAGAGCTTGTTAACTGATTCGAGCTACGTCTCTCTTGATCATTCTCAATACTATTTGCCGGTGCAATTTGGTCATGGGCTGGAGAAAGACGTAGCTTGGTGAAGATCGATGCGGAGGCACATGCAATACTGCCCGCGGCTATACACGACCAAATCCACTTTGAGTTTCTCTTCGCGCCACCAACTCGAGTCTCTGGCGCACTTCTCGACGGCTTGGCTGCTTTCTTACGATCCACCTGGGAATCGTGGATCCAAGCAGTTAGCTCCGATGCATCCGACCAGGTAGAAAGCTGAGTCACGACGTCATCCGCAGATTGTGGACGATCTTTCGGCGACTTGGCCAACATACGGGCAACCAAGCTTCTTAGTTGTTTTGGAAGTGTCCCACCTTCGCTATCAAGCCATAAAGGAACATCATTCAAATGCCCGCGAAGTTTACTGACCGCACTCGGATAGTTCTTATCAGGAAACGGAGGGCAGCCGCTGAGTAGATAAATCAAGGTTGCCCCAAGGCTGTAGATGTCACTGGCAGGCGTGCAGGTCTGTGGATTCTCTGCCTGCTCCGGTGACATGTAGTCAACAGTTCCCATGATTTGGTTGGATCGTGTCAATCCGTTCAACTCTCCGTTACCGGAGACCAATCCAAAGTCGAGTAGTTTGAGATTTCCGCTCGTTTCTAGAAACAAGTTGGAGGGCTTAATGTCGCGATGAAGCAGCCCATGGGCGTGCGAGTGCTGAAGACCAAGAGCGGCTTGCCGAATCAATTCGCAAGCACAAGCGATGCTTGGAAGTGGCCGTCGCGCCAACCATCCTGGCAAGTCGTGTCCGTTCAAAAGTTCGGTGACATAGTACGAGATTCCATCCATCGATCCAGCATCCACCGCAGATACGATATTGGGGTGTTGCAGTTTACCAAGCGATTTGAATTCCTTTACAAACCGTTCTCTAGCCTCTGGATTCTCGCTAATCTCATCGGCAATAAACTTGATCGCAAAATCCTTTTCAAGTTGTAGATGCCTGGCTCGATAGACAACCCCCATACCTCCTTGACCAAGACGATTTTTGATTTGAAATTGGCCGAAAATGAAATCGCTTAAGTCAGCTTGACCGAGGTCGGCTTTGCAGAGCCGGTTTGGTGGCCCGCCCGAATCCAATGGTGATTTGGAAGATGGTTCAACGCGCGCGCGATCGACGGCTCCCAAGTAAACGGTTCCGTCGATAGGTTGTGACTTTGCTTCCCCAACGATCATAGATTGACTTGGCAGTGTTGATTCTGGGCTTTAGAACGCCGCGACGCTCGATCGTCGCGATTAAACTAGTCGTCGCGAATTCATCGCATCGCGCTACACTTACAACGGCTCTCTCGGCACACTTACGGTAGCATGCCACCCACGCCCGGCTTTCATGATGACACAGAAACATCGAGAGACGGCGTTGACTGTAACGGTTGTAGCGAGCAGAGTGCTTTAGCGAGTAGGATTAGGGCGGTAAGGTAGAAAGCGGTGGTAGCTCATTTGGCTGTCCGTAGTTTTTCAGTTGTCATTTACCCAACTCTCCCTTTGAGGTCGTGCGGTTTTTAAGCTGTTGGGCGCTAACGGTTTACCCAACTCTCCCTTTGGGAGAGTCGCGAGGTACACGAGCGGAGAGGGCGCGTTGCCAAACGACTTCGGCTCGCGTCGGCCCTCCCGGGCCGCTGATCCGTCAGCCGCCACGCGTTAAAGAGCGTTAGCCTCCGGTGCCATTTAATCACAGGCTAACGCCTTCCATATGATCAACTTTTTGCGTCTCGACGTTTTCCAAAACACGCTATCTGGTAAGCTCATCAGTAATCCGGGCTAGCCGATTTCGGAGAAATCGGCCTACGGTCGTTATTGGCTCATGCACAATAGGAGAGATCAATGCCTTACGTGATGGTTGATGTAGAGGCCGACGGGCCGATTCCGGGTGATTATTCGATGATCTGTTTCGGAGCGGTCATCGTCGAACAAGCCTTGAATCGAACGTTCTATGGCAAGCTAAAGCCGATTTCCGATCGCCATATTCCGGAAGCATTGGCGGTCAGTGGTTTTACACGTGAAGAATGCATGGACTTCGACGAACCACTTGAGGTAATGCATGGCTTTCGCGATTGGCTCAAAACGAATTGCAAAGGCAGGACGCTGTTTGTGTCGGACAACAATGGATTCGACTGGCAGTTTATCAACTGGTACTTTCATCACTTTGTGGGCGCTAATCCATTCGGATTCAGCTCGACCAACCTCGGTTCGCTTTACAAGGGCATGCAGAAAGACACCTTTGTCAACTTCAAGCATCTACGAAAAACAAAACACACTCACCATCCTGTTGACGATGCTCGTGGAAACGCAGAAGCCTTGTTGCAGATGAAAGAAATGGGACTCAAGATCAACCTTGAATAACGGATCTGGCGTCATTCGGTGTTTTGCGCCGTGAACCTCAGACGCTAGCTGTAGGCGGTGACCCCTGTAATTACCCAAGTTTTATCATTCGAATACGTGGTTTTCGCGGGCATTTGAACCGCAGGCGCTAGCCGCCGTCTGCCGAAGGAGCCGTCCATTGTTGAACCTTGGTTCATTTTTAGGCCGAGAAACCTTTCAGCTGATGCGAATGCAAGCACTAACCATCCTGCAATTTCCAACGTAGTTTAACTTGATTCAAATGTTTTCGAACTGGATGCTGTCATAGCGCTCCAGACGGCGGCTAGCGCCGGCTAGCGCCTGCGGTTCAAATCAAAACTTGGGTAATGAAAAGGGTTGTGAAGGTAATAAAAAGGGCGGGGTGCACTCTTCGGTTTTTTTGTGCCACTGGAACGGCCATAGATTTGGAAGTAACCCGGATCCGCCGAGCGATTTGTCATTCACTACAACGTCTATGCTCAGATGGTCGACCAAACTCCCGAACCATTTCATGGCTCGGTCGATTGGCGAACTTTTTTCGCGCGGCCTTGCGCCCAAAGCAGAAGGCCCTGCAATCGTTGTTTGCCACGATGAAAGTATTCTTCGCCAAGCGACTTGAGATGCGCCTTGTATGTAGAGGCCCTTGCATCGCGCCAATTTGGATTCGCTACTTTCACCCATTTCTGATGGACGAACTCTTCCGCGATCGCTTCACCCAAGAGTTGATGCCCTTCGACGCTGGGGTGGACATGATCAACCAGCCATCGTTGTCCAACGATGCCATGGTCGCTGGTCTCTTCAAAAATGGCTTCGGCGTCGACGCACGGCACCTGCAATTTCCGCGCAACATCGGTGACGGTTTGCCCAATGGTCGATATGGCTCGAAGAGGACATACATCTTCATCTCGCGCAGCGCCAAGAAAGAGCTTTGCCATTTCCCATTCGCCCATCTCGACGAGTAGTTTTCCTTTCAAGTAAAGTGCGCCGGCGTGTTTAGGGTCGAGTTCGAGCGCTTTCTCCACTTTCTGCAACGCGGTTGAAGCGTCCGTTGCACTGCGTGCGGCTTCCCAAAGCTCGTTGAAGCGTCTGATATCCTCACTAGATAGCTTGGGATTAACTTCGAATTTGATCGGAGGGCAATCCAGTAGGTTGCTCAATGGTCGCACAAAGATTACCGGAACACCCTTCGATTTGCATAGTTGCATGATCTGCTGGATATTCCATCGAAAGTGTTCGACGACTGGTTCACGCCATGGATCATCGCGAGTGTATTGCTCCAAACCGCCTTCGTAATCCAGAAGGGCATCCACTTCGGCAGCCAACTCCGAGCGAGACTTGTCGGTGTTTCGATCCGACACAGTTGTCGTCCAAGCTTTCAGTAATTGGACCGTTCGTAGTTTTGCGAGCTGACCGATCGCGGACTCAAGTGCGTTTGGATAAGCGACCTTGGCGTAGCTCCGACGTTCAAGGAACTCATTGTGCCCTGTATAAACAACTATGGCATCAGGTTCATATTGCATTATCTCACGTGCTATGGCCAACACGCGGTAACTGGCATACGAAAGTCCGCCGCAATTGATGGATTCGAACTGGGTGTCTGGCGAGAGCAATTGCAAGTTCAGTTTGAGCCATTCGGGAAACGCCGTCTCGGTGCTGTACGGTTCTCCCTGGGTTGTGGAACCACCGAGCGAAAAGATTCGGAAGGTACCCGCCGCCTTGGGTGACTTGAAGCTTGCCGGTCGAAAGAAACGCTGGCGTTCAGGACCGATCCGATACTCACCTAACTCGTGATCAAAAGTGAACAGCGGCTTCAGATGGTTGAGTTCGACGTAGGGATCAAGGGCAACAGGTTCTGCAGGAAGTCCGAATAGAACTAGCACCGATTCGATCACAACCAGCGGCGATAAACCTAAAAGTATTGCCAGTAGACGCACGGTCCAGGGATGGCGATTACTGGTTTTCGATTTTTCGGTCATGTGACGTTCTAGGTTACGCATCTGACGATACAAGTACGTCGAACCGGATGCAAATGGATGCGGCGGTGCCAGGTTTGCCAACGCCAATGTCGTGGTGCCGATCTTTTCATAATTCTGTGAATTGGGCTGGTCGGGGACGATTCCTCTTGTAACCAAGTCGCATCCGGCAGATGCGACCCACAAGATGCGACCCACAAGCGTCTAAGTCAATTCATTATAGTTATGCTCGGCGGCTTTCCGGGCTGGGACGTTGCGCGAATTCTCACTAATCGTCATGGAGAGTTTTCTCAAGTCAGCGTATCATGATCCGTTCGCCTTTTCATCCTTCGCTACCATTGAAGTTGAATTTATGAAAATCCACTGCCAAGAATACCAACTGCGACTACGCGATCCCTTTACTATTGCTCGTGGAACAACAACCGTCCAGCCAACTTTGATCGTTCGCGTGGAACACGACGGTTTAACCGGCTACGGTGAAGCAACGGCTAATGATTACTACGGTGTCACTCTGAAAACCATGACTGGTGCACTTGGCGAGATTGAAAAGAAACTGGACGGTTATCGACTTGAGAACCCAGCGGAGCTTTGGAAAGAACTAGATCCAATTCTATCCGCCAATCGATTTGCTCAATGTGCTTTAGACTGTGCCATCTGGGATATATTTGCACAGATGCACAACCAGCCGCTTTGGATGTTGTGGGGCTTGAGAATCGATGATGGATATCCGCCTACTTGCTACACCATCGGGCTGGACACGCCCGAAACCATGGTTCGCAAGATGCAAGCGATGCCGGGATGGCCGGTCTATAAGATTAAACTCGATGCATCAGGCGGTTTGGACTTGGTTCGGAAACTTCGCCAACACACCGATGCCACCTTTCGTGTCGACGCCAACTGTTCCTGGCCCAAGGAACGCGTGTTGGAATGGGCTGGCGAACTAGCAAGCATGAACGTTGAGTTGATTGAGCAACCGCTGGTAGCCGAGGGATACACGGACATGAAAGACCTTAAGGGGCGTTCGCCCATTCCCTTGATGGCCGATGAAAGTTGCCAGGTCGAAGCAGATGTGGATCGCTGTATTGATAGCTTCGACGCAATCAACATCAAATTAGTGAAATGCGGAGGACTCACACCGGCTCGAAGAATGATTGCACGAGCGCATCAGAATGGATTAAAGGTCATGGTCGGGTGCATGACTGAGTCCAGCATCGGGATCTCGTCTGGTGTCCATCTTTTGCCGCTTTTGGATTTTGCCGATTTGGACGGTGCATTGCTGTTGGCAGAAGATATTGCTGAGGGCATCGAATGGCGCAATGGCCATTGTCGAATGCCCGTTCGGCCAGGACTGGGCGTGAAACTAATCTGAGGGCAAGTTCCGACTCATAAAGAGACAGGAAGATCGATGACAGCTTTGTCATTTGACCAACTCTCCCTTTGGAGGTCGTGCGGTTTATGAAGTTGTTACGTGCTAACGCCTTACCCAACTCTCCCTTTGGGAGAGTCGCGAGGTACACGAGCGGAGAGGGAGCGTTGCGGATCGACTAGGCCAGCCCTCCCCGGCCGCTGACACGTCCGACCTCCCGCAAGAAGCGGGAGGGTTTGGCACAAATCTCTTGCCTCTTTGGCAAGAGTTGCGGATTAAACGGCCTTTAACAATCGATTTTTAGAAAAGGTTTGTAGCGGTTGTGCCGATTTTCCTAGTGATGGCGTGGGCTGTCAATGGACAGCTCGTGAGCTAGCAATTGGGATCGATCAAGGATGTAATGATGGCAAACGCAAATCGCCGACTGAGCAGGCTCAGCTTAATTGCCGGGCTAACTGGTTCACTTGCCTGCAGCAGTTGGGCTGTCGCACAACAAACGATTATCCCACAGCCACCGCTGGAATTGACTAACAGGGTTAGTGATCCATCGACGCGATTGCAAGTCTATCCCATTCCGTCAGACCTCGTTGGTACTCTTGGTGCAAGGTTGCAAGTGCAATACCACCAGCAACCAGAGGTGCGGATCACGACTGATCCCAAGACTGGCCAATTGATGGTTATGGCACCAGAAATAGTCCATCAGCAGATTGCGAGCCAACTGCAACAAGCCACCGCAGGGGTCACATCCAGTGACCGAGGACTGAATGTAGGCTCCAACCAACAACACACTTATCGACTCACCACGCTCAGTTGGCGTGAAGTTGAAGACGCGATCAAGAAGTTGATGGGCTCACGAGCAACCCTGAGCTCTGAGCGCAATGGTGAACTGACCATCTTCCGTATTTCGAATAACTCCGGCCTGTACGATATCCTGCAAGTGGATCGTAAACAGAATCATGTTAACGTTTTGGGTGGCGGCATGACCGTAGCGGGCTGGATGCAAGTGTTGCAGAGCCTCGATGCAGGTCAAGCTGACAATACCAAAGCCACGCAGGTTGTACCACTTGCGCCGGCAGAACCTCGCCGTGTCCGCAAAGCTTTTCAGTTAGTCAAAGCCACACTGGCTCAGGATCAAACGACTGCGAATGTGCCTCTTGGCCAGGAGGAAGGCGATCCCAATGATCCGGCGATGGCCATTATCGATACTAAGAGTTCCGAGAGCAGCGGATTATTCGGCGATGTCCAGATCGAATTCATCGATGAACTGGATCTGATGGTGATTCGCGGTAGCAAGCGCGACGTAGAGCGAGCTAGAGAAGTTATCGAGAAGATCAAGAAGCAAGCGAGTGAGACGCAACCTGCCATTGAAGTGCTGCATTTGCAACACGCCAACAGTCAAGCCGTCGCGACGCTGGTCACTTCGCTCTATGAAGCGATCTATCAGAATCGGCAAGGCCCAGTGAGCATCACGGCTCTGGTTCAACCCAATGCCCTGCTGTTGATTGGCCGCGAGGAAGTCGTCAAATCGGTGCACGACTTGGTGGATAAAATTGACGTACCACTAGATCCATCGAATCAATTGAAGGTCGTGCGACTGTTGCACGCATCTGCCGTTGATGCGGAGACGACGATCAAAAACTTCTTTGATGCGACGCCATCGGGTGCCGGAACGACAACGGGAAATAACCAGCAAAGTGGAAACGGCCTTGGCTCACGTGTCAAAGTGTTAGCCGACTTCCGAACAAATTCGTTGATTTTGAAGGGGGCTCCGCGTGAAATCGCCGAAGTCGAAAAACTGATCGGCCAAATCGATGTCGAAGGAACGCCGACCACCAACGAAGTTCGTGTCTTTGGACTGAAGAACACGGTTGCTGCAGACTTACGGACAGTGATCCAAAATGTAATTGATGGCTCTGGCGGTGGAACGACCGGAGGCGGTGGTGGAGCACCTGCCGGCGGAAACGCCAGTTCAGGCCAAGCGACTCCGCCAAGCGGGAAACTTACGATTGTTGGCCGCAATGCAGCCATCGAATCTGGAATTCTAGCGGGTGTTGTTGTAACTGCGGACCCGGCGACCAATTCCTTGGTTGTACGTGCACCGTCGAAGAGCATGCAGTTGATTGACGAACTGATTCGACAATTAGACCGACTGCCTGACGCCGAGGCTCGCATCAAAGTGTTCCCGATCAAAAATGGTGATGCCACTTCGTTGGCAACCTTGTTGCAGCAACTATTCGGACTTCCTGTTACCGCTGGTCAGAACACCAATGGCGGACTATTTGGACTGGGAGCGGCGAACCAATTGCAGGCTCTAACTAGTGGCGGTGAGGGTAATCTGGTCCAGTTGCGAATCTCCGTCGATACGCGCACCAACAGCATTATCGTTAGCGGTGGTGCCAATGACTTGGAAGTGATCGAAGTCCTGTTACTGCGACTCGACTTGGACTCGGTTCAGACGCGTCGGACTGAAATTGTATGGTTGCGGAATGCGAATGCGACGGACGTCGCAAATGCCTTGAACACATTCTTACAGGCTCAACGAAACGCGACGACCACTCAGCTGATTCAGGGTGGATTGATTACCGCTTTTGAACAAGTTGACCGCGAAGTTTTCGTTGTTGCAGAGACATTTACCAACAGCCTCATTTTGAGCGCAACCCCGAGATACTTCAGCAGCATGATTGAAGTGATCGAAGGGCTTGATCGTCGTCCACCATTGGTTGCCATCCAGGTCTTGATTGCACAGATCACTTTGAGCGACCAATTCGACTTCGGGACCGAACTCGGTTTGCAAGATTCGTTGTTGTATGACCGAGGAATCGCCAGCAGCGGAACGCTGAATTCTCCTGGATTCAACACCCTCAATCCGCAGGTGGGTGGTTCCTTGGCAACGCTTACCAGTCAACAAGCGTTCGGCAAGCCTCAACAGGCTGCAGGCCAGGGATTGAGCACCTTTGCGATGGGCCGAAGCAACAGCACATTAGGTTATGGTGGATTGGTTCTCTCGGCGGCCAGTGAATCTGTAAACGTTCTCGTGCGTGCTCTGCAGGATGCGAATCGATTGCAAGTACTCAGCCGTCCACAAATCACTACAATGGATAACCGTGCGGCTTCGATCCTGGTTGGCCAGAATGTGCCGCGTGTTCAGAACTCGACGGTTAGCGTTAACGGACAAACCAGTTCAACGGTCGACGTGCCAGTAGGATTGCAATTGCAGATCCAGCCACGGGTGAATCAAGACGGATTGATTGTGATGCCGTTGATCGTCACGAACTCGAGTCTCGGTTCGATCGACAATGGTATTCCTGTTGGTTTCGGTGCCAACGGCGAAGTCATTCGATCGCCCATTATCAATACCACGACTGCATCAACCACGATCAGCGCCTACTCAGGTCAGACAGTGGTCTTCGCCGGTTTGATCAACAAGCAACGCAGCAGTTTGTCTCGCAAGATTCCTTTTTTGGGTGACATCCCTATTCTCGGGGCGGCTTTCCGATTTGAATCCGAATCGGAGTCGAGGACCGAACTGTTGGTTGTGCTAACACCGCGAATCATCAACTCAGATGAGGATTACGACATGCTCGCGCAAGTTGAATCATCTCGAATGAGCTGGTGCCTGGCAGACATTTTAAACATCCATGGTGACGTCGGATTGAACGGTGGCAACGGATTGTGGGGACCCGCTCGCGGACCAGTCATTTATCCTCACATGCAACCGACGGCTGTGATCGATGGCAGCCAGGGTATTCCAGTGGATCAAAGCGTGATCGAAGGAAACTATCAACCTGCCCCTGGGGCCGTTGTAACACCAACGACACCGCCAACAACGAACGGTGCATCCAATATGCCTAACCAGCAATTGGTACCAATCCAAACGCAGCCGGTTACCACTCAGACTCGTATGCAAACAGTTGGCTATCCCACAAACAGTTCTGGTGTCCAGCCACAAGCCCGAACCAGTCAAGTGAATCGGGCCGTTGGTTCAACGATTCCAACACAGCGTGGCAACGTCAGGTAGGCCGATTTCTCCGAAATCGGCTGGGAATAAAAACGCATCGTACCCCGCAGCGTGAGCAGGGGATGTTATCGCGACATGCGAACGAGCACGAGTACGAGTACGAGCACGAGTACGAATACGAATACGAATACGAATACGAGTACGAGTACGAAACTCACCTGAGCTACTGAAAACGCAAAGACAACAGAAACAACGCCGATTTCGGAGAAATCGGCCTACAAAAACAGCCGAAGTATTCTGCCGATTTCTGAGAAATCGGCCTACTGAGAAATGGAGTTCTCAAGCAATGTATAAAGTCATTCTTGCCATTGCGACAGGCATGTTGATCGCCGGTTCAACCGGTTGCGCCTCTTGGACAAGCAACAAGCCCAATAACAAGAAGAACTCGGCATGGCAGTTCTGGAAGAAACCCTATCAGAAACCGCAGAAGTTGGTCGCCATTTGGTCGCCTGACATCCTCACGATGACCGGCAAGCCACCGACTCGCGGCTTCGGTGGAAGACTTTACTTCTACAATGAGAAATCTCAAGCCATCCCAGTTGATGGTGAATTGGTTGTCCATGGCTATACCGAAAAACGAGTCGGTAGAAACTCGCAATCGGAAAAAGTCGATGCCGACAAGACTTTCGTCTTCACTGCAGAACAGTTCACACAACACTTCAGTTCATCAGAGTTGGGGGCCTCCTACAGCATCTGGATTCCATGGGATGTGGAAGGCGGAATGCAACAAGAGATCACTTTGATCCCAACCTTCAAGGCCGCTGATAATTCGGCTGTCGTTCAAGGCGAAGCTGCCAAATTGATACTGCCAGGCAAAAAGCCAGAGCAATCACCTGAAGCAGTCCCCTTCCAACAAGTCTCTTACCAACAATCGCAAATACCAACCAATGCCACGCCATTGGTTAACAGTATGGCGACTACCACGATCAATATACCCGCTAACTTCAAACGACCTGAGTCATACAGTAACGCAGTTGGATCGGATCGATCTGAGCCGAGTGCTGTAACTGTCGGCGGTGCGCAATCTGTAACTAGCGGTGGGCTTCAGCCAAACAATGCACTTGTTTATGGAGGTGCAATCCATGCACCGCGTGCACTTACTTTGGGACCAAACACTGCCTATCCGTCTCAGATCGCAATTCCATCGACCAGCGGAACGCAAGCGACAACTGTTGGTTACACTTTGGGTGGATCCTTGAACAGCAATCCAACCACACAAACGAACCCAATTACGGCACAATCCGCTCAAACTAACACACAGTCGAATCCACCGAATCGAACCGCTCCGTTCCCAAGTACGGCACCAATTGCTCCAAGTCAAATGGGAATTCCAAACCAACTTGGAATCCCTAACCAGTTCAATGTGCCAACCCAGTTGAATGGACCAGGACTAATTCCCAACCAACCGGTCAACACGATGCCTGTTGCGTCTGGAGGGCAATGGCAACCTATGGGTGTTTCAACAGCGAGCACGCAAAATGCCGCAACGCAAAATCGATTGGTGCAACCCGTTGGCTTCAACAGCACAACATCAACAACAGGTGCTACAACGACTAACGTGCAGGGGCTGGGACTACCTCAGGTGCAATCGGTTGGGCAGGCTGGCCAACCGCTGTTCCAGCGTTAGCAGACGCGCCGGAAGCGCGTGGACCAAAGTTCAACGGAGCAGCCGATCGGGTTGCTCCGTTTAGGTTCGTCGACTGAGACGCTTGGTTGGAGAGATTCACTTGCTGAGTTGGGGCTCCAACGGCAGCGTTGCCATCGCTGGGATTAGTCTCGCCAGACTCATAGCTAAGTTCATTCTTGACTCTATCAATGCCCGGCTCCAGCGATAGCAATCTTTCCATCATCTTGCCATCTTCCAAGGTTGGAACCTTGCCGGTGATGACTGCGGTCCGACCTTCCATCTGAACGTTCACGCCGCGAACCGTTGCACTTGCCATACGATTTATTCGACCATTGATATCCGCACTTCGTGCTGCGCTGGTTGCGCTAGGTGCAGAGAAGCCAAGTTTCACCGTTGCACGGACTTGCTTCTTTCCGTCCTGATTCTGTTGGTTCTGGTTCATGTTAAAACCATTTCGGCCGCCGCGACCACCCATCGCGTTGCGTCCACCCAAGCCACCAAAACCACCGCCAAGTCCTCCGAGGCCGCCGCCCAGACCCCCAATTCCGCCCCCAAGCCCACGATTGCCCATGGTCGCACCCAACATCGCAGAGCCTGCAAGCGAACCGAATGGATTTTGTCCCAAGCCTGTCGCACCACCGAAGCCTTGCTGACCAAACGGATTACTGGCCGCATTTCCAAAGCCACCTTGACCTGTTTGGCCAAATCCAGTCTGACCAAATCCCGTTTGGCCGAAGCCGCCCGTTTGACCGAAGCCACCTGTGTTTCCAAAGCCACCTGTTTGCCCGAATCCGCCAGCGGACTGCATGCCGAAACCGCCAGTGTTTCCAAAGCCGCCTGTGTTTCCAAGCCCGCCGAACTGCTGCTGTCCACCACCCGTGTTTCCGAATCCGCCAAATTGGCCCATCGCGCAGTTGGCAAGAGAAAGAGCCAGCACCGAACCCAAGAGCGACTTCAGGAATCTACGCGACATGTTCTCTCTCCAGCTAAGTGCAAAGCTCACCGACGTCCAAAGCGGGCTTTGCATTTTTGGTAACATAACAACTCAATATACTAGCATCGGACAGTTTGACGATAATTGCTAGTCTAACAAAAAATCAACCGATTTTACCAGCCAATTGGATTATAAGTGCTCCGAATTCGCGTCTTAGTGTGCCGCGTCGCTCCGCCGACGCGATGGAAATTTCTTCAAGTCGCTCCGCCGACGCGATGGAAATTTTTTTCAAGTCGCTCCGCCGACGCGAAGAGCACCACAAGCGCGTCGACGGAGCGACGCGGCACACTAGGACGCGGCACACTAGGCTTACGATTTCGACATCATCACGATAGAGGAAGCGAAACTTGTTTAATTTGAACGGTCGAACTGCGTTGATTACTGGAGGAACCCAGGGCGTTGGAGCCGCCATCGCAGAGTCACTTGCCCAAGCGGGCTGTAACCTGGTATTGCATGGACTGAAAGACAATGTGCTAAGTCAACAGACCAAAAGTCAATGTGCTAGTTATGGACGATCTGTTGAAACAATATTTTGCGACTTGGCCGGTCCAACGGACAAATGCGTGGGTGATTTGTACCGTCTCGCAATCGACGCCTGTGAGGATATTTCGATCTTAGTCAATAATGCTGGCACCTTTATGGATAAGCCGTTCCTCGACATGGACTTGGATACCTATGAGCGGACGATGCGGATCAATGTTGCGTCAGGCTACTTTTTGACCCAAGCGTTTGCGAGGCGATGGATTGAACGCAAAATCGGCGGTCGTGTCTTGTTCACCGGCTCAATCAATGGCGAGTTGGCAGAATCGGACCACACAGCCTATGATGCCAGTAAGGGCGCCGTACGAACACTGGTTCGTAGTCTATGCGTTGCCTTGGCTCCACATGGAATCCGTGTCAATGCAATGGCACCAGGGTTGGTCGTTACTCCGCTAACCGCTCCTGTTCTGACTGGGGACGCAGATGCGATGGCCTGGATGAAACTACATACGCCCAATGGACAAGTTCCAGATGCCAATGTTTGCGGACCAGCCGCTCTGTTCTTGCTGAGCGATGAAGCCGAGCACGTTCACGGACAAACCTTATTGGTAGATGGCGGAATGAGTGTCTGGCAACAACCCGATCTACCTCACAAGTTCCGAGGTAAAGGTTAATGTTCAACCGACCCAGTCCGTTGGCTTTGATCGTCATGGGGCAAATAACGCTGGTGTCGCTCGCTGCCTACTTTTCCCAGTTGTTGATCTTCGACGAAACCGATTGGTATTGGATCGATCGTTACGATGCATTGGTATGGGCGGTGATCGTAACGCAAGTGTTCGCGTTAGCGATCTACGTATCTCAATCTCGCATTACCACCGTTCGACAGTCATTGAATGTCTTCTATTGCCTGGCAGGACTGTCCGCAGGTCTAACACTTGCGGCCACTCTGTTTCTTGTCATCGAGGCCATTGTTCACAAAACAGGAAGTGTTATCGTTACTGGCTATTGCTCCCGGCTATTGGATTGCAGTCTTCATTTTTTTCGTCTCGATGTTTTTGCATATTCGTTTGGCCATCATCTGTTTACAACCGGTCTCAAGCCTCGTTCCCATTTTTCGCACGTTTCATTCAGACCATCATGGCCCTGATTCAAGTTCACGTTTTTCGATGATCGACATCTTCGCGTTCACTGGCCTGGCCGCGGTTTCAATTTCGTCCTATCGATTGGTGATGGGGATCATGAATGGCTACGATCCACTCCGCTTTTTGGCCATGTTCTATGCCGCTGCGATAACTGCGTTCGCGGTCTACGCGGTAACAAAACTTCCTCGAAACGCGATTTACATCAGGCTTGCCCTGCTTGCCATCTACATTGTCTTCATATCCGTTGCTGAATACTGGATTGCACAACAACTGCGAACACGTTTTCATCGCATTGGTATCTTCGGCACGTCCGTACCTGTTGTAGTTGCTCAGATCATGCTCTGGAACGCATTCGTAGCCGGTGCCAGTTGGCTGCAGTTACGCATCATTGAGAGCCGTGGGGCGCCTCTGTCGGAAGCGACTCGTTAAACCGCTTGTCGTTGCCAATCACAATGACTCGCCGAAGTTTGGTACGTGATCGCCTAACCGCTTCGGGATTGTGCAATTGGTTCACAATCGACTACGAATGTAACCAGTCGCACCTCGGCAGGTGCGACCCACCTGATCGCTCCATTTTCGGAACGCTAGCATCTTGAACCAAAATGTAAAAGTATGCGGTTTCGCCAAGGAACGATCACCCCTATAGAAAGTAATTTGCCTTTAATCCCGACAATCTGCTTAGTCGATAACAGCGGTCGAGTGTCATTAAGGCCAACCCCAAAAACAGCGGAGGCGACAATCGAACCTATAAGTTCTGGCTGAACTTTTTCGGAGGGCTTAACGAAGCCGAAAGTAGCCTATGATTTTCTCATCCCAGTCGCCATTTCGCAAGCATTTGCTACCTTTCATATTACTTTGGACGGTGTGCTTTGGGGCACTTAACTCAAATGCCCAAGAAACTTGGATATCTTGTCGGATTTTCCTGAAGTTCGGAGCAAGAATCCGCAAGATGCTGTCGAAGCCCTCACGACGGGCTTCCAACCGACGAAGCGCTACCGAGGAAACCTCTAGTCGCGTCGCCAAATGCTGCCGGTGACACCGAAAAGGCAGCGGATCTTCAAAAAAAGATGTTTCAGAAGTCTCTCGCGGACCGCGTCAAAGACATTGAAACGCAGTTGAAGAAGAAAGAAGAAGCAGACAAAAAAAAGCAGAGGCCGACAAAAGAAAAGCGGTGACAAGGACAAGATAAACCCGCCAATCCGCTCGACCGTTTCAAAAGAAAAAGTGGAAACGTCAAACTGGGCGGCCACACTCAGTTGGACTACGTCAATTGGGCCCAAGCATCACCATCAATCATCGGCACTCAGGACTACTTTGAATTCCGACGCTTGCGCTTAGTTGCAGATGGAACTGGATATGGTTGTCTACGATTTCCGGGCTTCAAATGACTTTGGAACCGGAATCTGTCGGTGAAACTCAGCCGCTAGGCCACTGGTAGCATTCTCCCGACGTTAAAGACGCTTACCTTTCCATGAACGAAATTCCATTGTTGGGTAAGTTTCGAATTGGTAACTTTTTCGTACCGTTCAGTCTTGAACAGGTGACCAACGATACCAACAACATTTTTGTGGAACGCTCCATTCACAACGCAAGGCATCTTTGCTGCGGACCGTGAAGTCGGCATGGCACTTTAACAATGCAACAGAAGACAAACTATTGACCTGGACGACGGGTGTGTTTCTTCGACAGCATCAGTGAGGGACTAAAAGAACGAATTGATGACAACCAAGGCTATCGCGTGGCCGGCCGACTAACTTGGTTGCCGATTTTATGACGAGCAAGCCAAAGGGCGATGCCTTTGGCATACTGTGTCGGCGTCCTTCACACGCAGGCCAAAGACAATCGCGTTCGCTTCCGCGCGCGACCTCAAACTCGTGAAGGACCTCGCCTTATTGATAGCGGAGTACTGAGCGCCAATAGCTTTACGACGGAAACATTGAGACAGCGATCGTGCGAGGACCATTCACGGTACAAAGTGAGGCGTTCCTATCCTCGGTCGACATGCTTGCCGGCGACAATCGACACGTACAAGGGTGCTATCTTCACACCAGTTACTTTTCTTACCGGAGAGAATCGTGTTTTCGAAAAATTCGGTCAGCACGGTGCCCAATTCGGTCGCAATGTGCCGACGACCAATTTCTTCGTAACCAAGGACTGTCGAGGCCCGGGCGCTCTCGAGTTGAAATCGCGCTGGTCCTACCTCGATCTTAACAATGTAGGTGCCGGCCAATACAACGACTTTACCTTTGGACTCATTGGTACTGGTCGGATCGAACTCGCATCATGTTCGACTGGATCCACCCTATTACCAGCAGCAACACGGTCTTCGGTGCTGCGAATGCCGACTTGCTTGCAACGCGATTTGACTTTAACTGGTAGTCACATCCCGGCCCCGTGAGCGTTGAACAGCTTTGGTTGAGCGTTGAACAGCTTTGGTTGAACGTTGAACAGCTTTGGTTGAGCGTTGAACAGCTTTGGTTGATTGAACGTTGGAACAGCTTTGGTTTTTGTGTGCCACTGGCAAGGCCAGTGTACCGAAGCTATAGACTATAAACTTGCTGCGTACGACTTACACCGAAACGCGTTCATCAAGGCTGTCGAAGTGGGAAACGTTCAGGGCTAGAAAAACTCTTGAAACCACGTCTATTACGAACGTCCAGCTTCGCAGCCAAGGTTGCCAGCTATGAATCCGGCACAGTATCCTTGGAACAGCTAGAGGTTTATGCAGATTCCCACTTCGGCAATTTTTCAATTGAGCGATCGTCCATTGGTACGACTAACGGCTCGTAAACTCGACTGCTTCGGTACACTGGCCTTGCAGTGGCACACAAAGCCAAAACGGCACAACTTCAAAAGCGTGTTGCCGAGACAGTCTACATAGATGTGATCGTAATCAAGCTGCTATTTCTTTCTACCAGGAGCAATTGGCAACAATCTCGGTTCTTTAGCTCGATCACCAACGGTCTTGGGTGGTGGAGGCAATAGCCCTCCCTCCCCAAACAATTCCCGATCCCAGGCTGCGGTAATCAATAGATCAAACCCGGGATTGCTCTCCTTCACTTGACAGGAACATGCCCCGCAAAGAAACATCGTCAGCTCTTCGATCAACTTTTCATCCACACGATTGGCCGGAATGACTTCTAGCGCTCGCCCACGTCCGAACACAGGGAATCAACAAAGGTTGTTTTCTGCAAAGGCCTCTGGCTGAAATCCGCTGAACAGCTTCACTAGAAACCGTTCATGTTCGTCGTCTGCGGAAAACTCCAGTGTCGTGATTTCAGAAACAGCGGGTACATCCGAGTGCAGTTCGGAACCCTGGTTCGCAATCCCCTCCGGCAAAGCAAGTTTTTTGCCAAGTGATTCACATTGTTTCTTGAGCATTTCTCGCATCGCAGTATTGCGGGCTCTCATCGGTCGACTTCAGCATCAGCCAGACAACCGAATCGCCATGAGAAGTCGCTGTCTCAGTTGCTTGCGAATCGGCGAATCGAGACCGCATCCACTCCATCGCTTAACGAGCCCTGCCAATGGTTCACGAGGCCTCGCGCGTGATTGGTGCGAACAACGATCCGCGGCAATTGTTTTTTTTCTTCGTCAGGGATGATCTTCCAAACTTTCCGAAACTCTTCGTCGTTCATCTCTCTGGCTTTATCTTGACGCCGCACTTCGATGTTCGCTTGTCCACCGGCCAGTATGGCGGCTGACTCAAGTCGTTCGATCTGCGACTGTTGATCAGACGTTAATGGACCCATCGTGAAAGACGAGCACCTGGCAAGCGTCCGGTCGCCATCGTTCTAACGCGTATCGAAGACCGGAATGTTGCAGGCGATCGCTGTGGAACTGACCAACATGACGACCATCGATAAGGCTATGCGATTCATTTTCGACCAATCCTCTGTGTATCACGCTGGTACCGGTTTTCGGGCTGGTGTCCAGGCTTTAGCCGCTTTGACTTCTCGATCACTTGCCGACCATTCGAAGTCCAAGTACCACCGCAGCCAGACCGAGGCCCACATGGGCCACCACTAGGCAACTGGCTAAATCTTGGCGACCCGTTTTGCAAAGCCTGACAATGTCCATGCCAAAGGAACTGAATGTGGTGAGTCCACCCAAGAGTCCGACTCGAATGGCGGTGACCAGCCAATGTGATTCCCATTTGATGCTCAATGGCGTACGCACCAATATAGCAATCGCAAAGCATCCGCATACATTCACCGTTAATGTAGCACCGGCAACCATGACGCGCCAGCAAACGGCAAATAAACTCGCCAAAGCGGTGTCGCATCAGGGTTCCAATCATGCCTCCAATGGCGATCGCAATCCATTCTTGAACCATAATCGTTGTTGACCTGTGAGATGTGTTTCGCGGTTTTGTCGTTGAAGAAATGCTAGTAGTGCTCTATTCTAAGTAGTTTCTGGATTGCGGATTTTCGGTGCGCCAATGTGCTCTATCACTATCACCCTCATAGGGAGGGTGCGGCAAAGCGACTGGAATCCATGTTCTTTCAGGAATTATGGGAGAAATCGAGATGGCATCGGCGGAAACAAAACGTGGTACACAAGTGATGACGGGTGCTGACATTCTGGTCAATCGCTGGTGGACCACAATGTCGAAGTCATCTTTGCGTATCCCCGGCGGTTGCAGCATGCCGATGCCACCAAGCGTTGACACAGATATGGCCAAAAACTGCGAACCATTTTGCCACGACACGAACAGGGCGGTGCCTTCGCCGCTCAAGGTATCGCTCGTAGCACTGGAAAGCCGGGGCGTCGTGATGGCGACCAGCGGTCCTGGTGCAACCAACTTGGTGACGGCCAATTGCTGACGCCAAACTCGATAGTATTCCGCTGATTGCAATCACTGGTCAAGTTCCTACGGCGGTGATTGGTACCGATGCTTTTCAGGAAACGCCAATTGTCGAAGTTTGCCGCGGAATCACCAAGCATCATTACTTGGTTACCAAAGTAGACGACGTTGCTCGAGTTATGAAAGAGGCATTTCATATCGCAACGACAGGCCGTCCTGGACCGGTATTGGTCGATATGCAAAGGATGTCCAGTTGGACAAATGCGAAGTCGATTGGGATGTGCCGATGAATTTTGCCTGGCTATCGAGCCAAGACACCGCTGGCGCACCCTGAACAGATTCGACAAAATCGCCGCTGCGATCAAACATTTCCAAGCGACCGTTGTTCTATGTGGGTGGAGGGGTCGTTGGTGCTGACGCTAGTGCGTCACTTCGCAAGTTGATTGAGTTAACCGGCATTCCTGTCACGATGACCGTCATGGGGTTTGGGGCTCTATCCAAACAGCGGACCGTTGTCATTGGGACATGTTGGGAATGCATGGCAGCGCTTATGCGAATTATGCCGTAAAAGACTGTGATTTGCTGATTGCCTTGGGAGTACGCTTTGACGATTCGCGTGACCCGGCAAACTCTCGGCCTTTGCCAAGACGCCAAGATCATTCACGTTGATATCGATGCGTCCGAAATCAACAAGAAACAAGATCGCTCATATACCTGTGTTCAGCGATGTTAAATTTGCGATCGATGAATTGAACAAGATCGTTGAAGCTCCTGAAGACATTTCAGCTTGGGTCGCCCATTGCAAAGAGCTGAAGGCAAGGTTCCCATTCCACTACGATGAAGACTTTGACGGGATACTACAACAGCACGCGATTCGCGAACTTTCGAATTTTGACTCAAGATCGTGAAACCTTTATCACGGTTGGTGTAGGTCAGCATCAGATGTGGGCTGCCCAGTTCTATAGCTTTCAGAAGCCACGTCAATGGCTCAGTTCTTCGGGCTTGGGAACGATGGGATTCGGATTGCCCTCGGCCATGGGAGTTTCAAGCCGCTCATCCCAACGCTTTGGTTGTCGATATCGACGGCGATGGCAGTTTCCAAATGAACATTCAAGAGTTGGCTACGCTCCATTGTGAAAAACTTCCTGTCAAAGTTCTGTTGCTCAACAACCAACACTTGGGAATGGTGGTTCAATGGGAAGACCGATTCATGGGCAGTAATCGAGCTCATACCTACCTTGGCCCAATCGACCACGAAGAAGCCAGTGGAATCGGCGTGACGGAAAAGCACGCTGCGGTTTCGGAACGTTATCCAGACTTCGTTGCGATTGCCAAAGGCTATGGCTGTGGTGCGGCCACGGTCAGCAAGAAATCGGACCTCCGTGCTGCCCTCAAGGAAATGATCGATTATCCAGGACCATTCGTCTTGGACGTATCTGTTCCATACCAAGAACATGTGCTTCCGATGATTCCATCGGGGCTGACTGTTGATGACATGATCTTGGAATAGAGCCTTGACGATGATGAATAGTGGCTATGTATTCAGGTTATTAGTACATAGTCGTTAGGCGGCGGATCTAGATCGCATCAAGAGCGGGCAAGCATCGCAGCTTCGACATACCCCAATTTTGCCACTCGTGGCTGCGCATGAGGATATAGTGGAAAAGAGTCATTCATTAAAAGAAGTAAACAACAAGCATTTTAAGGTAGATCACGCTCGCATCGAGTCTGCGGTACGCGAGATTCTGGCGGCCGTGGGTGAAGATCCGGATCGCGAAGGCCTAAAGGAAACACCGGCGCGGGTCGCTCGAATGTATGCCGAGATGTTCTCGGGCTTGAAAACCGATCCTCGCATTCATCTGCAAAAAGTCTTCACCGAAAAATACGACGAGGTCGTGCTGGTTCGCGACATCGATTTTTGCAGTATGTGCGAGCATCACTTGTTGCCCTTTACCGGAAAAGCCCACGTCGGCTATCTGCCCGACGGCAAAGTCGTTGGGCTTAGCAAGTTGGCAAGAGTTGTCGAAGAAGTTGCCCGTCGTCCGCAAGTGCAAGAACGCATGACGGAAGTAATCGCTGACTTGATCGAGTCCGAATTGTCGGCTCGTGGGGTGGCTGTCGTTTTGGAAGCCTCGCATTCATGTATGACGATTCGTGGCATTCGTCGTCCCGGTAGTCTTTGCTTGACATCGGCTATGCGTGGTGTTTTTCGCGATGACCATTCATCACGAACCGAGATTCTTGGCCTGATCGTGGGTAAACGATAATGCCTTGGGATGCGGCGATCTGGGCTGGTTCGACCGCGTTTTCCGCTAAATTGGCGGCAGCTTGCTCGGTTGCCGCCATGTTGATTTTGGCCATCGATTCCAGACGATCCGCAATCATTTGGCGGATTCTCTTGACGATAGTCGCTATCTCAGCAGGAGTTTGGACAGCCCTGAATTGCGATGAATTCGCCAAGTGGACATGGTCTGGCTTAGTAGCGTTATCCATCATTGCATTGCTAGCTGCAGTCGCACAGTGGATGAGTGTCGCGCCAAAGGTGATACATCACGAAGCGTCCCAGGAAGATAAGACTCCTGGGAAGAAGCTCAAGAAGTCGACAACAGGTACGAGTGCAAAGGCGTCACTTTTCTGGCTTCCATCAACACCGACAGAGTGGATCCAAGTTGTTACTTGCAAGTTGATGGTACTGTTTGTTGCCTGGTCGATTTATACGGCGACCATCGGAGCAGCACTAGCGCGATGGACGTGCGTTTTGCACGCAATGATGTCCGTCATTTTCCTTGGCGTAAGTTTAGCCAGTGCGATTGAATTAACCTTCCTTAGTTCGCCAAGCGGTTCGACTTTGGCGAACTGGAGAATGCTCTCGTTGATTGCTATTGTTGCATGGATGGGTGAGTTGGCTTGCGTTAGCCGAGTACTGTTTTGGATTGACGACTCCAATCGTGATCTCAACAGATCCCTGTTGGTTCTCGTCTTTGCGATTACCGCGGTTGTCATCCACTTCATCGTTTGGATGATCCCGCATCGTTTATCGCAGTTTTTCAAGAAAGGCACGACCTCCGATTGGATTTCGTTAACCATCGCGTCGTGGACCGCCACGCTCTGCTTGGCACTGATCATCTTGCTGCCATTCAACTGGCCATGGACATTGTGACAACGGGTCGACCGCTTTGTGTTGCAGTGGAAAGATTCTATTGGTCATACGCCTTCGAGCTCGCCCAGATGGATCTACGTTCGGCAACCAGCAGAACCGAGGCTTGACCGCGCAAGCTTGGTCATACGCCTTCGGGCTCGCCCCGATGGATCTGCGTTTGGAAACCAGCAGAACCGATGCTTGACCGTGCGAACTTGGCCATACGCCTTCGAGCTTGCCTCGATGGAGCTACGTTTGGCAACCAGAAAAACCAAACCCTAAACCATTGGAACGAGCCCGAATGGCGTTCCATACGCTGATGCATTCAACGATTCCTTCGCTCCGTTAACGTTCTGGTTTCCAAACGTGAACCCATCGGGGCAAGCCCGGAAGGCGACTCAAGAGTTAAATTGTTTTGAAGCACTCGTGTTTCATCACCATTTAATTTTGGGGTAAGGTTACTAACTAACGACCGAAGTAAACGAAAAACGGGAGGGCGCGAACTTGGCGATACGCCTTCGAGCTTGCCTCGATGGATACACGTTTGGCAACCAGCAGAACCGATGCTTGACCGCGCGAACTTGGCGATACGCCTTCGAGCTTGTCTCGATGGAGATACGTTTGGCAACCAGAAGGACCGATGCCTTGACCGCGCGAACTTGGCCATACGCCTTCGAGCTTGCCTCGATGGAGATACGTTTGGCAACCAGCAGAACCGATGCCTTGGCCGTGCGAACTTGGCCATACGCCTTCGGGCTCGCCTCGATGGATCTACGTTTGGAAACCAGAAAACCAAACCCTAAACCATTGGAACGAGCCCGAATGGCGTTCCATACGCTGATGCATTCAACGATTCCTTCGCTCCGTTAACGTTCTGGTTTCCAAACGTGAACCCATCGGGGCAAGCCCGAAGGCGACTCAGCAGAACCGATGCTTGACCGCGCGAACTTGGCGATACGCCTTCGAGCTTGTCTCGATGGAGATACGTTTGGCAACCAGAAGGACCGATGCCTTGGCCGTGCGAACTTGGCCATACGCCTTCGAGCTTGCCTCGATGGATACGCAACCAGCAGAACCGATGCTTGACCGCGCGAACTTGGCGATACGCCTTCGAGCTTGTCTCGATGGAGATACGTTTGGCAACCAGAAGGACCGATGCCTTGGCCGTGCGAACTTGGCCATACGCCTTCGAGCTTGCCTCGATGGAGCTACGTTTGGCAACCAGAAAAACCAAACCCTAAACCATTGGAACGAGCCCGAATGGCGTTCCATACGCTGATGCATTCAACGATTCCTTCGCTCCGTTAACGTTCTGGTTTCCAAACGTGAACCCATCGGGGCAAGCCCGAAGGCGAGGGGGTGGTGATGATTAGAGCGGCGGAGTAGAGCTCTTGCCGAGGGTCGAACGTGCCAATCTACTTTTTCGGTACCTTCCAAACTCGCGGTGTTCTTTTTTCGAGGTTTTCAACACCAACAAAATTAGCATTTCGATACTGCTTGGATAGCCGGTCCGCAATCTCTGCAACTTTCTGAGCGCGAATATCGGCATCTGGATGGGACTTTACAAAACCTGGTACAAATTGCAACCATGGCGCGACTTGTTCCTGCTGCCGCGACCACTGCGTCAACAACCTGACCAACTCACGGGGGTCGTATCCTAGTTTCATCATCCACTCCGTTGCATCGGCGTCAGCTTCCGACTCTTGCTCCGGACGCGTAGGGCGACTAATCAAACTGATCCACATCATTTGATCTTTGAAATCGAGAGCTTCGTTTGACAATTTGGACTGTTTCAGCGGCAACAACTGGTGTCCACGATCAAGATGACTCAGTTCGTGAGACAAGACTCCGACTAAGGTTGCTTCACTGCCCGCATTCTCGATCATGCCGCGCGTCAGCAGCAATCGGCCTCCCGGAATCGAAAAGGCATCCATTTCGGGACGCTCGATCAATCTCACATCGAACGACTTGTACCGAGCACCATTCTTCATTATTGGTTTGATCATCTTGATCAGTTGACGGACATAATGAAGTTCTTCACCTTCCTGGGTGACATCAACCTTGGAATCTTTCAGTTTTTGTAAATAAGCGTCCAGCACACGCTGGCCAAACTGCGATTCTTCGATCGGCGTGACCTTGATGCTCTCTAGCTTTTGTAACTGTTCCGGCGACAGTTTTCCGAATAGCGGTGCCATGGGACCAGCGTTATCCGCAAAGCTCTCGAACATCTTCTGCAAGGGGTTTTGTGCAACAGTAGATTGATCGCAATTTAGGACCACAAACATGGCGAGGCCGCAAAGGATTCTTGAGAATTTCGCCGGTCGCATCCTGGCATACCCCAACTGAGAAAGTAAGGTCCCCGCAGATAACTTTAGGGATTCGATGTAGAATAATCTGTTGCCACGGAACTATGTTAGCCCGACGGCGTCATTTCGTCACGCAGACGCTAAGAATTTGGTTCACGTAAAACGAGAGGTTAGAGCAATGGCTGGTGCAAAGAACGTATTGGGAACAGAACTGCTTGAATGCAGTACCGATCCGATGACTGGATTTTTTCGCGATGGATGTTGCAATACGGGTCCTGAAGACCTCGGGTTGCATACCGTATGTGCCGAGATGACGGACGAATTCTTGGCATTTTCAAAAGCCCGAGGTAACGATCTTTCAACACCTAATCGAGCGTACAGTTTTCCTGGTCTGCAGGCCGGTGACCGATGGTGCTTGTGTGTCTTGCGTTGGAAAGAAGCATTTGAAGCGGGCATGGCACCTCGCGTCAACTTGAACGCAACCCACATGTCGGTGCTCGAGTTCGTCGATTTAGAGCAACTTCAAGCTCACTCGACGGAACAAGCGTAATTAGGTCGGAATCCATCCATGATTATTCGACAACTGGTCAGCTTGCTGCTTTTGGTTTCTTTCGTTGGAATCGCGAAATCAGACCAGGGACTAGAAAAACTCAAATACAATCATCCCGGTTTGATCGTAGATTTGGGAGTTGGATTGTGGGCCTGGCCCGTTCCCTGCGATGCCGATGGCGATGGCGATTTCGATCTGATCGTATCTTGCCCTGACAAACCGTCCAATGGTGTTTGGTTCTTCGAAAATCCGAGCGAGGCTGGAACACGAAACAGTTGGCCCATCTTCAAACCTGGACGAAAACTGAGCAACACGGTTCACTATGTCATGCCCAGTTATATCGGCGGGGTGATGCGCGTTCTGTCGCCAGGATTTGAATATCCCGAGTTCACGCGTATTGGGTTGGAGAAGAAGTCCGCATTGAGTATCGATCCCAAATTTTATGTTCCAACAGGCAAGGAACCTAAGGGTCCCAAGGTTCGCCACAATCAGTGGCGATACGTGGATTTTGACGGCGATGAAAAACTGGATGTCGTTGTCGGGATCGAGGACTGGAGTTACTACGGTTGGGATGATGCATGGGACGAATCTGGCAAATGGACGCATGGACCTTTGCATGGTTTTGTTTTTCTATTTCGCAATATGGCGTCCAATGAACGACCCAACTATGCCTCTCCAGTTCAATTGCACGCAGTAAACAATGATGGCCATGCTTCACCGATAGATACCTTTGGTTGTCCATCGCCGAACTTTGAAGATTTTGACAACGACGGCGACTTGGATCTGCTGTGCGGTGAATTCCTGGATGGCTTTACTTACTTCGAAAACATTGGCACGCGATCGACTCCCAAATATGCCGCCGGAAAACCTCTCAAGACTAGCAACGAGCATCTGTTGAAGATGGAATTGCAAATGATTGTTCCTGTCGCATTCGATTGGGATCGAGATGGAGACAAGGATCTGATCGTCGGTGATGAGGATGGCCGTGTCGCTTTCGTCGAGAACACTGGTAAGCTCAATTCTGACAATTGTCCGACGTTTCATCCGCCAAGGTATTTTCAGCAGCAAGCCGATACGCTCAAGTGCGGCGCACTAGCGACTCCGGTTGGAACGGATTGGGATGCGGACGGCGATATCGATATCGTCAGCGGCAATACGGCGGGTTACATCGAGTTCTTTGAGAACATGAGTGGCAAAGGTATTGACGCGCCGAAGTGGAACGCACCAAAACGGATAGAAGTGAACGGAAAACCGTTTCGCGTGATGGCTGGCCCGAACGGCAGTATTCAAGGACCGGCAGAAGCCAAATGGGGCTATACGACGTTTAGTGTGGCTGACTGGGACCACGATGGATTACCCGACATTGTCCTCAACAGCATCTTGGGTGAAGTTGTCTGGCTAAAAAACATCGGCAGCCGAGGGCGTCCTCAGTTGAGTTCACCGCAGCCAATAGAAGTCGAATGGCAGAGCGATCAACCAGTGCTCGGATGGGGTTGGCGCAAACCCAAGGGCAAGGAACTGTTGACTCAGTGGCGAACGACGCCTGCGGTTTTCGATTTCAACCAAGACGGACTGAACGATTTGGCCATGTTAGACGTCGAAGGGTACTTGAGTTATTTCGAGCGATCGAAAGAAACTGGCCTTCTGAAACTACAATCACCTCGTCGAAGATTTGTGGATGCATCCGGCCAACCGTTTCGCCTGAACGCCAAGTCGGCAGGTGGAAGTGGTCGTCGCAAATTGTGTGTGACGGATTGGGATGGCGACGGCCGGTTCGACTTGCTTCTGAATTCTTCAAACGCGGATTTGCTTCGGCAGACGAAGGTATCGGATGGCAAGTGGTTTTTCGAAAATGCTGGGACGCTAGCGAAGCAAAATATCGAGGGTCACGATGTCAGCCCTGGCGTCGTGGATTTTGATAACAACGGAATTCCCGATTTTCTCGGAGGCGCTGAAGACGGCCGATTTTATTTCCTCGGAAACACGAGATTACCATAGAGTCATCGTAACCCGAAACGTAGCAAGGCGATCAATGCTAACGCAAAGCTTCTGCAAGGGACCTACCCTGACAGATCACACTTGCTACGCTGTGCATTTCGGTTTTGTGTGCCAATGGCAAGGCCGGTGCAGCGAGCGATAGACTTCGATCTGTGATTTACACACTAACACGTTCATCGTCCAACAGAGCATAGGCGAGTATTGAATGGCGGGTCAACACACACGAGTTCGCAAAGATCATGCGACCGAGTTAGCCGAGGACTATGTAGAAGCGATCGCGGAGTTGATTGCAAGTCAAGGTGCGTGCCGTGCAGTGGACTTGGTAAAGAAGTTTGAAGTCAGCCCTGTGACGATCAATCGTGCACTTGGCCGGCTTCGACGCAATGGCTTGGTGGAGACCGAGCCGTATGGTCCGGTATTGCTTACCGCCAAAGGCAAGAAACTAGCCACGATGGCTTCCCAGCGCCATGCTATCGTTTATCAATTTCTTCTGTCGCTAGGCATTGACCCAGCAACTGCCAAGACAGATAGCGAAGGCATCGAGCATCATGTCAGCCCCGTCACTTTGAAAGCGATGCAGAAGTTCATGAAAGATGGCAAGAAAGAATGACAATTCATACCCACAACGGCGTTTACCCACAGCCAATTAGCACGACAAAAGAAATTTCAGTCATGGTTTAACTGGCTTGCCAGACGGAGAAATGCCGATAAAATCTGCCTACGGTCAAAGGACTTTTGTCGCCGATAGCTGCTATTGCAAGACGCCACTCCCCAAAATCGGGCGTTAAAGCGGAAAGTGCATCGGATGAAGGCTGTACAAGACCGCGAAAAAACAGCAAAAGAAGTTTTTTTCAGTCATGGCGGAGTAGCTCAGTTGGTTAGAGCAGCGGAATCATAATCCGCGTGTCGGGGGTTCGAATCCCTCCTCCGCTATTTGCAAAATAGTAAGTGAATCGTTGATAAAACGAACAACCTGACAACGTGTCAGAGCGCTTTTTTCCTGAAGTCAAACACGGTAAAAACCCGGTATTCGGTACTGGGTTTTTCCCGAAAATGCGGGAGAAAATCGCATGGCACGTATTCCGTCGTACCGGCTACACAAGCCGTCTGGCAAGGCTGTCGTCACTCTGAACGGCAAAGACCACTATCTAGGCAAGCATGGAACCAGAGAGTCAAAGCGGGCCTATGACAAGTTGATCAATGAATGGCAAGCATCCGGGCGTAGCACGTCATTCGGTATGGAAGTGAACCAAGCAACGATTGCAATGCTGCGGGCCGACTACATTGATCATTGCGAGGTGCATTACCAGTCGACCGGCGGGAAGCACAACAACGAGACAAAGCAAAGCCGTCGCGCTTTGAATTTCTTGGAGCCGTACGACGACGAATTGGCAAAGGATTTCGGTCCGCTGAAGTTGAAAGCGGTTCGTCAACGAATGCTGGATTCTGTTAACGCGCAGACCGGTAAGCCGCTAAGCAGACAGTACATAAACAAGATGGTCGACCGCATTGTAAGAATGTTTCGGTGGGGGGCTGAAAATCAGATTGTAAAACAGGCGGTTCATGAAGAATTGGCCAACGTGAAGGGGCTACAAAAAGGCCGAACGTCGGCCCCCGAAGCGCCGCCGGTCAAGCCGATCGACGACCGAATCGTTGCCAAGACAATCGAGCATTGTACGCCGGTCGTTCGCGACATGATCCTGTTGCAGCAGTACACAGGAATGCGACCCGGTGAAGTGTGTGCATTGACCCCAAGCATGATTGACCGGACCGGCAAAGTATGGATAGCCCGGCCAGAAGAGCACAAAGGGGCGTGGAGAGGAAAGCACCGATCTATCTTCATGGGTAAGAAGGCGCAAGAGGTTGTTTTACCTTATTTGCTTCGCGCCGGTGATGCAACGCTATTCAGCCCGAAAGAGGCCGATGAGCAGCGTAGAGCGAAACGAAGAGCCGAACGGGTAACGCCACTAAGTTGCGGGAATCGGGCCGGTACCAACAAGAGCGAGCATCCTCAGAAGGTAATTGGCGATTCGTACAAAACGTCAAGTTACGCGAGGGCAATCCTACACGCATGCGCAAAGGCATATCCGATTCCGGATGGTGCAAGCAAGGAAGACGCCGCAAAGTGGCGGGCTAAATGGTGGTGGAGCCCCAACCAGCTAAGGCACAGTGCAGCCACAAAGATTCGCCGTGAATTTGGGATAGAAGCCGCGCAGGTGATGCTTGGTCATGCGAAGCTAGATGTGACCCAGCTCTACGCCGAGATTTGCGAACAAAAGGGTGTAGAGGTGGCCGCGATGATCGGCTAAGCCAATAATCCCCGAAGAATAAGCCCGGTTTTCGCTGGGCTTATTTTTTTGCATTGATGTTGACAATTTATTTCGGTCGCATACAAATATTTGCAACCGACATGCCACCAATACGAGCACCGAGAACGTCATAGGGAAACCTATTTGCTGACGTAGGGCGTTGGTGGAATAAAGCAGATGTCGGCTGGGCACTGACAGCTAACCCAAAGCAAAATGTGGAAGAAGCGAGTATCGGCACTACCCGTAACAATTGCCAAGGCAATGGGCGTCGAGAAAGTGAAATCCGGCGAGTAATGTCGCAGTGGAGGCGATGGATGAGGCAAAACAAGGGTGCGCCGGGGTGGCCAGCCGATCCTAAGCGGTGACAGCACCACAACGAGGTTAGACCGAAGTCTAACACTCTCTTGCACATTCTGTGTACCCGTGCGCGAATAGGTGTCCCATGATCGATGTAGATTCTGAAACTCTAATTGCTCTGAATGAAGTTCCGAACGTAGTTGAAAAAAAGTATGGTCGCAAACTCAATTTGGCGACCGTCTACCGGTGGAGAAACAATGGTTGTGTCGGCGTAAGGTTGGAAACGACATACGTACTCGGCAAGCCTCATACAAGCGTTGAAGCGCTAGCGCGATTCGATAAGGCTGTAACAGCCGCGAAGCAATCGCCATCTATTCCCATGCCAGCGACAGCCAAGCATGTTGCCAAAGCCCATGAGGCAGCCAAGAAGCGGCTAGCATCGCGGGCTAAGTAATGGCGACCATCTACCTAAACAGATCGGCAGGGAAAGACTATCGGTCAATCAGGTTTTTTCGCAACGGAAAACGCCGAAAAACGATTTCATTTTCGATCGAAGTTGACCATTCACGAGTCTATCCAATGATTTGTGAATTGATCGAATCCGAATCGAAAGTGCCGTCAGTCGCAACTATGGAGTGGGTCAACAGTGGAGCTGACGGCCTAACGGCCAAGCTGATCGCGGTCGGACTACTGACTATCGACGGCAGGCCGAATCGTACGCGGCTAACGCAAGCGATGTTGCCGCCGATCAATGGCGAATCATTGGTCCAGGTGCGTGATTGGCTGACGCGTTGAATTTGCAGTGTGCGGCGGAAATGTAGACAACAAAACAAAACGGGGAGTAGCTACCCCGTTTGCGCGGCTGGATGTCACCCAAGTCCAGCCGCGCCGTTTTTCTAAACAGTTGGGTGAAATTGGGTGTCTGAAATGTCGAGCAAGTATCCGATCGGAAGATCGAACCAATTCAAGCGGAGGGTATTCGTGATCGTAGTACTCGACAAATTGTTGGCGATGGGTGATGCATTGCCGCAACCTGTTTTCCGGTTAGTGATGGCCGTAGCAAGACTGGAGGATAAAGAGTTCTTGGAGCGGGCTCCAGTCACATTAAAAAAAGATCTCGCCAAGTTGGTCGGCGTAGAGGTTCGGCGTCTACACATTTTGATCAATACAGCGGTCGAAATGAACCTACTGAAAACCGACGACCAAGGCGGTATCTGGGTAAGTGATTTTCTAATCGAGGGGGCGCAGAAAAGTGCACATGTAGCGCAGGAAAGTGCGCTATCTGAAGTTTCGATAGCGCAGGAAAGTGCGCATGATAGCGCAGGAAAGTGCGCATCCATAGCGCAGGAAAGTGCGCATGATAGCGCACTTTCCTGCGCTCACACTATATATAACCCCACACCTAAGATAACCCCTATACCCCTAGAGCCTGCTAGCGCAGGTTGTGAGAAGGATCAAGTTTCAAATTCAGCTAAGGAGAACCAAAAAGCAAAAGAGGGAGAACCAGAATTCGCTTTGAAGGGTGAAGAACCAAAGAAGCGTAAATCAAAATTCGACCCGCTAAACGTAACGCTACCAGTGGCGTTAGACACGCCGGAGTTTCGCGCAGCGTGGGAAAAGTGGATCCGGCACGCCTACGAGATCAAAAAAATTCCAACGCCACAGTCCGTCGAAGAGCTGTTAAAGCAGTTGGCCGAATGGGGAGCGTCAAAAGCCATCGCCAACATCACCAGTAGTATCGCCAACAACTGGCGGGCCATCTACGACAGTGGGGCGCCATCGAATTTCAACGGTCGACCCAAGCGCGCGGGGGTCGAAGCATTCGGGATTACAAAGAAACAATTAACCAAAGAGGAAAATGATGAAAGAAACGCCAGATTGCTTAGCTAAGTTGCCGTCAAAATTCGTTCCGGTGCCAACGCATTCAGACGTTGTGCGTATCCAACAGATCGAAGATCTAATTTCGGAGAAAAGAGAGCCGTCTTTCGAAGCGTTTGTACTTGATCGTGATTTCCCCGATACCGCCAAGTTGTGCAGAGAAAAGTGGCCAGAGTGGGATGCGTGGGTTCAAAAGGCCAAGGACGCTTGTAAAGCCAGACACGACGCAGAAGTTGCTGAACGCCTTGAACGGGAAAAGGTTAGGGCGACCGGCGCGTTCGAGGATCAAGTTTTGGATCAACTGCTGAAAATGATGAAGGCTATCGGTCATGACTTATTCATGCGAGATTTCGACAAATACAAAATTCCAAGCGACTATGTCAAGAAAGATCAAGCCGCAATGAAAGACGCGATCAAGGCGGCAAAAAACTATGCATCCGATCCGGAAGCTAGAATCCGATCCAAGACTGGTTTTGTGGTGATCGGTACTTTTGGTTCCGGCAAGGACCACTTGATATCTGCAATTGCCAAGAGGTTCATAATATCGGGGGCGACAATGACCTACACGAACGGCAGTGGACTGTGGTCGCGACTACGCGCGACCATGGGCAAGAAAGCAGTAGAGACTGAATTGGACGTTGTCAAACAATTGTGCGCGACCAATTGCTTATGGCTTGCAGACCCGACATTGGCGGGTAAGTCGCTAACCGACTACCAAGCAGAGATCCTGCATGAGATCATCGATCGGAGATCGCGAGAAAACGACAAGGTTACTTGGGTCTCGATAAATGCCGCGAGTGATCAAGATGCGGCTGGGATGCTTGGGGGGGCGGTATGGTCAAGAGTGATAGCTAGGTCGCCGCGAGTGGAGTTATTCCTAGGCAGCGATTATCGTGAACGACTTCAATGCGAGTCTTGGACACCTTCGGAAATTGGCGAATACATGCATTCAGCGATAGTACAAGCAAGGGGAAAAGACGGTAGACCGCGTACGCACGCGCAGTGGGTGAATATTTCGCGCAGTCGTGTTTTTTGAGCGCCAATATCCATGGCCAAACCGGCCTATATCAGTGGACACAACGCGATACTTCATCGCGTTGAATTGGCGACGTATAGGCGAGGTGGAAATGGAAAAGCGTGTTTTCGCGGGTGAGGTCGTGGATGGCTGGAAAGAAGAGTTTTTACCGAATTCAGGTCATATGTGGATGGCAAAAGTCGACATGTCGGAAGCGGGATTTTCCGAAAAACCAGTGATCGTTGTTACTGCAATCGATTCATTCGTTCGACTTTGTGTTCATGATGCGGACAAAGATAGCTTCACGGTTCTCGCTGACGAACCTGCCATCATGAGATCCGAGTCGAAACGCCCGAAACTTCCAGTTGTAAATTGGATAGCGGTCGAAAAGTAGTTCAACCAAGGCCGGAGCAATCCGGCCTTTCTTTTTTTACCCCATCTCAATTTTGCATAGTGTTCGACGTTCCCTTCTGCTTTTTGTAGGAGGACAAACTATGCCAAGATTATCGATTGAGAAAAGAGCCGACTTGCTTGCCCGCGACGTTGAGTGGTGCAGGCGGTGGAACGATGGCGAATCGGCGTGTGCGATTGCAAGGTCGACGGGGTTTCATCCGACGTACGTTAGCCGCCGACTTCGGCGAATGGGGATCCGTGGCAGGTATCCCGGCAAGCCGCTGACGTGTTGTGGTTGCGGGAAAACTTATCGGCCAGCCGGTGGTTCACGTTCACATTGCCCGTCATGCGTTCGACCTATCAGCCAGTTCAGGCGGTCAGCGCTTGGTCGGATGCTGACAGCGCTCGCAGAGTTGGGCGGCAAGGCCAAGACTCGCGTTTTGCTTGACCGAACCGGCCTGAGTCGAGCGATCTTGTGGTTGCGATTACCGTCATGCGATCGAGTTCAGCGCGTTGACGGCCAATGGGTTTTGTGTGATCGGTAGTCATTCGGCTATCGTACGGCTTTCGTCACTTGTGTTTAGGAGTTGGTTATGTTTTCGCACGATATTTTCGTTCTGATCAAGCACCTTCACGGCAGCTATTTGCAATTCGATGACCATGAGATTGCCGAGATCCAGGAGTTCGTTGACGATATCGACGGTGGGATACTATCGTTCGTTACCGGCGTGGCTCACCTTCTTGGGGACTACTCCACCGAACACATCGATTCGCGATGGGCGGGACTGCTTGCGGATGGCAATTACACGTTAGATGATTCGCTTACGGTGGATCAGGTTGTGCATGGGGTGCTGTCGGCTTGTGCCAGATTGATATCAGCACACGATAGGTTGCCAGATCGGACCAGCGAGTATGCGGAAGCGTTGGCCGAAACGGCCAATGAAACGGCATTGCAAATTGTGGAGCTGTTGCTGATTGCCATTGGAGTACCGCACATCCCCGCCGATGACGATCGATGGGGCGGCGACGACGATGAGCTAAATGGGTTGATCTGTGACGATTGGCGGGCTGTTGTTGGCGGCAAGATCACGGTTGCCGAGTTCGTGGAGCGTGCTCGCGAATTTGCAGTTTGACGGCTGTTTTGGTCTTTGGATGCAATTACCGATCTAGATCGAAATTTGCAATTGGGAGAGTTTGGCAATGAGTTGTCCGCAGTGGTTTGCTGAGTTGATGGTCGCGCTAGGAGTTCCGTCGAGCGCTGAGTCGGTTACTCTTCGATGGCAGGGTGGCGATCGCGTTCACCTTGATTGCATCGTATCGTCACCTTCGGTGGAGTTTCCGGATGAGATGATGGTATCGCTGCGGCAGTATGACGTGGTACCAGTTCTGCCGCACATACCGGACTCAATGGACCTCATGCGTCAGGTAGCGAGTGAGTTGGATGCGTCAGCGACGTTGCGAGAGCGATCGTGAAACGGGTGTATTTATGCTCTATGTCAATTAAGATGTTGACTTAGTTCATTTTACGCAGGAGCAAGAGAGCATATGGCCAGAAGAAAAGACGGCAATGAAACTTGGAATCGGTTGTTGAATTGGACCAAGGGACAGGCACCATCGGAGCGACTAGCGGGCCACGTACTTGCCTTGGACGGTTTCGCGTCAATTGACCCAAGCCATCCGCTGGGTGGCAGGGATGGCACCAAGGATATCTTGGCAACTCGCGGTGGATTGCGATGGGTCGCAGGGGCGTATTTTCCACGAGGGCAGCAACCACTAAAGGACATAAAGAAAAAGTTCAAAGATGACTTTGCAGGTGTGGGCAAAAACAAAGCCAGCGCGTTCGCGTTTGTGACGAATCAGGAGATTACAGTTGCGCAGCGTAGGGCCCTAGAGAAGCTAAGTAAGGATGTTACATGCGAAATCTATCACTTGGAGCGAGTAGCGAGGTTGCTCGATTCGCCCAATGCATATGGGCTACGACTTGAGTATCTAGACATAGAAATGTCAAAAGAGGAACAATTGGCGTTCTTTGCATGGATGCATGGCGAGTCCAAAAATGCTTTTGCACATGCTATTGCAGAACAAAATCGCTATTTGTGGAACCTTCTCACGGGCGGAGATTCATACTGCCGGTTGGATGCATTTGACGGACAACCTATTGAGATCATTATAACTCCCTATGGCGACTTCCCATTGTTAAACCTGCGAGTTGTTATCGTCGATAAGGATCTGTCGAACGAAGTTCTAGACTATACAATGCAATTGACAAGTGAACTTGGCTTAATACAAAAAGCTGTAAAGAGAGCGCGCCTTGCGACTCACGAATTCAAGCGACTCCCAACAGATGAATTTCGGTTCACTGACGTAACAATTCCTTATATATCATGTGGAGAATCACGAAGCCTTGGGTTCCGATGGGAAGCAAACAACGGGTCAGCAGGCGGTCAGCTACATTTGCGGCGTATGGAAAACGGCGTTCTAGTAACCGCATCTGCCTTCACACTCCCGGATGGAACTTCACACGAAGACCCTCTGGGTTTCCCACGGCTGGAAAATGGCAAGCCAGATTGGAGTTGTTCGTTCGATTGGAACCATGCAATTCGCCGCCAGGGATAAATAGAAAGTTGGCTTTCTGGAACTGTCGCAAGCCATCGCCATTTTCTAGGCAACCACGCAATGTAGACCTCAGACGCTAGCGCCTGAAAAAACACGGGGCTAATTTTTAGCTGGTCCGTGCCAATCGAAAAAATCCGGAAATTTTCTGAAATTCGTCGCAAGTGGCTGATTTTCAATAGGTTAGGGAATGCGTTTTATTTTTGGACGAAGCGAGAATCCGGATAAGATTTAGCTTTGCATTTTTCTTAACTGAGCAGGAGCGCCCGAAATGAACGTAACGCAGCAGATGATTGACAAACTTGTGGCATATCTAAACGATCATCCAAATTTTGAACTTTTGATTATTCGAGAGAAAGGAGGAGGCAAGGACAGGGCATTCGTTTACACCCTGTCTATCATTGACGAGAAGCTTTTCAGCGTCTTGAGAATTATTGATCAAGATTACGATATTCGTGGGGGACTCAGCTACAAATCAGAAAAGCCAACGAAAATTATAGATGGCTCCCAGATGAATTTCGCCGACGAATTCCTAGCGTGCGTGGAAAATCCGAAGCCGAGATTGATCCAAATTTACAGTTGATGCTATCTCGGCAAATTCGGACAGTCTATCACCATCATCCATGCTAGTAGCCAACGTTTGTTTTACGTTTCGTTGGCTCTGTATTGGATGCGAACATGACATTGCAAGAAATGCGCGAAAAGCGCCAGCAGCTTCAAGCAGAGCTGGCAAAACTGAACACGACGGTTACCGAGCGCCGAAGCGCCGGCAAGAGTGGTTCCGAACTTTGGTCGGGCGAAGAGCAGAAGACTTTCGAGACGCTGACCGCTGAAGTTGCCAGTCTAGACACGGAGATCTCAGCCGAAGAACGGGCCGATGGCCTTCGTGACCACATGGCCAGGATCGCCGAGCAACGCAATGCCGCCCAGCGCAACGGACGGCAAGACCCTCGCCAAACCGACGAAATTCCGGGAGGTGATGGTGTCCAATACGGCGAACGCTTCGCCGATCGCGATTCAAGCCGACAATATGCACGCCAAGAAGAAATGCGTTGTCTTGCGTTGCACGCATGGGCATGTGAAGGCCGGGCCACTGAACAAATTACCGATGCACATCGTCAAGCGATGACATCGTTAAAGATCGCCAATAGCAGTGCGTTATCGTTCGCAAGCTTGGACAATTCCGGCGTAACTGGACTTCGCGCAGCCTTGCGAGATGGTGGCGAGTCGCGAGGTCGTCAATTCTTGTCGGGTCGTGGCGAAAGTCGATCGATTGGCTTTGACGCGAACAAGCAAGACTGGATTCCCGTCGCTTTCCGTGATGCATTTGAGTTGTGAGCGTTCGGTGAACTGCATCTTGCAACCGGCGCAATTTTAAGATATCGGCATTTCAACGTCGACGACGCTTCGCACGTCGTTTTGCGGGTTTTTGCTGACGCTCTTGACGGCGGATGTTGTCGATCAGCCATTGGTGTCCAGGATTGGCTGCTAGCCAGCGATCAGGCAGGAGTTCATCAAGTTCGTCACTCACTACAGTCTCGCCATTGCTACATTGACTGAACGCTTCGCCACCTCGGTACGCAGGTAGGCGACGGTACACATCCGTCAACCAAGCCAATGGTTCAACGCCATTGAGCTTCGCACTTGTGATCAACGAGTAGAAACCGGCTGCATTGTGACCGGCTCGTTCGTTGCCGACGAAGAGATAGTTCTTTCTGCCAATAGCAGGATACTTAACCATTCGTTCCGCAATATTGTTCTCCATGCATAGGTATCCGTGTTCAACATAACGACACAATGCAAGCCACTGGTTCGAAGTGTAAGTAAACGCTTTGGCGATGATGCTCTTGGGCAGAATCTTGCCACTGGCCAACTCCTCATCCATCCACTGGCGGAAGCGGTTCAAGATTGGCAATGCGTATTGCTGACGTGCAGCAGCCACTGCATCGAAATTTCGATCACCTTGCATGTTCTTCAACGGATACGCTTTGTCCAATTCTGTCTCGATCTGCGATAATCGCGCAATGAACCCTAGAGCCGTATTGGCCCGCACGTTGTCATAGTCCAACGCATCGTACCAATACCGTCTCGTGTGCACCCAGCACGCCACTTCGATTGCTCTTTCAGGACCGAACACACGATCGTAGCCGCAGAATGCATCCGCTTGTAAATAGCCACGATAGCCGGTGAGGAACTCAAGTGGTCCTTCACGCGTTCGCTCGAGTGTGAAGTCATAGACGGCGTAACGATGCAGCCAATCTCCCAAGTACGGCCAGAACCTCGCCTCGATACACATCTCAGGCTGGATCATCTTGATCTTGGTATCGTCGGTATGAATGACTTTGGACTGAAGCACAAGGTGCTTCATCCGCATCACCAGCGGCTTCACTAGCTCTGCCAGTTCGAACAACCAGCCACAGATCGTGCTACGACGAATCACGAAGCCTGTGCGGTCGAACAGATCTTCTTCGCGATATAATGGCAGGTGGTCTCCGAACTTAGATACCGTCACATGGGCTAACAGACTCGGACCCGCAACCCCTTTCTCGATAGGTTGCGGTGGTTTCGCTGCGACCGCCACATTCTCTTGGCAGCACTTGCAGGCGTATTTGACTCGTTGATGCTCGATGACCTTGAAGCGAGCTGGTACGAATTCAAGTTGTTCGCTAGATTCAACGCCAATCTCGCTGCGTTGCTCACCACAGCACGGACACTTGCGTTCTTCTTCAGTGAGTTCATAGCGTTTGACTTCACGCGGCGCGTTACTCGGTAAGCGTCGACGACCATGGCCTTTCTTTGGCTTGTCCTTCTTTCCATCCTCTGAAGCCGGCTCATCGTCTTTGTTGGTTGACGCAGCCTCCTCCAGTTCGCGTGCTATCTCTTCCAACTCGTCTTTGCTGAACAGCATTAGTTGGTCAGGATTGATACGCTCTTGACGAGAGCCGCGGACAGTGCGAAGCAACTGCTTGATCTTGGCTTGTAGAAGTCGAATCTCCCGATCCTTCTCTTCGATCGACATTGAGAACTGCTCAGTTGTTGCCACGTGCTGAGCTTCGATCTGGGCAAGCTTCTCTTCTGATGCTTGCAGCTTCTCAGTAAGGTGCTGTACCTGTGCAGACTGTTGCTCCAGAAGAGACTCCTTCTCCCGCAACAGTGCATAAAGCTTCTTGACTTCGTCGTCTTGTGTGTCCATGAATTCTTATACGCTCAGGTGCAATCAAGTGTTCATTGAAAACGTTTGATTCGTAATAAAAAAGCCCCTGAAAACACTTGGTATTCAGGGGCCGACCTGTTATCAGATTGAACGGCAAGTTGAAGCTCGTCAACCCGCGATTGAGTACCGCTTGCGACGCTTGACGCTCTTAAGATCTATACCTCGCAGCAGCATCGTAAACTCATCGCTACGGATCTCAACGCACGTTGCGTCGTTAGTGCACTGTGGGAACTGAAACGTTCCCTGCTCGAGTCGACGATACCAGATCGCTAGGCCATCACCATCCCAGTAGAGGACCTTCAAGCGATCTCGACGACGATTAACGAACAGAAAAAGCGAGCCTGACAACGGATCCTGCTTTAGTTGATTAGCGACCAAAGCATACAAACCATCGAAGCCTTTACGCATGTCTGTAACGCTAATCGCAACAAAGATCTTCGTTGATGCTGAGAGGCTTAGCATGACTCACCACCTCTGTTGAAGATAGATTCGACGGCCGTTAGCAATTCAGCCAGTTGCGATGGTTGAATCGAAGCATTGACGCGCAGTACGAAACCGCTTGGTGTGTCGATCTGCACTTGCTGGCCGACCGTGTATGAACACTGCCTCAGTGACGAAGCCTCAGCCGGGACGATCCGAACAGGGATCAGATCAGGTACCGCAGACGCTTGCCCGACCGACGAGTGGTCTCGTTTAAGCTTGCGTCGCCACTGGTAGAGTGACTGAGCTGAAATGTGGTATCTTGCACAAAAGTCACCGACCGAGAGACCACTTGCGTTGAAACGGTCGACAATACGCTGCCAATGCTCAGCCCGCGCTGCGCGTTTGGTAGATGCCATTGCTGGACTCCTTCATGAAAAGAGGGAACAAATCCCTCAAATCTAAACGAGCACGCAAGATGCACTTCACCGAACGCTCACTTTGAGTTGGCATTCCATGGTTCAGGTGGAATTCTTCCGATTTGCGATCTCATGATTACCGATTCAGCCGAGCAAATACCTTGGCCATTCGCCGACGATACCGCAAACGTCGGCCATCAAGTCGATGAAGCAGTAGCGGAAAACCTTGCAGGCGCTGACGCTGAAATGATTGTGCCGAAGCTTGGATCGTTCGATTTCACTTCCGGTTTCGCTCGAATCGCCAAAGCACTACTTGCAAACTCGCCATTCGACATCGCTACGTTGCTGGGAACGGCTTTAGGCGAACGAATTGCACGCGCCATTGAAGCCAAGTTAACGACCGGAAACCGGACCAACACACTTGGCGGTTTCTTGTTTCGATCTGTTCAGGGTGCAACAGCCCCAGTTGCTGCGCCAGTAGCATACGCTTCACTGCAAGCGTTGATTTGGTCAATCATTACCGACCATCGCAATGTAGGTACGTTGGTGATGCACGATCAAACTTTGGCCATGTTCGCCGCGCTTGTTGATGGCGAAAACCGCCCATTGCTCAGTATCGGTGGCAACATGCTTCAGATCGCCAAGGATGTTTCGGTACCATACCGAATCAGCAATTATCTGAAAGCCGCGAACGATCCGACGAAAGCAGCCGGTGACAAGATCGTGGCCTTCGGTGACTTCAAGCGAATGAAAGTTCGTTTGGTCCGTCAAGTTCGCTTGGAAAGATTCAACGAGCGTTTTGCCGAGTTCCATCAAGCGGCATTCATGGCTAATCGAAGCGCCGATGGTGACATGCTGCGATCGAGCCAGACGGCCAATTGCCCAATCAAGACCTTGGACTTGGTCTAACCAGTAGATTCCCGCGATGGTCCCCGTCGCGAACGCCCGCCCCGTACCGAGTGCGACTATTCGGTACGGGGTTTTTCTATTTTGGAGGTGGCGACATGCTTTTGCAAGCACTTACCCCAATGATTTGCATGGGGCAATCGATCCGTCGAAATGGAAAGTTTGATTGTCCCGATGATCAAGCCGAAACGTTGATCAAGTGCAAGTTGGCGAAGATTCCGGATCCAGAACCGCCCGCCGATCCGACACCAGAACAGTTAGCCGCGGAGCAACGAAAGCGAAAGGGACAACAAAATGCAGGTAACTCGCCTCAGTCGGTTGGGACTTCCGCCGGAGCTGGCGACAGCAAGGGTCAAGAATTACTGCAGGGTCTTCGATAACGAGCACGATCAGACCATCGACTTGATGGTTGACGCTGCTATCGAGTTCATTCAGACGTACACTCGGCAGGTTTTTCGGTCATCGGTGTACGAACAATTGACCGACGACGCTTCCATGCCGATCGTCATTGCTCGAATGCCGTTGATCAGCTTAGACAAGTTCGAATGGCAAAGTTCGGGCGGCATTTGGACGGACAAACCCGTCAGTGCATTCGGAATCGATCATTCGATACAGCCCACCAAACTAACTGGCACACCCATAGAACTCGCAACGCAGTATCGGCTGACGTATACGTCGGGTTGGTCAGAATGGCCAGCAGATTTGATCTTGTTGGTTCTGCAAATGGTATCGGAATCGTTTGACCGAAGGGGCGCAACGCCAGCGAATGCGCAGGCTGCGATCTTCTCGAATGCGTTCAAGCTGAGTTTGGAGCAATATTGCACCCACAATGACGCTGTTACGTGGGCATAGTTCGATGCAACCGAACGATCCGATCGCCGATTTGAACCGCACGCTTAGTATCGCTATCGTCGTGCTGATCATCATTGTGATTCTTATGGCGACCTATCGGCAAATGGGGTTCTGAAATGGGTGTAGCTGGTGATTTTCCGCTAACGGTGACCGTTCAAAGTGTTTCACTCGCTAGTGCTGACTCATTGGGCCATCGTGCGAAGAGTTACGCCGACGTTCGCAAGTGTGCAGCACGTCGCTGGACCAAGAGCGCGACTGAGTTGTCATTCCAGCCAGCAGAGTTCCCACAATCGACGACGCGGCTACTCTTGCGCCTACCGCCGAGAGACATTTCGGTCGGGATGGGAATCATTTTCGAGTTGAAAGCCTATGAAGTCATCGACTTTGATTGGCGCGATGAGCAAGACTGCTTGGTTACCATCGCTTTGCGGGTGTAATCATGGCAAATGTCGTCCATTTTGAGGTTCAAAACGAGCAAAAAGTCATCAAGCAATTGAAGGATTTGGACGCCAAAGTACGGCGAAAAGTGGTCAGAAAGGCCACAAATGCGGCTTGAAAACCGGTGTTAAAGGCAGCGCAACAGGGCTTTCGAGCCATCAAGCAGACAGGTTTCACGGCCCGAAGCTTGAAAAGTGTGACTAAGTCACGGAAAGCTGAGACGACAGTTCGAGTAGGCCAGCAAAAGCAAAAAACTTTCAAGGCAAGGAAGTCGCCGAGAGTGAAGGGTCGCAACTTGTCGCAGATCCAGCGTGCGGGGAAACCGGTGCCGATTCATTGGATTGAGCGAGGGGTCAAACCGCACTTAATTCGAGCGAAGCCGGGCAGGTTTCTTGTGTTTGCTGTCCCAGGTAGGCGAACTCGTACCAATCGCAATTTGATTTTCGCCCGGCAAGTAAAAAATCCAGGAATGCGTGGCAGAAACATCTTACAAACTGCGGGTCGTCAGTCCGCGAAAGCCGCTGGCAAAGAGTTTGAAACCGTAGTTCAACAAGAATTGTCAAAGGTTTGAAATGATAGAGCCACAACTGATCGAGTTTATCAAATCCAAGACTGGCGTAGTGGACGTGTTTTTCTCGCACGTCGATCGATTGCCCGAAAGTGAATGCATCTGGTTCGGCCTATCTGGCGATGATCACGCTGACAGCCTTGATGAAAATCAAGAGTGGCCGGATGTTATCTTCTACGACTTGGAGATTTACACGGCAACGCCTCAGAGAGTTCAAGCGATCACCCAAACGTTGCGGAAGGCGAGAGGCTTTCGCGGGTTGTTGGTCGCGACCGATCCGTTGAGCTTTGTCGATGATTTGAACTTCGACTCTGCTAACAGCAACTATGAACCGCAAGCCAATGCTGAGTCTTTGCCACCCCATTCCGCGTTCGTTCGATTGACAGTGACGGGCTATCGCGCGAACCTGTAGTCGTTTAGCATGGCAATCTGGAAAAGTTCTTGCCAGCTCAGTTAGTCGCGGAGTTTATCATGAAATCGTCGCTTCCGTTGTCAGTGTTGCTTGCAGAAGTGCTTCGATTACAGCGTTGGGCGGGTGGAGATGCAGTTTCCGCAAGCCGTATTTATGGCTTGATGCACGGCTTTGAATCAATTATTGAAAAGGAAGAAAGTGAGTATTTCGGAATAAGCAAAGAAGTGCAGATGAAGGTGGAGGAGATTATTCGGGATGTTGAGGATGGACGGCAAAACGCTGAGGGGCTTGCTATCAAGCACAGACTCATTCACGACGACATTGATGAAATAATTGCCGGGCGAGTAATCCAGCTATGCATTTTGAGCGGATACTTTCCCGAAGGTACACGTAAGCTGACCTCAGCTTCATCTTTCTTTTCGCATCTTATGGTCCAAGATGCACCTGAGCTTCAATGGCTTGGTTCATTGCACTACTTAGAGTTGGTTGATTGCACTGAAGATACTCATAAGAAATTGCACGGATGCTTCGCCGCAACAATTCCGCGAGTTGGTGAAGTTCTGACGCCAGAAAACGGGTCGCCGATGCGAGTTGTAGACGTTGAGTGGCAAATGTATCCGATCGGTGTGCAGAAACGACAAATGACTTTGGTGCCATACGTGTACTTGGAGTGCGAACCGGAATAAGGCGAATGACCTGCGGCAAATTCGGACCATCTGCAATTATGAGCCAGGATAACGCCGATATAACAATATGGCGTGCTCCCGAAAAACGGGATAAATTGATGGCTCTTTCCTGGGAGTTGTACCCATATATATGAAAGGGCCTGAATTTTGCTACCCAACCAGCCAACGGACAATCTTTACAAATTTCTAGCCATTACAGGGATTGCGCTTATTGCTTCGTCCGCCTGGCTTCAGTACTCGATGGAAAGTGAATATCTCGAAGATGCTGCCGTTGCGCGGGGGCAGATGATCGCATTTGCGTCAGAGTTTGAGAATTGTCTAAATCGTCTTGCGCGCGATGTTACAAACGGCGATAAAGAAACGAAGGCAAGGCTCTCTTGGGGTGTTAAGGACGGAGAATTTGAGTTAGTACAACCTGGAAGTAGTATTGATATACTTCAGGACTCGTCAAAAAGACAGGATTACCGAAAAGGTCTCGCCCGTTTTGACGATTTTCTTTCAAGCTGTGAGTATGACCGTTATACAGCGGATGATCCCAAGGCCGAAAAGTGGTTTCCGCTCGCGATTGTTCGTGACTTAAGATCGCAACTTAGAACTCATAGTGTCGATGTCGAGAAATTGTGGCTCCGCCAAGATCGTACAAATTTACTTAAACAAGCAAATGTAATTGGCTGGACCATGGGTTTTGCGCTTGCGTTCGCTGGTTTCTTTTTATGGTATACCCGCGTGCAAATTCACCTCGATGCAAAGGCTCGTAAAGATGCATCGAAAAAAGACGAATAAACGAAAATGAAAAAAGTGCGCGGGACACATGTTGTATGAGCAACTTGATGGTAAGGTCCATCCATTGGTAAACGCTCATTGTTCGGACGTATAATGGAAATAAGTCGCCAGAGGAACTGCGCGAAAGTGTACACCGCAACGACGATCGCAGTTGCAAAACTACGCCCGGCGAAATCAGCAATACGCCAGCACCGCAAAAAGCTGCTCGGACAATTTTTGGACGCTAAACTAACGTCTCAATCGTCGGTCGCTTCGGTCGCGTAGAGTCGGTCCAAAGATAAACTATGGCTTGTGACCAGCGCCAGATAACCTTATTTGCCAAAGTGCTGCACAATGCTAACAGTAGGTCCAGTCGACTCATCGCTTTACCCTAGTTCGCCCAGGTCTCTGAAATCGCAATGGGTTCTGTACGCGTCCCAACTTCTGGACCCGATCGAAGTCATCGAAATAGATGACAAGTTTCTCTTGTCGTTGGGAGCACACACGCCTCACGAAAATTATTTGTTTGCAACTAAACGCAAGCCAACGCTGAACGAGATCTGCTTGATCGAATCTGCCATCACCTTCTGCTTCGACTGCCCGTGTGCCCTTATCGATCCACGCTTTCCCAGAGAATCTAACCAGTTACGAAAAGGGTACCGCCCGTATTATAAGAGGTTTCACGGTCAGGACGGCATGCACAGTCCATTTCGAGGCCAAGACGAGATTATCGATATTACATCGAAGAACGGCTTGGATTCGTTTGCGCGCCAACTCGATACCATAACTCCCAGCGAATCGCGGTGGAAGCTGAGGCTCCCCAGTAGCGCCAATGTGAAGAATGCGATGTTTGTTTATCGACTGGCGACACTGTCGCTCGATCCGTTCTCTCGCATCCTCAATTACTGGCGATGCCTTGAATCGTTAACCACCATCAGCGAACGCAAAGCGCTGTTTGCCGACGTTCCGAATCTATCCCTCGTACCCGTGTTCGCGGTTGACTGGCGCGATGGCAACAAACGGTTCAACGTCATGAAGAAGTATTGCAGCGAAGCTAAGCTCCATTTCAAGAAATTGGTTAAGACGCTTGGCAACGCAAACGACATAAACGACTACTTCTACAAACAACGGCGGTGCCCTGTCGCACATGCAAACGGTACGCCATTGTCATATGACTCTGGAGTATCGTATGGTGAATTTGCTCGTGACTGCATTATGCTGAAAGTTGTCGTACGAGCTGCAATGGAAGCCAGAATGTAAAGCCGCTAGCAATAACAAAATGCACATGCCGGGAGTTGGGTTTGTCCGAAGGCAACTGAAAGCGCGATACGGGCGTACCAAACTCGAAAATTGCTAAATAGTCCGACGAAAAACTACATCATGGTGAAATACCAAAACACTTTTGCAGATTATGTTGCGTTTGCATCGAGTGTTCTTTGCGCTGGTCCGTTTTTGATCAACAGCACTGGACATCTTGCCCTAGCGGTAATCATCGCCATTGCGGTAGTTTTCGCATCAATCAGCCGTAATTGATTTCAACGATCACATGAGACCTTCGCGCGCCGCAATCTCGAAAAGGCAGTCTTAAGCTGGCTTCAGGCAAATTCGGACACTCTGCGGGCCAAAAATTAAGCTAGTGAGCGTTAGATTCGCTCAATTTTCAAAGCTTAGAGGTTAGCAAAATGCCAACAGCCGTGCCCCGCAAAAGTCTCGCCAAAGGGTCCAAGGTATATATCGGTTTGAAGGCTGGCGGGGTCGCTGGCGCTACCTTGTTTGGCCGCATTGAGACGTGCCAATTGCCGCCAACAATTGAGTTCACTGTCGCCGAAGACATTCCGGAGCTGAATCCCCAGGATAATTCCGGTAATCCTCTTAGTGCTGATCCGTCAGAATTGACCGATCAGACGTTTGGCACTTCGCAATTGGTCATGTACTCCGACGCAATGCATACCCAAGAAGTGAATTTGCGAACGTGGGCAAAGGCAAAGGAAACACTGATCTTTCGAGTCGAGTCGCCACATACAGTCGACGCCTTCTATGCCGACTGGGAAGGACAGATTCAAAAGTTGCTCCATGAACCATTGAGCAAGACCAACTATTTCAAGTTGACGATTGACATCATCAATCGCACCGAGCTGGCATTCTCAGCCAAGCCGTAGTCCATTTCTCTCGTTTGATTTAGCAGCACACGTATGTCGATCGAATTGTTAGCAGCCTTGGAAGAGGCTTTTCCGATCAGCCGTCCAGTCAAACTTGAGGGCTTTGACCAGCAGTTGACCATGTGGCGGTTGAGCGCTGATCAGATCCTGCAAGTTTTAGCTTTACCGCGAGCATCGCAAGTCGAATTGATTGATCACGGCGTTACGCTTTGCTGTATGTCGATCGGTGATGAAAACGGGCCGGGGTTTCTTGACAACGATCGAGGTCGTTCTTGGCTTCGCCGCCATCCAATGTTGACCGCCGAATTATCAGCACAGATCAGGGAGTTCAGTGAGTTAACAGGACCGAGTGATGCGCGAAAAAAAAGTACAGCGACCCAAGAATCAGAAACCTCTTTACGCTTGCCAGAGGACTCGGCTACGCCCACCCAAGGCGAATCATCGAAGCAATCCGCGCAGGAACTTTAAGCTTCGATGAGTTCAATGATTGGGTCGCCGTATATGAAATTTCTCCATGGGGGCCAGAGCGGTCGGACTTGCGTGCTGCTTGCCTCTCGCTTTGGTCCCGTGGGGCAAAATTCGCAGATGTAGCGATCGACTATCCCTATGTCGAGGACGGCAAAACGGACCTTGAGGATATCGACCTTATAGCCTTATTGGACGCAGACAAAGTCAAGCGCGAACAAGGAGAGTAAATCATGGCAGTTCAGTTGGAACCTCTCAGTTTGCGCGTAGTCGGCGATGCAAATGGCCTAAGTGCAACACTTGGCAAAGCCGAAAAGGACATTTCAGGCTTCAGCGGTCGCGCAAATGGTATCTTCTCAAAGATATCGAGTTCACTTTCGGCGGCAGCGGCTTCGCCGATCGGTGCGGCGGTTCTAGGTTCTATCGCAACGCTAACAGCGGGCGCAGTCGCAGCCGGGGCAGCAATCAGCAAGATTCGCGATGAATTCGACAAAATCGACGAATCATCGAAGGTTGCAGCCCAGTTGGGAATAACGCTCAATGAACTGATCGGCCTTAGAGCTGCGATCGATGAGAGCAGCGCGGCGTTAGACGTTACTGCGATCGATGCAAGCCTCAAAAAGTTGCAACTGAACCTTGAGGAAGCGCGTACCGGCAGCGGCGCAGCGAAAGAAGCACTAGACAAACTTGGTTTGGATGCTGGCCAATTGTTATCCGCCGGTCCAGTCGAGCAGTTGGGCATACTAGCCGATCGATTCCAAAACGTAGAAAGTGCATCCGAAAGAGCCAAGTTAGCTTTCGAGTTGTTCGGCAAGAGTGGTGCCGGTATCGCGACACTGTTGGCCGGTGGCCGGGATGCGATCGAGGATTCAGCTAACTTCGCACAGCGCTGGCTTGGGATAACGGAAGCGCAGTCGCAAGCGGTCCAACACGCGAACGATTCGATTGGACGTATAGGCGTCATCATCGAGGGCATTACTCGCCATCTGGCAGTAGAGTTAGCCCCAGCGGCCAAAGTAATCGCCGATGAAATCATCGCTTGGGCAGAGGCTGGCAGCGACGTTGCGAAGAGTTTCGGCGGCATTGATACGGTTGTCCAGGTTCTTACCGACAACCTTACCACGATGCTTGGGCTGACTCTGGACATCGCAGAGGTCCAATATGGAAACCTCATAGCAGCCGGACAGGCTTTGAGCGGTGACATATCGGGGGCGTTCGCTACATTCCGAGCCGCGAACGACATCGACAATTTGCGGCGGCTGACCGAGAACCTTGCCACCGCACGAAGGGAGGCGGCAGAGGCCGCGAAAGAATCGTCCAGTTCATTCAATGCCGATTCGATTGAGGAATCAGCGACAGCGCTCGAAAAGTGGAAGCAGACCGCCGAATCGATCCGCGATTCGTTGGCTACGCCGATTGAAAAGTACCAGGAACGAATCGACCAACTGACCGGCGCGGTTAAGAACGGCGGCCTTGAGATCGAGGTATTCGCCAAAGGCGTTGAAAAGGCATTCGCCGATCTACGGGCAGCGCAGCAAAAGACGCAAGACACCAAAATCGGTAGCACATCGGCATTGCTTCGAAACAGTGAAGCCGGTCAAACCGCTTTAGTCAATCTTCGGCTTGGAATTACGCCGGATGCATCGTCGATCGATCGAGCCCAACAGACGGCGGCAAAGGTCCAAGAGGAAATCGCCAAGCTTCAAACCGAACTGGAAAAGGGTTCGGTGGGCGTTGAATCGTTGGCGTCCAAGATTGTCAATCTCAATGATGCATCGGCGTTGAACTTGCCAAGCCAGTTGGCGCAAGCATCGGACGCAGCAGCAACGCTTGATTCCCAATTCGATAGCATCATCGGCAAGCTGCGCGAGATGGACCGAATCGGAGCCAATGCAGTTGTTCCATCGCAGTCGGTAGCGAATGCATCGACCAGCACGCCGGTTTCGCAAACGATTCAGCAAACCGTGACACCGTCACAAGCAGTGACATCGGTTGAAAATCGGCTACTGACCGAGTTCACGAAAGCGCAACAAGAACTGGCACAGCGGCTGGCCACTTCGATGGACGCAGCAAACGCCAAGCTTGACGTTGCCAATGGTCGCTTGGGCTCAATAAATGACTCGCTTTCAAACTTAACAAGTCCCCAACCGGTAAACCTATAGCCATGCCAGCCATCGTTAAGCAAAAACAACTTCGTACCGGGGATCTGGAATTCAGTTCGACAACGGCCAGCGACGTTGATCAGTACCTCGTCACAGTCGACAGCCGAATTACAAAGGTTCAGATGGGCGATTTGTGGGTGGCAGTCGGAACGAACCCAAAGCCGCAGCAAACGCTAAAGCAGTTGGGCACTGCTTACATGATTTGCGACCGCATACGATGCCGCCAAGAGCCGAACCAAGGCTTTATTTGGCACATCGACGTTTACTGGAAAGAGTTGTCGACCAGCGAGCCGCAGCAACAAACTTTCGCGGTGCCAAACAGTGCAACAGTTGATTCAGATTTATGGATTCCCAATTGGTCAAAGCGTACCGTGACGGTATTCGAACGAAGCGGTCGGGCCTTTTACAAGTCGGGATACAGCGGCAAGGCTGACACGAAAGTGAAAGGCGAGCAAGCAGCGTCACCAGACAAACGAGCCGCATTGCAAAACTCGGCATTACAGCCATTTGTCGATACGCCGGATCATCGACGGCGGTACAACATCTGGAACTTTCGTTGGCTTCGCAAGACAGTGCCAGCAGGTTTGGTCAGCGCCGAAGGTAAAATCAATTCGGAAGATTTCAACGTCGTGACAGGCTACGCGCATGTTTGGAAAAAGCAGACTGCGCTCATTGATTCGGTCAACCTATCGCCCGTTCGATGGGGCGCGTTGGCGCTCATTGAAATCTCTGTTGAGGTCATACAGGATGATCAAGGATTCCTTTGGCAAATCGCCGATCGTGGAACAGCACGTCGGGCATTGCCGGGCGACTTCGACGAAGCTGGCAACGTAATTCCTGGAACGACTGGCGGTTCATTCTTGAGGCAAATTGTCGACTCGAATGGCCGAGCGATTCAAGATCCGATTTGGCTTGACGGCAATGGACAGCCAAAGCCCGAAACTTTCGATCCTAAGTTCGGCGAATGGAGTGACTTCGAGGAAGTCGATTTTGATTCTGTCCCGTTATTGTTGAGCGTCTAAATGGCCAATCATACGATTACGACCGAGTCAGCGCAGCGGCTATCTAGGCTGTTGTCCAAGGACAAGTATCAGCCGCCAATTCGTCCAACGTCAACACGGCCAATCGACCAAGACACACCTATGTATCGCTTTGTTCTAAAGGCGAACATGGGAATAGCTTCGGCCAATGCGGACATCTCGACGCTAGATGGCCGTGATTTTCTCACCGATACGCCGGTACAGAATACTATCGGACAATTCGGTCATCTAACGACCGGGGCATCGGGTATTTGCATCCGAGTCGGGAGCGATTTCTACGCCATTCATCCAGAGGGAGGAGCGGCCAGCGGCGATACAGCAACTTTCCAAATTGGCGAAGAGCTGGTACCCGGTGGCAATGCTCTATCGTTGGTTCTGTCTACGAACGTGGTACCGCCACCGACTTTGATTCGAGTTCAAAGCGTAGAGCAACGAGCGCCAATAAATGCCAGAGGCGTTGCAACATTCGTTGATGGCGTTTGGGTTATCAATGAGATCCAGCAACACCCACTTCTATGGACCGCTGACCTAACTGGACCGACACACGATTTTAGCGCGTCTGTTGGCGGCGGCGGTTCGATCGGTTCAGCATTTAATCTTGATTCGACCCGTTACACCAATAGGCAATCAAGGACAGGTTACCCGTTCAATCTTTTCCCGCCCGATAGTGGCTTGATAAACAACGTCGGCAATCTCGCTGGTTTAGCGGGCGACAGAATGCTTGTGTCGTACAACGCTACCGCCGACACGCATGTCTTGATTGCCATCTTTCACGAGCGCGCCAAGCGGTTCATGTTCAAGTTGACGGCGGACAGACCGGCCAGTGGTGCGATGAACGGCGTTGATGCCTACGCAGTCGCCACAGGTACCAGCGGTGGATTGCCGGACGGTATCACGGTCCATGATCCGTACTTCGCTTGCGTGAACGCCAAGCAAGGTGCAACGGGCATAGCCGAGTTTAACTATCGGCTAAATCGCTATGAGGCAATTGCGTGTACACATGTTGCGACCAGAGCGCTAGCGCAAGTCTCCGCAAACATGACCGGCGCGAAAGCAACGTTTACCGTGGACAGGGCACGCGGTTTGGATGGTGACGACCCTACTGGCACGATAACGGTACGTAACAGGTACAAATGGGATAAGGCCGACAAGGACAAAGAGATCGGTATTGAGTGGGACCACAAGAATAACGAGTGGGTTACCTATCAAATGGAGTGCCCGGCATAATGGCAGGCGGACCATTCCCATGCGGCTGTTGTTGCCGTGTTTGTGATGACATGGCGGATGCAGGTGGTCCTACCGTGTGGACTTTTGACGGTCTAAATACCGTCGATCAGTTGATAGGCTATGACAACGCCGAACATTCAGGAACGTTTTTCGGTATCGGTATCTGGTACTACTGGTCAGCGCCATCAGGCATATCATCTTTCCTAAACTTTTCGATTCCGATTCAGTTTCCTACGCCGCCAACGTTTGTAAACAATACATTTGTTTGGACCTACGAAGATCTGCTATCGGATTTCACGATATTGCTCAATTACGCGGACGATGATAACGGCGGAGCAGTTGATAAGCCACCAGCCGGTAATTTTCAAACGGTTCAAATTCGTTTTAGCAACATTCGTCGGCGGGTAGCATTAGTGCAAGCGATGAGCGGTCACACTTCATTGCTTTGTAGAACGCGGTTTGTATTAGCCGATATTTTGGCCGATATTCAGATCACCATGGCAGCCGGTGGTGTTAGCATCGGTTCATCGACAATACTGCTTAAATCCGGCGGCGGTGGTCAGCAAGTGAAGCTAAGTTGTGCAGTATCTGCTACGAACAAAATGAGAGCCCAAGGTCGCGTCAGCGGTAGCGAAATAGGTACCTTCAATTTGTCGACCGGCAGCGGTCACACCGGAACCGTAAGGCCGCCTTGGAATTCACCGTTGCCGCAGTTTGAGCTTTACCATGCCTAGCATCGAGTCGGTTTGTCGCGCTTGCCCGAAGTTTGTCGGCGTTTGCCTGTACTACTTTAGGATTTGTTCAACTGGAAAGTTGTGGCGAGGCGAACTAGACCCACCGGAAGAATGCCAGCACAAGGTAGAAATTGAGCAAGCGGAACCAATTCCAAAGTAGCTTATTTGCACCCTACCAGATAAATCCATAAATTTGATGCATGGCAGCACAGAAACCACCCAAAACCGAAAATCGAACCATCGTAATCAGCGAGCCGTGGAAGCTATCGCTACCCGCAGACCTCGTTGAATCTATCCAGGCGGTGAGCAAGTTAACCGGCCAGACCCAAGAGCAACTTATCGCAGAGACCATTCGGCACAATTGGGAAGAGGTTCGAGCCGAAAAAAAAAAGAGCACGGCTGAAAGGATTAAGCTTCTGGCTAGCGATGGTCTTACAGTGGCGCAAGTGGCGAACGTTGTAGGGTTGGGCTACTGGAAAACTTACAAGCTAGGGCGTTCGGTTGGAGTACGAAAGTTCCATCACCTTACGCCAGAAAAACGCAAAGAGATCGTGAGCATAATCCAGTCTGACCGATTGTCTCTGCGCGAACTTTCCAGCATGGTTGGCATATCAAAATCGGTGCTTGCGGAAATTCGCAAGTGCATCTTGCCGATCGAACCGGACACGGTTCGGCCACATCGTTGCCCAGGTTGCGGCGGCATGATTACTTCGCCGATATGTCTCTGTTGCAAAGTGATGGTGCCAGCATGACTTTGTGCAACCGATGCGGTGGTTCAAAGCAGGGTCACAAGTGCCCTCGTTGTGGCGCAGCACCGAGCAAACCCCGGAAGAATTCGCATCATCGAGGTTACGATCATCGGTGGCGAGTGGCTTCGAGAGCGTTCCTTTCCAGACCAGAGAATCGAGTCTGCAAGTATTGCAATGCCCGAATTGCCGAGTGTGTCGACCACATCATCGACCATCATGGCGATCCTGTCTTGTTCTGGAACGTCGGAAACTGGCGCGCATCGTGCTTAGCGTGCAACACAGCCAAAGCGAACCGAGATCGCGCCAAAGCAAAAGGTGGCAACGATGGGGCGTAGAGGGCCGAAGCCGAAGAACGACGACGAACTTGAGTTGGAGGGAAAGCCGCCAAGGGGAACCGGAGTTCACAAAAAGTACGACGTGATTCCAGAACCGCCGGAATGGCTTGATCAAGTTGCGCAGTCGATTTACATCGATGTTTGCACAATATTGCATGAGGCCGGGATTCTAACGACGGCTGACCATTTCGCTATCGAGTTGTTCGCCGATGGTTACTCGCAATGGATTGCAGCGGTCCAAGACCGCGATGCGAGCGCAGCCCAAGGGTACATTGCCCCGGAAAAGAGACAGGCTTGCAGGCTACTTGCGATGGATATGAATCGATGGCTGAGAACGCTTGGATTGGGTCCAGCCTACCGGCCAATCAATGCATCGTTCGGCTTGGGTGGTGAAGAAACAAACAAGGCCGAAATCGACGATCCAATCATCTTGGGGATTTGTGGAACGTGACGAATTCCGAGCGAGAGCAAGAGCTGCGATTGGCCATCGCTCACATGCATTGGCGGTATCGAGATGAGGATGAGCCGCCAGCGTGCTTGATTAAGGCAGAGCGAGAATTGGAAGATTTGGTCGCAAAGCGGCGATCGGTAGAGAGGTTCCTACGAATTTTCGAAGTTCACGACAATCAACTGATCGGCTTGTAATGAAAAAAGTTGACGCCATAAAAGTTCGGTTCTATCTCGGCTGTCTATTGGTAATTGTTGCGGTCAGCATGTGGAGTATTCCCGCGTCGATGCTTATTTTGGGGGCATTGCTGATTGCCGATGCAGTCGTCTCAAACTGAACGCAACCTACTCACTCGTGTTAAATTCCCAAGCCGAATTCCAACGTCTTCCCAATTACAAGCGGCTGTAGATGAGGGGTGGTCGGATCGCATACGGACGGTTCAGGATGAGATAGCTGTCGCGGAGGGTTGTCACTTTGATGAGGCCCAAGCAAAAGCGGTTGTCGACTTCTTTCAGCAGCGTTTGACGCACGGTAAAGACCCATGGTTTGGTAAGTCATTCCAGCTATTGCCGTGGCAGCGTGAGCAACTTATCGAGCCATTGTATGGTTGGTGCAGCGCTGAAGGGTTTCGCCGATATCGCTCGATGTTCGTTTTCGTGCCCAAGAAGCAAGGAAAATCCGAAATCTGCGCCGGGATCTCGTTAGTTGAATTCCACTACGTCAAAGGAAGTCGCGTTTATATCCTTGGGGTATCTGAAGAGCAAGCGTCAGAAGTATACGACGAATCGGCGGGAATGGTCGAACGCTCCAAGCCGATGCTTAAGTACATCAAAGTACTTCGATCTACGGGCCGGTTGATTTGGAAAAGCCGCAATAGTCTCTTGATGACGATGACCAAGAGCGCGGCCAGTAGCCAAGGAAAGAACGCGAGCTGCTTGATACTGGATGAACTCCATGCTTGGACAGATAGAAAACTCTTCGACAGTCTACTTTATGCCGGTGCAACGAAAAACAATCCATTGCTTGCGATGATCACGACCGCAGGGGACGATGTGAACGGGCTTTGCTACGCCGAGTACGAGCGGGCAAAGCGGATCGTGGACGGTGACGATCCGAGTACAGATCACTTAGCGATTGTCTACGAAGCCGATCCAGATGCAAGTTACGACGACCTTGAGCAATGGAAGAAATCTAATCCAAGCTACGGATGCACAACGCCAGAACGCGGAATAATTGCGGATATTCGGGCAGCAAAAGGAAATCCCCAGCGAATCGCGGCGATTAAGCGCTATCGCCTCAACATTTGGACACAGGCCGGTTCGACGTGGCTGGACTCGACAACGTGGTCGAACTGCGAACTGGTCGATGAGGACAGCGTTTCAGGGTTGCTATGGGGTGGTCTAGACTTGGCGCGAGTAAGGGACTTTGCAGCATTGGTTCTGCTATTCATGCGAGACGACAAGACATTTGATGTTATCCCAAGAATCTATTGCCCAGAGGGGCAGGTAAAGACCAAAGAGGAAGAGGACAAGATACCGTTGGCGGCATGGATTGACGCCGGATGGGTAGTTGCGACCGAGGGCAACGAGATTGACCAAGAGCGCATCTTACAAGACATTCTTGCCGCCAATCAACGATGGGGTTTTGCGGAAATCGGGTACGACTCATACAACGCGGGTATGTTGTCGAAAACGATTAGAGAACAGGGAATTGTTGCAACAGCGGTTCCGCAAACGATGAGCTATCTAGGCTTCCCAAGTGCGGAGTTGGAAAGATCGATTTCTGATCGCAGAATAAGGCACAACGGCAATCCGTGCTTACGCTGGATGGTTGGCAATACCAAAGCAATAACTGACGCCAATCTGAATGTTCGACCATGTAAAAAGCGGTCAAAAGCAAGGATTGACGGGGTTACAGCCACAATCATCGCGATGCAGCGTGCATTGTCGCCGGACGCCGAAAGACCTCTCTCGGAGACTCCCTTCCAGTGGGTATAACTGAGTCTGTGCGAAACTGAAAATCTTGCAACTTCTAACAAAGGAGCCTCACTAGTGTTCATTCAAAGAAATCCGGCAAATCGCAAAGGAAACCAAGTTCATATTGAGGTTACCAATATGCCGTATAGATCGAATCAGTGTATCGACGGTATAGAAGTCACCGCGATTAGTGACGAAGGAAGTGAAGCCCCTGGTTCTCAGTACAAGTACTGCATTGGGATTTCCTTTCAAGACATTGGTCGAATAATCGACCTGATTTCCGACGAAATGAGTGATGAGGAAATCCGAGAGGCATTTTCTTGTCGAGTTGAAAAGCTTGACCATTTACGATCGATCGCAATGGGCTACTGCAAGGTTAAGTGATATCGGCAAATTCGGACAGCCTACCCCGTAAGTCAACAATCATTGGCATCAATTCCGCTAACGGATGGTGCCTATGAGTCTTTTGCAATTCGCCCGATCAGCCATTCACGAACGCCGAGCCGTAACATCGTTGCCGAGTTCGTTCGAATTCGTCAGTGACAACGGTGGCGCAAGTTCGATGTTTGAGGATCGGCAGGCCGGAGACGTGAGCGTTCGCAGGGCAGCGGGTTATCCGCCGGTTTCCCAAGTTTTGCAGATGTTGGCCGGTGACCTCGCAAAGATGCCAGCGATGGCGTACCAAGTTACGAATGACGGTAGGCACGCGCTACGGAATCACAATGTTTTGCGGCTAATTGGATTGTTTGGGCATCCCAACGATACCGACACGACGTTCGACATGTTCTTTAACTGGTTTTTCCATGGCCTATTGTACGGTCGATCGGCGATTTGGATCAATCGCGTTGGAGCCGAAGCGTATGAGTTGCTTCCGCTGTTGCCAGACAGAACGTACCCCGTTTATTTTCAGGGCAAGCGATACTTCCAAACGGAATTGCGAGGGGAAGGTCAGCCGATAGTAGAATACATTCCGGATCAAGATGTTTTGTACCTTCAGTATCTAACCCTAGATGGTTTGCATCCGGAACATCCCGTTCGCTTGTACCGTGATACGTTCAGACAAGCGATCAGCGCCCAAGACTTCACGTCGAAGTTTTTCGAGAACGGAAGCCAGCAAGGCGGTATCTTGATGGTTCCGCCGGGTGCAAGTGAACCAGCGATCCGAAACGTAGAGCAACAAATCAAGAGTCGCGCCGATAAGGAAAATTGGTTCAGAACGTTAGTTTTGAAAGACGGCTTCAAGTGGCAAAGCACGACGTTCAGTTTGAGGGATTCGACGGCGGTTGAACTTGATGAAGCAACAGCCCGGCAGATGGCCCGTTTGTACAACGTTCCACCATCCAAGGTCGGTTTGAAAGATACCGTTTCGTACAACAGCCTTGATCAAGACAATCGGCAATATCTTGACTCATGCTTGTCTAGCTGGTTGATCCAAGCGAGAAGCCAATTCCATCGCAAGTTGCTGTTGCCGAGCGAGCAAAGCGCTAAGGAACCGATCATCGTCGATTACGAGATCGATGCATTGCAGTGGGCAGATCCTTCGTCCAAAGCTTCGGTCGGAATGCTTGGGCTACAAAACGACTTTTTGGAAGTGAACACGGTCCGAAGCTGGTTCAATGAGCGTCCATTGTCGCCGGAAGAGTTAAAGCAGCGAGCAAAAGAGCGATCGATTATTAAGGATGCGATGAATGCAAACGCTAATGGGTAAAGAGCGTCGAGTTGTGCCGTTGATCGGTTCGCCAGCAATCGAGTTTCGCGCGAGCGACAAGCAGATTACCGGTATGGCAGCGGTCTATTACGACGGGTCGCCAAAAACCGAATACAACTTGACCGACAACATTATCGAGCGAGTTCATCCCGGTGCATTCGATAATGCGTTAAAGCCAGACATGGACATCTTTGGGCTTTATGACCACAAGGAAAACATGCTTCTTGGTCGCCGATCGGCAAAGACACTAAAGATCGAATCGACCAAAGATGGATTGTCCTATTCGATTCCGTACGACGAAACCGATCCAACGCATGTGACAGTTGCCGCAAGGGTACGCCGTGGCGATGTTCGTGGATCATCCGTGACGTGGTTCGTGGATGAGGGGCAAACGTACGAGCGCCGGGCCGATGGAAAGATCATTCGCAACATTATCAGCGTCGATTACATCGTGGACGTTGGCCCTGTCCTTGTACCTGCCTATTCGGCCACAACAGTCAACATGCGGTCGTTGTTGTCGATGGAAGACATCGAGAAGGTGCAACAGATGGCAAAGACCGCGCTTCCATTGCCGCCAACGCCAATTGAATTTTACTTAGCCCAACGAGGAAAGCGATGAGCACAACAGCCGCAGACAAACCAGTTCCGATCAAGCAATGGGTGGATGTGAACGCAAGTGCGATCGCGCGGATCTTAGTCCAGAACAAGACCGGTCATCCGGTATTGGTAGCGACCGGGCTAGCAGCGCCGGGTTCGTTGCGAGGAATGGAACTGTTGCCCGGCCAATTCATCACCTTCGAGAACGAAGCGAATATCTGGTGTTATTCCGAATGGGGTGGCATCGTGCATTGTGGCCAAGTTGGCTAATCGTCGTCTTATCGTCAATCAGGATCGCAATCGTGGAGTTGTACAGAATGGGTTATCTATTTGGTGGCAGTGGCGGTTCAAGCGGTCCATCTGCAACGCTTCCCGGCGCTGTTTACGATTTGACTCGGATCAATCCGAATCCCAGCGTTGCGCCAACGAATGGCGAGATCGGCGGAACGTTGAAAGACCAAGACACGGTCTTCATTCATCTTTCGAATGGTAACGTAGAGCGTTGGGGAGTTAACGCAGCGCTAACGCCGGTGTTGCGAGACACAATCGCCGGTGAACGTCGATTCCAAACGTTGCCAACAGCGGCCAATTTCTTTCCAGCGACCGATCCGACGACCAAAGACGGCGATTTGATTGAATTGGTAGCCGGTGAAAATCCAGGCTGGTATGAATGCGTGAACATTGACGGGCCGGGAACGCAAACTTGGTTAATGCGATCGACGCCAAAGCCGATGCACCAAGATCAGTTCACCATTACGGCGGGCGATCTTGGAAACGGCTATATAACCCTGGAAAACGCGCCAAAGGCAATTTCTGGCGTGACCAACACGTCTACCACTACTTACCACAGCAGCGCGAGTTACACATACACGCCCGCCACTCGGCGCGTAACGATTCCAGCCGGAACGGTGGCCGGAAATGTGTTAGTCGTTTCTTACCAAATGCTCTAATGCGTCGCGCAGTCGAACTTTCTGAAGCCGAGCTAATCGCGTTCGCGCGCGATGCCCGGCGCTTGCCGGTCGAGATGCTTGCGGATCGGTACCAAGTTGAAGACTCAGAAGCGTTGGCAGAATTCTTGACGATCGATCCGCCAACGATCGAACAGTACGCCGAACGCCGTCAAGGACTGCAGGAAACGGTCAGGCTGTACGCCAGAGCCAGCAATCGTGCAAACAGGCTTATCCGCGCCATGGAAGCATTGCAGGGCAATCAAGGGGCCGAGCAGCGATTCTTGCAGGAGGTCAATCGGCTAACGGCAATCATGGTTGAATGTGGCGACATTCAGGCCGTTGTCGAGGAACTGATTTCGACCGGCGACACGCTTTCACTTCTTGCGTTCATGCACAACCGAACAACTGCCAATTTGAAGCGGCTAACGCTGGAGGGCTATCATGCTTCGATCAGTTCGTGACCTATCAGAGGCGGAATTGATTCAATTCATTGCGGACTACCGGGGCGGTAGTCACATGATGACCATTGCCGAGACGTACCAGATCCAGCCGATCAGTGTGGCTATGCTCGCACAGTTTTTCGGCATACTGCGAAAGCGCATGGTAGCAAAAAAAACAAAGCTGGAGCCGAAGCCAGAACCGAAACGGCTTGAGGCAAAGGTCCAAACAAAAAACGCTAACGCGGACAAGCTGGCAAAGCAGCGGCGTGATTGGCTGCGCGATCGGTTCGTGCGCTTCCGTGAGTTGAACGATCTCGCCAACCGAACGGAATCCGAGCAATCCGAAATGGATTCAATCGGCATTGTTGACGTTATGGCCGAACTGGTTGGAAGTTGCCCCAGCGATAGTTTGCAGTCAGAGTTCAGGCGAGCGTACGATGATTTGAGAAAGAGCCTCAGCGCCAAGCCGGAAGTCATCTTGGCGTTGCAAGATAAAGTCCGCGAACTCAGCGAGAAGGTGATTTGGAATGGCACGTTCTGGAACAAAGATACATCCGGATACTCGGAAAAAACTCCACAAGATGTTGCAAGCGGGGCAGTCAATTCAGGCAATTGCGAAGCGACTGGATGTATCGCCGTCGCTGGTTCACCTGGAGATTCGAGAGACCGAAAACCCGCTAGGCGACGATCTTCCGGAGCACTTCCACCGCGTAAAACAGATGGTCGCAAACGGCGAAATATAACGCCGGATTTGGTCATCCAGATGCAGCAAATGCAGGCTGCAGGCGTATCGGTCGACGACATCGCGATTGAACTACAAACATCCGCCACTACAGTCAGGCGGCGATTAGGCATCGTGAAGGTTGGTAATCGGCGATCGAAGGTAACTGAGGAGCAAAAGGCCGAGATCTTCGAACTTCGCAACCAAGGGTTTACAAGCGCCGAAGTTGCGGAAAAACTGGGTCTGACTAAGTCAATTGTGGACTACCATGGGCCAAAAGGCATTCGACGTAGGCACTACACTTCGCCCGACACGATCGCGAAGATCCACGAACTGTTCGAGTCGGGGATGAACATTAAAGAGGTCGCCGCCGAACTCGGCATTTGGTCAGGAACCGTCAGTCGGTATGTTGGTGGGCGTCGTCAACCCAACGAGGAAGAGATTCGCCAAATGTACGAAACGGGAATGAGCATCACAGAAATTGGCAGGCAGACTCGGATCGGACAGTTCAAAATTGAATTGGCGCTAGATGGCATGGTTCGGCATGAACTGGATCATCGCAAGTTGACTGAAGGCGACATCCTGAAGGCTAGATCCATGAAGCGGCAGGGCCATAGCATCGTTGCCATAGCGTTACAGGTCGGATGCAAGCAGGAAACGATTTCAGAGCACGTTGCCAACGTTAAGGCCGAAGTGGCCCCAATCGCGATGGACCATGACGGCATGGCAAACATGCATCGAATATCGGCGACGATAGCGCATTTGATTCGTGGGGAATTGGAAGCAGGTCGAAGGCCCCAGGTTATCGCAAATGACTACGCAGTGAGTATGGCTGTAGTCCATGCAATTCGGCCAATGCAGGTCCGGTACAACGCCGAAGAAAAGGCGGAACTAATCGAAGGTATTCGGGCCTGTCTTGCGAAAGGCATGACGCGGGACGAAGTGGCCGACCAATGGGGCGTAACAATGGGCTCGGTCGAAACTGCCGCCACGGCTTGCCAACTAGAGTTGCTGATCAACGAAGCGTGGATCCAGATTTTCGGAATCGAGATGCCGCCAGCGAAGCGCCCAACGAAAGCGCCGCCAGGATCGTTGTCCAAGATCGCAGCAATGCGAGAACGTTGGTTAGGCGGAAATGTGCCGATTCACGCTGAGGATGCGAAAGACGGCGATATGATTGGGTTCGACATTCTGGCCATTCGCGGCATGATTGAGGCCGATCCGTTGGTGAGCAAATACGCCAAGCCGGGAAATGAGCCACAACGAACGGTGACCGACACCCAAAAAGAGGCCATAGCCAAAATGATCGCCGAAGGTGCGACAGTGATGGACATTGCCGCCGAGCTGGACATAGACGGGCGTTCGGTCCAAAACTACGTCGACAATCCAGAGTTGCTTGTCATTCAGGAATGGAACTCTCGAATGGCAGAATGGAAGAATCGCAAAGCGCCGTACAACGGTCAGGGAGGATTTGCAGAATACTTTCGACTTCGGCATTCTAAATGGTGTTTCGCGCCAGCCGTTGCAAGCAACGCCTGTTCAACCATGGCGCGAGTGTGAGACAATGACCTTAACTGGAGGTCTACTATGGAAAAGTCGAAGAGCAAGAAAACCAAGCGACTTTGGTATGTGATGGACATATCAAGCGGCGCGTTTATGACGGGCCGCTTGTTGGGCAATCGCGCCGAATTTCGGCACGGTATCCAGAACGCCCAGGGGTATCGCTGTCTCAGCGCCGCCGGGGCGTACATTGAGGAATTCGGCATTGATCCGCTAACGGTTCGCATTCGCAGAGAAGCCATCTAGTTAACCTTGTCGACAGCGACAGAATGCACTATCGACCAATCCTTGATATGGTCAAAGATGTTATGGCTGACTGATCGAATCAGCCGACCGGGGATGTAGTCGGTCAGGTCACAAGCGATCGAGTTCAAGTAGAGCCGAAACGGCGTGATCTTTACCCGCCGAAGCTTTTCGACCAAAGCGATCGCAACGTCTTCATGCGAAGTCAGAATGATGGCTTCGCCCGGTCGCTTTGCGTTGGGTTCGATTCGAGAAGAATAAGTTAGGATCGGTTGGTCGAATTCGCGTGAGATACCAGCCAAGCCTACGATTTCGCCGTTGCGATTGGCGATGATTGCGAAGCTGGACTCTTCGATTCGGGTCATCGCGTCATCATGGAAATCAGTCTGGCAGTGAATGAACGCGCGAAGTTCTGGCGATGCCCATGGAATATCGGCGTCGTTGGGAATGCGCAGGCGATTGAAAGTCAGGCTAGACATACATTTCTCCTAATGAGTGAATCGCGAAAACATCAGAGAGAAATCTAAACGCGAATTTAGGGGTGGCAAGAGGCGGAAACCCGAAGCTAGAGGCTCGACCAAATGCGAGTTTGTGTCTTCCAGAATAGCCACCCCTGGTAGCCTAAAAGTCCCCCAGACCCCCAGAGGATTTTCGTTGTTTTCGAACGAAAATTTAACAGAAAAAATCTACGCATCAATCGTAAATCACTTATGTTACTGTAGTCAATGCGAATCGAACCTAAAGGGATCCCGATGCGAACGGTAATTCTCCTAATTTTGGCATCTTCAACAGCCTTTGCGCAAGTGCCTCAAAACGTCTTGGATAAAGTCACGATACCAACGGAGCTAGAGTTGGAAGTTACCATGAAGAAGGCATGGGAACTTAACGAAGAGGTTCATAAGATCGCCGCTAAAGCGAAAGTCATAGAAGGAGCCAAATCTGAGTGGCAGCGTATTGGCCGTGACCACCATTACATTTTTGCGAGCGAGGGGCAAAAGACCCGTAAGCTTCAAGCTCTAGAGAAGGAAGTGTGTGAACTAAAAGCGAAGATATGGACAGGTGAGTTGTTTCAGAAGAAATTGCTGAAGGAGATGCAAGAAGGAGATTTTGGCTATCCAGAGGCTGTTCGTGGAAATGACCGATACAACTGCGTATTTAGTGTCGTCAAAGTGTTCGATGATATTTCGTTCTATGGAAGCTTCGAGAACAAAATATACTTACTGAAAGGCATCGCAACTGACCACCTATCCGAAGGAAAAGCGGCACGTGAAAGTCTTGACCGGATATCTGATATCGTGCTCATAGAAAAAGATGCGGATTTTCAAGTCACAAGAAATCGAAGGATAAAGGTTAAGGTAGTTCGTAAGCTAACTGACGATGAGCGTCACAGCATCGAAAATTTCGCAAGAAAGGTTTTTGCAAAAACCAGAAGTCGAACTTGGAAAACCGCAAAGGGTGAGTTGGTTGGCCATCTCAGTCGAATTACTGATGGTATCATCTATATCTCAACAGCGAAAACAGACGTCTTCCTGCGCCCGGAGGACCTTGTTGAAGACGATCTTAACTACGCCATTAAGTGGCTTGGCTTCGAACCCGCTAAGTAGACTTCGTTTTGGTCATTACGAACCAACGGGAGTAAGGAGTAACTACTCTTTTTTCCACTGAGTAGCTACTCCGAATGCTTGCAAAACGCCGCAAATGGGTGCAAAATCTCAAAGCAGGGAAAAGCAGCGAAAAACGTTGTTTTTCCTTGGAGATGAAGTGAATTCCAGTGCTTCCAATTTCGCATCATAATCCGCGTGTCGGGGGTTCGAATCCCTCCTCCGCTATTTCTCAAAATAATAATCAAATCGTTGATAAAACGAAGAACATTGATAACGTGTCAGCGTTTTTTCCTAAAGATAAAACGGTAAAAATCCAGTATGGGATTTTTGTCGATGAACGCGGGAGAAATCGTATTACACCCTCTTCTTCGCAGTCGCCACAACTTGGCTTGCCGATGTCTTCAACTTCTGTGACTCCTGCGGCGAACTGGGATTCTTATGCGGACGGATTCAATCTTTTTGGGGTCGCCTTCGGGCTCGTCCCGATGGGTTCACGTTTGGAAACCAGAATGTTGATGGAGCAACGGAATCGTCGAATGCATCGGCTGATTGAACGCCATTCGGGCTTGTCCCAATGGTTTAGGGTTTGATTGACTAAATAACATTCGCGATTGAAAATACGCTCCCATCTGGACAAGCCAGAAGGTAAGCTCGCGAGGTCAAGCCACGGTTCTGCTGGTTGCCAAACGTGTTTCCATCGGGGCGAGCCCGAAGGTGTATGACCAAGTTCACTCGCCTCCCGTTTCTGCTTTGCGTCATGGTGCCAACGTGGCGGACGATTATATCCATGATGCAGTCAGTCCGAATGATATCGCTCTTGCTTCGCTCGTTAGATAGTAACCTTACTCCAAAATCAAATTGCAATGAACCATAAGTGCTTCAACACAGTTTAACTTAGGGGTCGCCTTCGAATCACCATTTTCGCACAGTGACCTTTCCGCCAACAGGTATTTCACCGACATCGAACTTTGCGTGTTGAATCAGGTTTCCAGGTCCATTCATTCGAAGCAACACGCTTGACACCTGATCACGCAGCCAGGACTTAAATGCTCCTTCCCATTGGAGGATTTTCCCGACGCTCCAAGCCCCATTGGTAATCGATGTGGTTCGCTTGTACCGCTCGTCTTCAAAGGCCTTCATCGCACGACAAGGATCCGCGCCGTAATTGGCAAGTGCTCGCGCTAGCACAACAGCGTCTTCGATCGCCATACCACCGCCTTGACCAAAATTGGGAGTTGTCGAATGCGCCGCGTCGCCAACAAGAACACAACGACCTTTTGTCCAAGGGCGACTTGGCGAACGGTCAATGATATCGCCCCTTATGATCTTGCTAGGCTCGGTCGCAGTAAGTAGTTCGGGAAACGGCGCGGCCCAATTTGCAAAGAGCTTCTGCACCAACTCGTGCTCATCTTCGGCATGTTCTCCTGCTGCAGTATTTTTTGTTGCGAACCAATAAACACGATCGCCAAGCATCGAGTTCAAGCCGACTTGACTCCCTGGCCCCGTCCAAAGTCGAACTTCACCGGGTGTAAAGTCCTTTGGTCTCGGTCCAATTCCACGCCAACATGTATACCCAGCGTAACGAGGCTGACTGGGGCCAATCAATTCTTGACGTAGCCGCGAATGGATGCCATCTGCTCCGACCACGATGTCAGCCTCATCCGAAGCGCCGTTCTTGAAACGAACCTTCACTCGATTGCCAAGTTCTTCGACAGCTACGCATTCGCAGTCACAATGAATGGTTCCGGTGGGCAAAAGTGCTGCCAAGCAACCGACAAGTTCAGCGCGATGGGCAAACCCAACTGCAGGTGAGAAGCCGATTCGCCTTTCCATGTTTTCGGCTGACACAGTGAACTGAACATGGTGTCCACGATTCGCCGCTAACTGCACTTGGGTTGTCGGCGTCACCACAGAACGCACACTGTCCCACGCACCAAGGGCGGACAACGCTCGTAGAGCGTTTGCCCAAAGCATAATCCCCGCCCAAACTTCGCGAATTTCCACAGCTCGCTCGTAGACCGAAACTTCCATTCCGATCTTCCGTAATCCCAGAGCACAGCAAAGTCCTCCAATTCCAGCTCCAATTACGATAGCGCGCATGTTCGTTTCCTCAGTGTTCTCAGATCATTGAATCCCGTTGAGTCGAATTTACCGCTGGTATTCTGCAGCTTGCAATAGAGAGTTCAATTGTAGGGAGTCCGCTCGATTCAATGGAGACAGCCTCTACCAGAACTTCCACCACGGCGATTTCGCTTTCGTCGAACTTGGTCGTTGAGGTCGGGAAGACCGAAGGGATTTCTCGAAAGTTTGGTTGGATGTTCCGAAATCAGGCACAATAAATGGAGCTCCCCGGCAATCCTCGAGTTTACTGCCAGCGTGCAACAGGTTGTTTATCGCATCAATTTCTGCGCTGCACATCGCCAACTGCTTAACAGATTCCAATTGTGATCTGGCAAGTTCACCTGCAAGTGCCAGGCCCCGGGCGAAGGCAGGTTCATTCATTAGCGGAATATCGTGCACCATTTCGCCAGATGGCAACACGCGATGATAAGTGACGGCATGTTTAAACGGCATATTGTTTGTGATCAAGGCGCGACCTAACGCCAATGTCAAGAAGTGAAACACCCGATCAGCGACAGCCGCAGGGCGACCATTCTTAATCAGTTGGTCGAAGGCCTTACTCATATCTTGTTCACGAGAGTAGGCCTGCACGAACTCACGAATCATGTCGTCCAGAAGTTGTCGTGAAGTGACGGTACTTGGCTGATCCGCGTAATGAAAAGTCGCGAATCGACCAGCAATGATCTGCTCTGTTAGCGGAACCTGCGCCTCCCAGTCCTTGTCACAGAACGTCGCAGCATGACCATCCACTTCTATTGTCCTACAACAGCGGAGCGTTGAATCGACGCTTACAGACGCCTTAACCAGATGGACAATTCCAGGAGGGGCCATTTGATGAGCGAACTGAAACAGAGATCGCTCGCTTAAAGGAGCCGCAATTGTCCCGTTACCGCCTAACCGAAAGCACAAGGGGCCCGCGAATCCGTGGGCTCCTTCGACTCCCCATGGTTCTGAACCGCCGAAGTGGACTGCATTTAAAACCGGGCGTGCATGAAAGATCGAGAAAATAGGACCAGCTGCGCCGGTGAACCAACTGCCCGCAGCATATTTTAACGCTTGCTGTCGATCAGAATCCACTCCGATCACACAAGCATCGAGGTGTCCTTGCAAGTCAGCATGTTCAGACTCGACAACAATGTGAACGTGAGCAATGTCAGGATGGATGCTTGAATCGTTTTCAATCCTCGCGCGAATTAGAAGAGTCTTTCCACCGATTTTCGTCAACAACCGGTCCGATTCGAACTCAATCTGACCAGTGATGCCGGAATGAGGAAGCAAAAGGTCGCGAACCTCATTCAGCACTGTCGTTGCTTCATTGGCACTGATGTTCAATTATGGCTTCCCAGTTCAACAGATTGCAAACGGTGATAGAACCTTTAACGGTTCATCCGGGTTAAGCATACGTAGAAATCGTTGTGTTATCGCAGGGTGTTTGGTGAGTCACATCTGCCGGATGCGACTCGTTGGTCGACTGGTCGTCGCGGAACGATGAGCCGACGTCGAAGTACGAAGACTCAACACTCCGGGAAACCGTTTTGATCGGGCACGATTGCTGGTAAAACGCGGTCGCTTCCGGCAGAAGCGACCCACCTAAATCTAAGCGGCCTCAAATCCGCACGGGGACAAGCCAGCTGAGCCCAATAAACTTACGCTGAGTTTGAAATTCTAACGGCTCTTCGACGGGGACAGGGAACCTGTCGGTATTTTTATCGTGAAGAGTCTCGGATTTTTTCCGAATTTTCGTTACGAGCCTGCAACAGAAACCATTGGGCGGCAACTCGAGTTCAGCAAACGGCTACATCCACTTCAGTTGTAACATGCAGGGCGATACTGAACATGAGATTCCCTTGGTCCAAATGCCTAACGTTTTTGATCGCTGTAAGTCTCTCGTCCGCTCTCAAGGGCCAGGCCAACGATCAAGCGCCACCATCTGCAGAACAGTTGCTAAAAATTTTACCATTCGAGCAACTTCACACTACAGATGCTCTCGGTCGATCCATTACCTATTATCTGTCGCGCTGGCCTCTGTCCGGCAAACCTGAACCTGAAGTCAATGCCACGCCGCAACCGCTGATTGTGTTCATCAATGGCTCAGGGGCTCAGTCGGTGTTCGCGCGTTATCAAGACAAGGTAAGTAGTGGGCTGCAAGGACTGATGTTGAGAAACGTCAAAGGTCAAGCTCGAGTCCTTGTGGTTGAAAAACCAGGAGTAAAGTTTCTCGATTCGATTGAGCAGCCCGGCTCAGCAATCGGTGCAAGCCAAACGTTTCTTCAAGAACACACGCTTTATCGTTGGACCATGGCTCATCAGGCTGCGATTGAAGCCGCCTGGAAGTTGCCTGAGATCGATAATAGGAGAACACTCGTCGTAGGGCACTCCGAGGGCAGCGGTGTAGCCGCCTCTTTGGCACAACGCATGACGCAAGTGACTCATGTCGCATGTCTATCCGGAGGCGGAGCCACTCAGCTATTTAGCTTGACACAATTGGCTTTGAAGCCGCAAGCGGGCGACAAGCCTGGTGATGCCCTTCGGCGGCGCCAAGCGATCTACGATGGCTGGGCTGAAGTTCAAAAGGATCCCGATAGCATAAGTAAGTTCTGGTTGGGACATCCCAATCGTCGATGGTCGACTTTTCTTCCTCATCAAAGTACACACGATCTACTCCTCACCAACGCAGAGATCTATTTGGTTCACGGATCCAATGACACTTCTGAAGACCCGGCAAGTCACGATTACTCCGTGGCGACACTTCGGGCAAATGGGAAATCGGTCCGGGAAGAGCTGCTACTGAATGCTGATCACGGTTTTCAAAGGCCAGAAATGGCAGAAGGCTCACCCGAAGGATTCAGTCAAGTATTCACTCGAGTCGGGCAATGGTTCCTTGCCGATAAGTAGCTTAAGCTTGCAGTGATTGTTAGCCACTTGGATATCTGTCCGTAGATGAGGATTCGGTGAACCAGATGAACAAGCACAATGACGAATACACGCTCGAGGACATCCTCCATACGGACTCTTTGACAAAACAAGTGTGCTCGAGGCCGCTGTTGTACACGGCAAACGGATCGATTGAAGAAGTTTACAGCTTCATCAATGCGCTAACATTTGCGAAGCTCGACGTTGAGACCCATGTCGCAAAAGCCGCAATAGCATGGCTGATCAATCATGCCGAGCTCAAGGAGGCCAAACTGAATTTCGACTCGCTGCGAAAAACGTACGGCACAGACGCAAATGCACTATGTACCTTGCTGCGAGAACTTAATGAAAGCGTCTCATAACAATGGGTAGCAGACTGTTGATATGCAATGGAATACAATTTATTCCTCACACTCTGAAAGAACCAACGCCAAAGTTCAGCGGATTGGTCGCGTACTGCACCCATGCAAAAGAAAGGGATTTCGAGATGATTAACTACTACTTTGCAGCAGTCTTGCTGACCTTATTCTCCTGCAACTACGCAGTGGCGGACGACTATCTGCTTCGCCTGGAAACTGTTGGCCTCCGCGAACTCCCAAACGGCAAACAAGAACCTGACTCGAGAATCTCCGAGAGCATCGAGATTGTTGTGCGAAATAATAATTCGTTTTACGGTAGCACCACAATTGGGGTCGACAAGATCTCTATTCACGGAACGATACAAGAATCGCAGGATGGACGACTACATGTAGAAATCCATTACAAGAAGACTTCCGAAACTGGTGAGCTTGTTCCTGGCGGCGACGGTAAGAAGCTCCCGATTCGCAAAAGTCTTACATTCGAATCGAACGCAGTAGTCGAATTGCGGAAACCTGTTGTTTTTGACGCACTTGTTTCGCGGTCAGAACGCAAACGAGTAACTCTATTGATCGACAACTTTGATCCGTCGAAAGACCGGCATAAGTAGCAGAACAGCCTAATGCATGCCAATAAAGGTGTCGACGGCCTTGCTGTTTTTAGACTGTTACCTCCCGCGACGGCTTGATGACGTCGCCACCAAAGGGACTCAATGAGCACAGAACTAACCTTTGATGAGCTACTTGATGTTTTGAGCGACGATCAGCTCACTGACATCGTTTCCTGTGCTATCGAATCTGAAGTTGTGGAGGTCGATGGTGTTGGTTGGCAGTTTGGCTGTCCGGGAAGCAGTTGAGGACAACTGCTCTACAATAAGAAATTACGGCATGAATCCATTGAACGATAGCGAACTTCTGGATGCCTTTGCTCAATCGTTCTCGATACTTGACGAACGGATCTGCCCGAACGATCGACCTCCGCCTCTCGCACTTGTTGATGGGACACTTGCTGAAGATTGGAGCATTGTTCGTTGGCTTCCAGCGCGGCTCGCTACGCCACGCGTCGGGATGGATGGACTTCGTCGCGTTGGTCGTCTTCCTCGATTGTTCGAGTCGTTCGCTGAATCGTATGCTTGGCTAGAAGTTGATCTACGCCTGTCTCGATTATTCGCGAACCCGCCAGCTTCCGATTTTCATGATCTCTCGACTGCCATGTTTGCAGATCCGGTACTCAATAACACGCTGTTACCGTTGGGATTGGTTCGATTCGCTCTGGCTCCGGATGGTTGTTATGATCCCATCTGTTTTGATTTATCGGCATTTGATGGAAACGATTGCCCAATCGTTCGACTCGAACATGAATCGATCCTGATACACGAACGGGTTGGCAAATGTGAGATACTCTTCGACTCCTTCCGTGAGCTGCTACGGACGGTGATAGATTTGGGGCGGGCGTCGTGATGATACAACTTAGTCGTATCCGGCAGCTGCGACCCACCAAAACCATGCTCAATCCGCATGCGCCCAGACGCCTTTTCAAAACATAAGGGACAGGAGAATTGCTGACAGGAAAATCCAGCTCTCCATTTTTCTGTCATCAATCTTCCTGTCTTAAGGATTGAGGCGAAGGTGCTTTGTCAAACTTAGTACCTGGAGTTCAACTTTCGCAGCTAGAACAACACGCGACTTTGGCCAGTGAGACTCACACGCCAGCCCTAGGCCCAGACTCGGTCATCCATGACAGGTGATACAACTCAGTGGCATCCGGCAGCTGCGCCCCACCAAAACCATGCTCAATCCGCATGCGCCCAAGACTCCTTGTCGAAACAAAAGGGACAGGAAAATTGCTGACAGGAAAATCCAGCCCTCCATTTTTCTGTCATCAATCTTCCTGTCTTAAGGATTGAGGCGAAGGTGCTTTGTCAAACTTGGTACCTGGAGTTCAACGTTCCCAGCTAAAACAACACGCGACTTTGGCCAGTGAGACTCACACGCCAGCCCTAGGCCCAGATTCGGTCATCCATCACAGGTGATCCAACTTAGTCGCGTCCGGCAGATGCGACCCACCAAAACCATGCTCAATCCGGATGCGCCCAAGACTCCTTTTCAAAACATAAGGGACAGGAAAATTGCTGACAGGAAAATCCAGCTCTCCATTTTTCTGTCACCAATCTTTCTGTCTTAATGGTTGAGGCGATTATGCTTTGTCAAACTTAGTACCTGGATTTAAACGTTCGCAGCTAAAGCAACACGCGACTTTGGCCAGTGAGGCTCACAAGCCAGCCCTAAGCCCAGACTCGGTCATCCATGACAAGTGATACAACTCAGTGGCATCCGGCAGCTGCGCCCCACCAAAACCATGCTCAATCCGCATGCGCCCAAGACTCCTTGTCAAAACATAAGGGACAGGAGAATTGCTGACAGGAAAATTCAGCGCTCCATTTTTCTGTCATCAATCTTCCTGTCTTAATGGTTGAGGCGAATATGCGTTGTCAAACTTAGTACCTGGAGTTCAACGTTCCCAGCTAGAACAACAATCGCGACTTGGGCCAGTAAGACTCACAAGCCACCCTTAGGCCCAGACTCGGTCATCCACGACAGGTGATCCAACATAGTCGCATCCGGCAGATGCGACCCACCTAAACCATGCTCAATCCGATACGCCCCAGACTCCTTGTCAAAACATAAGGGACAGGAAAATCCAGCTCTCCATTTTTCTGTCATCAATCTTTCTGTCTTAAAGGTTATGGCTACTTAGTAATGCAGCGCAGCAGTGTCGCCTTTTGTTCAGCAAAACTAGCATGAGCGACTAGAGATGCGTTGGTTGTTCCATTTTTGCGTTGTTGTATTAGAATGTTGGTCTCTTTTTCATCAGGATATCTATATGCGTTTTTTCGCTCTTGTAATTCTCTTCCTCGCCACAGCTAACACTCACGCTGCGACAATTATTCATGCGGGATTGATGATCGATGGCAAAGCTGATCAGCCAAGGAAATCTGTCTCCATCGTGGTTGATAATGGCAAGATCACCAAAATCGCGGATGGATACATTAAACCTGAGGCAACCGATACGCTTGTCGATCTGCGCGAATTTACGGTGCTGCCTGGCTTGATGGACATGCATACTCATTTGATGTCCCAGTTCAGCAAAGATGCGTACACTGAAAAATTCTTTATGGAGCAGTCGGACTACGCACTTCGCTCGACGGTCTATGCCAAAGCGACGTTGATGGCGGGCTTCACGACCGTTCGGGACTTGGGCGATAACGGCATCAACTCGATTGCACTTCGCAAAGCGATCCAAGAGGAATGGATCGTGGGGCCGCGAATCTATACCGCTGGAAAGTCCATCGCTACCACCGGCGGTCATGCGGATCCAAGCAATGGATTGAAAGGTGACTACAAACGCGATCCTGGCCCAGTCGAAGGCGTCATCAACGGACCCGATGAAGCGCGTAAGGCGGTTCGCCAGCGTTATAAAGATGGGGCTGACTTGATCAAGCTGACCGCAACGGGCGGCGTGCTCAGTTTGGCAGCCAGTGGTCAGGCTCCGCAATTCACGCCTGAAGAACTAAAGGCCATCGTTGAAACAGCTAAAGATTACAACATGGTCGTTACCGTTCATGCTCATGGAGCCGAGGGGATGAAACGAGCCGTGTTGGCGGGCGTGGATTCGGTCGAACATGGAACGTACATGACCGAAGAGATTATGGAACTGATGAAGGAGCGAGGCACATACTGGGTGCCGACCAACATGGCTGGTGAGTGGGTTGCGAAAAAAGCGGCCGAAGAGGGGTTCTTTCCAGAGATCGTTCGGCCCAAAGCTGCTGCGATTGGACCTGTGATGAAAAAGACCTTTGCACAAGGCTACAAAGCCGGTGTCAAAATCGCGTTTGGAACGGACAGCGGCGTAAGTCCTCACGGTGAAAACGCTCATGAATTTGAATTGATGGTGGAAGGCGGCATGCCTCCCATGAAGGCGATTCAATCCGCCACGATCGAAGGTGCTCGACTACTACGCATCGAAGATCGACTTGGCACCATCGAAGCCACGAAGATTGCGGATATAATAGCCGTAAAGGGCAATCCGCTGGAGAAGATAAGCGTGTTGCGATCTGTCGACTTTGTTATGAAGGATGGCAAGATCTACAAACAACCCTGAAACTATTCAACTTCCTAACTAATTGAACAGTTATCGTGTACCGAGTCATTGGCAGTTTATGGTTGACCGCGCCTTTACTAACTCGGTTTTTATTTGGGTTGTGCTTCTTGTGCCTGGGGCTAACTCGTTCGTATTCTGATGAACCGAAGTTCCTCTTTGGTATCAACCTTAACGGGCCAAGCGTATTGATCGATGGCCAGCAGTGGGAAGGACATTCTTCGACGCGCTACCAGTGTTCCGATCGGGCTTTTGAGAACCAGGCGGTTACGCTGACGCCGCCCACCGACGACCAGCGCGCATTGATGATTCGCTCCAGTCGTTGGGGCGGCAATCGCCTGACCCTCGATGAATTGGATGCCGGTGTCTATTCCGTTTTCCTGTATGTTTGGGAAGACAACAATCCCGAAACGTACAGCGTCTCGATTAATGGTCGAGCGGTATTGCGGAACTACAACAGTGGACCGGCTGGACACTGGGATCGGTTAGGCCCATGGCCCGTCAAAGTGACTAACGGACGAATCGTCGTTACCAGCCAAGGAGGCGCGGCCAATTTTTCAGGAATCGAAATTTGGCAGGGCAAGCATGACGGAAACGAAGACAAGGAGATCACCGAAGAGCAGCTGGCGTTCTTCGAAAAACGCATCCGACCCTTACTGATCGATAAGTGTTATGCGTGTCATGCAAGTGATTCAAAAGAAATCGAAGGAGAGTTGCTGGTCGATTCTCGCGCTGCATTGCGATCCGGCGGTAGCAGTGGGCCAGCGATTGTGCCTGGAAAACCTGACGAGAGCTTGTTGATTCGCGCGGTGCGTTACGCAGACGATCTGAAGATGCCACCCGATGAAAAGCTGTCCGACATGGAAATTCAGGATCTCGAACATTGGATCCGTGATGGTGCACCAGACCCACGCAAAAAGCCGACGGGTTATCAACGCAAACAGATCGATCTTGCGACCGCGCGTGACTTCTGGTCCTTGCGTCCCATTCAGGCATCAGGATTGCCCGCGGTCAAACGCAACGATTGGCCAAGCACTGCGATCGATTACTTTGTCCTTGCTTCGATGGAGAAGCAGGGCCTAAGCCCATCGCAGCAAGCCGATCGCCGAACGCTGATTCGACGAGCGACCTTCGATTTGACCGGTCTTCCGCCTACGCCCGCGGAAGTCAATGCGTTTGTTGCTGACAAGTCGCCGGATGCATACATTCGGGTCGTCGATCGACTACTGGCTTCCCCACAGTATGGCCAACGCTGGGGACGCCATTGGTTAGACATCGTGCGTTACGCCGATACCGCTGGAGACAATTCCGATTTTCCGATTCCGCAAATGCACTTGTATCGCGACTGGGTGATTGCCAGCTTCAATCAAGACGTCCCTTACGATCATTTCGTTAGGACTCAATTGGCTGGCGATTTGCTTCCCTACGATAACATGGCGACGCGACGTGAGCAGATCATCGCAACTGGGTACATCGCCAATTCGCGGCGATTCGGATCACGCGTTGACGACTATCCGCAACACTTAACGATTGAGGACACACTCGACAACTTTGGCCGAGCCTTTCTGGGAATGACGATTAATTGTGCACGCTGTCATGACCACAAATTCGATCCGATTACGACACAAGATTATTATGCTCTTTACGGCATTTTTCAAAGCACGCGCTATCCTTGGCCAGGAATTGAATTGGAACAACGTCAACGTGATTTGGTTCCCTTGGCGTCCGAAGAGGAAGTCAATCGATTCGAAAAAGAAAAAACAGCCAGTCAAAAAGTCCTTGATCGCGAAGTTTCCCAACTGGAGAAAGCCGAGAAGGAATCGAGCCCAGAGGCAAAGAAGGACATCGAAGAGCGACTGAAGAAGGCGCGACAAGCTGCACGGGTCAACTCACAACGCCAACCACCTTACGAAGTGATTTACGGTGTTGCTGAGGGAGTGGATCGAGACGACGCTGCAATCCAACTGAAAGGCGACCCAGCCAAACTGGGCGAAACGGTGCGTCGAAGATTCCCAGTCGTCTTGGGCGGGCAAGAGCTTGCCGAAGATGAAACCTCCAGTGGTCGTTTGCAACTGGCCGGTTGGCTGTTCGATCGCAACAATCCATTGACCGCTAGAGTGATTGTCAACCGCGTTTGGCAAAAACACTTTGGAAAAGGACTTGTACCCACGCCAAATGATTTTGGACGTCAAGGCAAACCTCCAACCCATCCTGAACTGATCGATTATTTGGCAAACCAATTCATCAACGATGGTTGGTCGATTAAATACTTGCATCGACGGATGATGCTGTCCAATACCTATCAGATGTCTAGTGAGAGAGAGGCATCCGCAGTCGAGGCTGATCCGAATAACGATTGGCTTTCCAGTTATCCACGAAGAAGATTGGATGCGGAGGCCATTCGCGATTCTATGCTGATTCTGGGAGAATTGCTGGACCAATCAACACCTGGCCCACATCCATTTCCACCTCAAGAGGAATGGAAGTTCACACAGCACAATCCATTCAAAGCGGAATATGCGACGAATCAACGGAGCGTTTATCTGATGACGCAGCGAATTCAACGCCATTCCTATCTGGCGATTTTCGATGGAGCGGACCCATCGACAAGCACTGCGGTGCGTTCGTCGACAACCACGCCACTGCAAGCGCTCTATTTTCTCAATGATGAGAAAGTGCATCAAGTTGCCGCTGGGTTCGCGGATCGCTTGTTGCGTGAAAACGCTTCGGAGCGAGAAAGAGTGGATCAAGCGTTTCAGTTAGCCTTTTCGCGAAATCCGACTGACAAAGAGTCCCAACAGGGGCAGCATTTCATGGAAATGATGCGATCAGAATTGCGTGCAAATGGAGCGTCGAAGAACGAAGTTGAACGAGCTGCATGGCAGGCGTTCGCTCGCGTATTGATGCGATTAAATGAGTTCGTTTACCTGGATTAAGTTTATGAATTCTACACCCATACATCGTCGCAACTTGTTACGCAGCTTTGTCGGCGGTTCGTTACTGTTGCCTGGCATTGTTTCGCAACTACTGGCGGACTCTGGTGAATCGAATTCCGATCCGTTGTCACCCAAACAGCCGCATTTCCCCGCGCGAGCCAAAAATGTCATCTTTATTTTTTCCAACGGTGGCGTATCTCACATGGATACGTTCGACTACAAGCCAGTTTTGTTTGCGGCTGATGGAAAAGCGACGGGTATTGGCGGTGGTTTGTCGAATCAACAACGAGTGCTTCTGCGACCGTTGTGGAAATTTCGCCCTGGTGGAGAGTGTGGGACGTTGGTCAGCGATCTATTTCCGCACCTTCGTCAGCAGATGGACGAAATCTGCTTGATTCGCTCGATGAATTCCAATGACAACGAGCACTATAACGCGACGCTGGGGATTCACACGGGGTCGTTCTTTTTCGCTCGTCCTGGAATTGGGGCTTGGGTCAGTTATGGCTTAGGCACGGTCAATCAGAATCTTCCGTCCTTTATGGTCTTGGCACCACAGATGCCATATGCCGGGACACAGATCTTCAACAACGATTTCTTGCCTGCTTATCATCAAGGCGTTCGCGTGGTGCCGGGTGTCGAGCCGATTGCGAACCTGCGTCGACGGACAGAGCGAGTGAAGATACAGCAATTGGAATTGGGTTTGGCCGATGCCTTTAATCGAGAGCACGCATTGTCGCGAGCAGGTGACAGTGATCTTGCTGCGAGAATACGAACCTTTGAAACCGCTTTTCATATGCAAACGGAAGCGAGCGATGTGTTTGATTTGGCAACGGAAAGCTCAGAGACTCTCGACGTGTACGGTATGCAGCCCGGACGTACCGATGGCTTCGGATGGCAATGTTTGGTTGCAAGGCGCTTAATTGAGCGTGGCGTGCGTTTCGTCGAGTTGGTGGATGGCAGTTCGAGCGTCAACTGGGATCAACACGGCGATATGGCTGAACATGCAACCCATGCCAAGCACATCGACAAACCGATAGCGGGTTTGCTGGCTGACCTCAAGCGACGCGGGATGCTGGACGAAACCTTAGTCGTCTGGACCACGGAATTCGGTAGGACACCGGGAGTCGATGGCGTCAAAGGTCGTGGCCATCATAGTGCCTGTTTTTCGTCATGGATGGCGGGAGGCGGAACCCGAGGCGGAATGACATACGGAAGCACCGATGAAATAGGTGCAACGGTCGCCGAAAACAGAGTCCATGTACACGACTTCCATGCGACCATTCTTCACTTACTTGGAATCGATCATACCAAGTTGACTTATCGCCATGCCGGACGCGACTTTCGATTGACTGACGTCCACGGAAAAGTGGTAGATTCAGTTATTGCTTAGATTTTCAGATACGCGAAGAAAATATGCTGAGTTAGAAAACAATCCAGTACTCAACTATGTTGAGTAGGTTTTGCGATGTTGGAGTTATCAATTCAACATCAAGCAACTGTAGTGCTGGCTTTTTGTTGGATGATATCTCGGAGGGATGCGATTTCGTTCCGACCGTGTATGCGACCAACAAGAGCAATTTTTGTATAATCATCGCTCGCCTCTCGTTCAAATTACAGTTGCATTTTCGAGCGTGCCCCATATGCCAATCGGTATTCGCCCTATCAACGATTTCGCATTTAAGAAGACGTTTGGCTCTCCGGAAAACATTGCCGCGTTGATCAGTCTGCTCAATGCTGTCCTCAAGCTACCGACGCCAATTGTCGATGTGACAATTGTTAACCCATACAATTTGCAAGACTTTCACGACGACAAGCTTTCGATATTGGATGTCAAAGCGGTTGACCAGTCGGGGGCAATTTACGATGTCGAAATGCAACTTACCATTTTCACAGGCTTGGTCCAACGCATCGTTTTCTACGGCTGCGAAATCTATGCAGGACAACTCAAGGCCGGACAGGATTATGCCGAGCTCAAACCTGCGTTTTCAATCTGTTTTGTCGCAGGAACGCTGTGGCCGGACAGCCAAAAAGTGCACCATGCATTTCGCTTGACCGATTCCGAGTCAAATCGCACCCTAACTGGTACGCTGGAAATTCACACATTGGAGCTTGGACTGTATAATTTAATTCAAAGCGATTTGGCTAACGCCAGTATCCTTGATTGTTGGCTATTTTGGTTGCTTCATGCTCACGAGTATGAAACTGCGGAGCTACTGGGATTGTTCCCCCAGCAGGAAATACAGTTGGCAACCCGAACCATCGTTCGGATCGCTGAAATCACCGAGGACAAGAAGATGTACGACGCACGCGAGAAAGCTATTCGAGATCAAAAGTGGGCCTTAAACGCTTCGTTCCGCGATGGCGAGGCAAAAGGTAAAAATGAAGGCAAGATTGAAGGCAAGATTGAAGGCAAGATTGAGGGCAAGATTGAGGGCGAGATCAAGCTGATTCAAACTTTGCAAGAGATTCTGAACGAGCCAATAACGGCAAAAGCGGAATTGGAGAGCAAGAAGCTGGAAGAGTTGCAATCGATGGCAGCTCTGCTTCGCGCCAAGTGCACTACGCGATGACCTCTACGGATTACGGCCGATGTCACACTAATGCATGACACGAAAAACAACGCGCTCATTTATTGGCGGGAGTAGCTGCGGTCTACACCAAGCCAGTCTCGATGCAGGAAGCTTGATCCGCGATTCGATGTTCAGAAAGGTTACTCTTCTAAAGAAAGCGCGATGGAGTGGTATTGATCAATCGAAGTCACTTTATCGAGTACTTTCATGCGTGCAGCGTCTGCAAGTGTTCGCATGCCCGATCTGATCGCAATTTCCGTTAGCTCGAAGGCTGATGCACTTCGGAGAATTCCGTTTTGCAGTTCGCGGTTCATTTCCATAACCTCATAAACTCCCACACGACCAACGTAACCTGAGTGAAAGTTATCATCGTGTGGGATGCCTCGAACCAGGGGATGCTTGTGAGCCTCGCTGGGCTCGATGTTGAGTATTCGACAATCGGCATCGTTGGGCTGGTACTCTTCGCGATGCTTTTGACACACTTGCAAAACTAATCTTTGCGAGATAACTCCGCGTAAGCAATTGGCCAAAATCGCGGACGGGACACCAAAACTCTTTAACACATCGATGGCGGCAACTGCCGTGCTGGCGTGCAAAGTACTGAGAACTAATACGCCAGTTAGCGCGGACTGGCAGGCAATTTGAGCTGTTTCTGCATCCCTAATCTCACCGACCATCATGACATCAGGATTTTGCCGAAGCACGCAACGCAGTGCACTGGCAAAGTCGAAGCCGATCTTGGGCTCAACTTGAATCTGGCAGATATCGGCCATTCGACGCTCGACGGGGTCTTCAATGGTGACCAAACTTCGATGGGGATGGTTTAATTCTCTCAACGAGGAATATACCGTTGTCGATTTTCCAGCACCGACAGGACCGACCACTAATATCAATCCATAGGGCGCGTCTAGGCAGCGCCGCAGCGAAGATAGATCACGATCGTCAAGTCCCAAGTGATCTAGACTAGGAAATTGTCTTGGGTCCGGTTGCAGTCGCAATACGATTCGCTCGCCATACACTGTTGGACCACTCCCCAACCGCACGTCGCGAGCGATATTTCGAGAAACGTAACTCAAGTGACCGTCTTGGGCCAGCCTTTTCTCGGCAATATCCATTCCGGCCATTACTTTAAATCTGGAAATGAGAGGCGCGGCAGCCGAGTTTGGCAGCTTTGTAACATCGTGCAAAAGTCCATCGACTCGCATTCTAATTCTAAGGCCATTTCCAGTAGGCTCAAAATGCAAATCGGTCGCGTTCATCGCAAGTGCGCGATCCAAAACAACCTCACCTAACTGACCTGGCCCCACAACATCGATTAGTTCATTTAGCTCGTCCCTCAGACCCGCATGAGCCGTTGCTTGCTCAGATTCCGAGTCCGTTGTGTTATTGCTCTGGGTAGTTAACTCTTGTTGATCGCTCATGGATTCTCTCCGGTAGTACTTGGCGCAACGGTCGGGGGATCTGTTGGTGGAGCGGATGAGGGTGCTTCTCCTGGATATGCTTCATTAGAAGGGACGTCGGATTCTGGCATCTCAGATCCGTCAGAAGCGTTGCTTTGAGGGTCTTCTGTCGTAGAACTGGTTGTCACATCTTCACCTGTCTTGTCAATACGTTGAACAGGAGCAGTCCAAACTAACCAACCAAACAATGGTGCTGCCACTAAGAACACAAAAACAGACAACCATCTGCGCCATGAGTGTTCTCTGAAAACCGAAACACCTGCCGTAATGACTGCCATGCCGATCAGTGCGTAGGCAATCCAGTCGGCAGGCTTTGAGAGTGCGGACAACTCTGGCACTCGGCTAAGTGCTGTTGCAACTCCTCCAACCAACAAGGTTGCAGGGCCTACTAGCGCCAGTAGTCGAAGCTCCCTTTTTACAACTTTGGCTTGAACAGAGAATCCTAACTCATGCAAAGCTGCTTCGTAACTCGACCTGACCGTCCATACGCGATTGAGCCCTGTGACACGGAGAACTTCCCGCGCGCCGCCGCTTGATGCTGCGACTACCATTCGGCCTTGATTGGCGTCAATGGTCTTCCAAATTCGGACGATGGACGCAACCAACGAACTGCCAATAATGTCTAAAGCAGTTAAGTCGATCAGGCATTGAGGGGATTTCAGTTTCGCAAGTTCACTTACAACTTGTTCGCCAGCTTCGCGAATATCGTTCAAAGGCGCCTTGCTCAACTGTTTGGGAAAGGTCACGACAGTGTAACCATCCAAATGCGAGCAATAAGGCTGAATCTGGCCTGACATGAGTTCATCTCCACGGTCTTAGAATTAGTGGGATCATTCGGCTGGGAAGGCAATATAGCAGAAACGTGCGCTTGGAATCGTGGCATGCAATTCGATTGCGGCGGTGTAAACCGCAAGACACACCACGCAAAGGCGGGGACAGACGCATTAGCAAAGCGGGGACACACATCATTCGATTGAATGATGTGTGTCCCCGTAGTTCGCTTGTGTCCCCCGTAGTTCCAAGGCGACCGACGCTCGAATTGTGTGTGTCCCCGCCGGACCCCGCCTTTGGGTGCCAGCGTGCGATTGCTAGCCAAAGTGTGCGTGTCCCCATTCGTGCATGACTGTCCTGTCCCTTTCGCGCATGGCTGTCCGGCCAATGCCTATTCGTGAATTGCTGCCGGTCCGGCGCGCGGAGTGGACCAAGTGAGGACAGGCAAGATAGAGACACATGAGGACAGGTGGGGACGCAAGGCGGGGACAGAAATTTTGATCATGATAATTCAGCGTTTCATCTTTCTGCCATCGATTTTTCTGCCTTCAAGATTTGAACGAGGAGGCCAAGCCGGGGACAAACACCTTTAGCGGAGGCCAAGGAGCAAAGTGGGGACACACATGCTTCATTACTCCATTCGAATTGTGTGTGTCCCCGAAGTTCCTTCGAATTGTGTGTGTCCCCGAAGTTCCGTGTTCTTAGGTTGATCTTGGTAAAATGGACGTAAGGTGAACCTTTCCTAGTGGCCGATGCGAGTCGCGGAGATTCTCAATGACCAAGTCAGATGTCGATTCGCGTGCAAGCGTGAATCCCTACCAAGTTGACTACGAGGTTGAACCTCGCGAACCAATTAAATGGTCGCCCGCTGTACTACTGTTGATCTTCAGTGTCTGGTGCGCGGTCTTTGGGGTTTGTTGGTTGTTTGCAAGATGGATGGGGCATTCGTTGCGCTCGCATGTATAGCACTTTCCTATTTCGCGATTTCCAAGCAAGTGACGCTGTGGTTGCGGAAAACGGAATTCGCGAGGATGATTTCTGATCCAACTGTGCTCTCCCTGAAAAAATTCTTTCATCTGGACTTCGTCAATGGAAATTGCCTTTCTCGATACGCTCAGCGGCATTAGCGGCGACATGACTTTAGCGGCCTTGGTCGATGCCGGAGCCGATCGAGAGTATCTGCAACGCCAGATCGATTCTTTGGGGTTGGGCGAAGTTCGATTGGCATTCAGTGAAACGCATCGCGGCGGATTTCGCGCCTTGCGTTTGGATGTCGAACACCCCAGTCAATGTGCACATCGAGGATTGGCTGAGATTGAGCGATTGATTGAATCCAGTCAGTTAACTGCCCGCGAGAAAGAGCTTTCGCTGCGGATGTTTCGAAGACTAGGTGCGGCGGAAGCCAAAGTTCATGGAATGCCGCTCCAGCACGTTCACTTCCACGAAGTTGGTGCTGTGGATTCCATCGTTGACATCTGTGGTATTGCTATCGCACTGAGTCAACTGGGAATTGAACGCGTGTTCGCTGGCCCAACACCAACCGGTTGCGGAACGATTCATATCGCCCATGGATTGGTTTCGGTACCTGCCCCGGCGACCGCTGAATTGCTCAAAGGCATTCCGATCCGCAGTTCAAAGATCGAAGCAGAATTGACGACGCCTACCGGTGCAACCGTTTTGGCAACCTTGGTCGATGGATTTGGAGCACTGCCTGATATGCAAATAACGCGCATCGGGTACGGGGCCGGACATAAGGACCTTAAAGAACAAGCCAACTTGTTGAGGGTTGTTATTGGCGGCGCTCATGCGATCGGCGGTGACCAGGAGAGCGGTGTGACTTCATTATCCAGTTCGTCGGCCACCGATCCCAATAGTGTGTGGGTGCTTGAGACGAACCTGGATGACATTAGTGGCCAGCAAATTGGATTTGCAATCGAGCAACTTTGGAAGCTTGGTGCTCTGGATGTGTTTACAATTCCCATCACTATGAAAAAAAACCGCCCCGCAACACTGCTTTCCGTTATTTGTGATCCACAACAACGTGCAGCAATCGAAGATTGCATCTTCAACCACACCGGATCGCTAGGAATAAGACGCCAATGGATGCAACGACGAACATTGGACCGGGAAATTCAGAAAGTTGCCACGCCTTTGGGTACAGTTCGCGTCAAGGTCTCGAGTTTGCCGAATGGTGAAATGAGATTTTCGCCAGAGTATGAGGATTGTCGCACGCTCTCTCAATTACGTGGATTGAGCTTGGAGGCGGTCGAGCAAATCGTTAGAAACGCTGCCACGGTTCAACACCAAAAAGCCGTCGAAGCAGCCGGCCATCACCACGATCACTCACATGATCACTCACACGATCACTCACACGATCACTTACACGATCACTCACACGATCACTCACACGATCATTCTCACGATCATTCACACGATCATTCACACGATCATTCACACGATCATTCTCACGATCACGATAACCATCACGGTCATCATGATCACTAGTTTACACTTGAAATGGACTTACCTTTGGAAACCAGAACAATAATGCAACGAGGAATCGTTGAAAGCCTCGTCGTATCTAACGCCATTCGGGCTCTTGTCCATTTGGTCTAGGGTTGGCTTATCCGAAAACACGTTCGCGATTAGGCGATTAGAAATGGGCATCCATCTGGACAAGCCAGAAGGCAAGCTCGCACGATCCAACCCCGGTTCTGCTGGTTGCCAAACGTGTATCCATCGGGGCAAGCCCGAATGGCGTATAGCCAAGTTCGCGCGCCCTTGTCGAACTACGTGGATTCCGCGATAAACGAGCCCGATGGCGCATTGTCAAGTTCGCGCGCCCTATCCATTTCTCGCTTACTTCGGTCAGCTAGTTGGCGGTTAAGCACAGATTCGAAACGTTTTACGTTGCATAGGCCTTAAAAACCCGTTCGTAAACTTCGACACCGGCATGAAGTTGGTCCAGCGAGATCCATTCGTCGGGGCGATGCGCTTGTTCGATACTTCCGGGGCCCAAAACCAACAGGTTGGGAAGTACTTTCAGGCTACATCCATCCGTTGCATAACAAACTGACTTGGGTTCGGCTTGCTGTACGATACTCAAAACTTTCTTTACGAACGGATGCTCTGCTGGCGTGTGAAGTGGATCGAGAGAAATAATCGTTTTCGCTTCCAAGCCAAAATCTATCGCTTTTGCGAGGAGGTTGTCAGCGAACTGCCGCCAGTCGGTATCGGGCATTGGACGAATAAAGATCTGACAAACGGCTTTACCCACCGTGATGTTTGATGCAGCAGGTTCATTCTTGATGACAACATTCATGGACAAGGTCGACGGATGAAATAGCGAATTCTTCAGCGCCAGATCATTTTCGGTGCGAATGAATTGATCGTGCAGGAAGCTTAGGAATGGAATGAGCTGCCAATTTGCATTTCGGCCATCGGCTGTACTACTGTGGGCAGCGACACCGGTGCTTTGTACGTGCAAGTGGCATCCGCCTTTGTGTGCGTTTACCACTTGCAATTCAGTTGGCTCACCGATGATTCCAACGGTGCCAAACTCGACCATTTCAGCGAAGTATTTGGAACGCTCAACGATTGTTCGCGCACCCTGCATGCCACTTTCTTCGTCTCCGGTGACTAGAAAGTAGATTGGAGCAACTTGAGACGCAATCGGAATTCGGCAAACCGCTGCCAAGGCAGCAGCAGCGGAGCCTTTCATGTCGCATGAACCGCGCCCCCACAAGCGTTGGTCTGCAACAACTGCATCGAACGGGCCACCATATGGACCGTTCCACCCTTCCACTGCAACTACATCATTGTGGCAACAGTAAACGATTCCGCCGTGACCTAAAGTCGAAACTGGACCACGTCGCCCAATTAGCGCGACCTTAGGTAGCCCGGCGTTATCCAAATACTCGATGGATTCGACAGAAAATCCTGCCGAGCTCAATTGCTCAAGCATCACCTCTGCAATCTCAGCATTGGGGCGTGACGTAACCGAGTTGATCGCAATCAGTCGCTGGGCAATAGCGAGGCAGTCCATAAAAGCATTTCAATGTTCGAGTAACGCGCCGGGTAATTCACGAAGTCATGTTCTTATTCTGGCAGATGGATTTGTTTAGGGCGAGTTGGGTTCGCTTTTGACGGTCGCGGCGATGATATCGGGAAAACACAAATGCTTGCAAAACTTCAGGGCAGTCGCCGACATACCTATATGGACCTTATTGAAGAGTGACTTAGGTCAGGATGTCAATCTGCAACATCTTAAAGGAAGGCATTAAACTGTGTGGCGAGCTTTCTTCTTAGCTATTGGAACGATGCTGATCATCGTTGGGGTTGAATGTCTGTTGATTGATAGCGCTACGTTGTCAGGCGGGCAAACTGAGACGGTTGCTGTTAGCAACACTTGGTTGGGACCACAAAATAGCCTTGTTGTTGAGCCACCCAAAGTTGTTCGTCCACCTGAGTGGATGCGGTGGAGCCTAATTGCCTCCGGGTCCGTTGTACTTCTATATGCATTCACACTTCCCCGTCGCTGGGGCTCGGCCGGCTAAGGGAGTCGAAGGCACCAACGCAAAAACTGCCCCGATTTATGCTGGTTTCGTGTAGCGGCCGCTGCTTCTGAAAGGGAACCTTGTTGTCTGTAAATGAGGCATCCAACCCTCACTCACGCGAGTTTTCCTCGACTTTTTGCAGTTTAGCCTGACTCTTCCCCCAAAATCAGAATTTTTTTTGGCAAATCCATTGACCTACGAGTTTCTTTGGATTCAACTTAGGGCGTATAAGAGAGCTGCGCAATCTGTAGCTCTGTTGCAAAAGCCGCTGAATTTGAGGGTTGTAATGATTCGCTCCAAAACAATTTGCATGTTTTTGGGACTCGTATCGTTCGCGATGCACGTCCAAGCACAAGAAGCTATCCCATCAGCTCAAGCTCCTGATTTGATCAACACGCTTCAGCAGAGGGAATGGGTTAGTTTGGATAACGGCTCAATCAAAGGCAAGTTAAACGTATTAGATACGAGCGGCAATCCGATAGGGCAGTCTGGTGCTACGGTTGCTTTGATGGTTGATGACAAAGTAGTAGCTCAAACTACAACAAACGCGGATGGCTCTTTCAAATTGTCGAACGTGACCGCTGGCGCTTATGCACTGGTTACCAAAAGCGAAAAGTCATTTTCGACTTTTGCATTACACATTGTTAATTCAGGCGAGCACTTGAGTTCAAGCTTGGACATCTATGCGACTTCGCTCTCTCCGCAACGTGTGCGTGAACTGGTTGCTGACCATTGGGTGCCGTCACAAAACACGGAACAGTATTACAGGAATTTCCCAACGGATCCGTTGTCGAGTTCGCGCAAGTTTAAGGATTCCCACCAAGTACAATTGCAAGATGGCAATTTGGTAGGTCGCGTTTCGCGTCCAGGTTGGGTTTTCAGTGAACAGGATTTGACTGGAACGATTGCCCACGTGTTGAAAGAAGGAAGAGTTGTCGCAAGTGCTCCAGTCAGCAAAGATGGTCATTTCACCATCAAGAGTTTAGTGCCCGGCGTTTATGATCTGTTTGTTGCAGGTGAAGACGGAATAGCCGTCGGAGGATTTCAAGCGGTTTCTTCCGACATTGCGTCCCGCGACAGTAGTGGTAATGTCCTTGTGTCGGCGGTAGTGCAAGATGTGATCTCCTATGAGCTCGTCCAACCCGCCCAACCTACTTTCATCACTGAAGAAGTTGTAATTGAAGATCGAATCATTGGTCCACCGATTATTGGCGACCCAATTATTGGCGGAGGCCCAGTGATGGGCGGTGGATTTGCAGGTCCAGGCGGTGGGTTTGGCGGGGGCGGAATCGGTGGTGGCGGAATCGGTGGTGGCGGAATCGGTGGTGGCGGGCGCGGCTTGGGTGGCTTGCTTGGAATAGCTGGTCTCGCAATCGGTGTTGCAGCTTTAGCGGGCAACGACGATGGATTCAACCCGGGTGACGCTAGCCGACTGCAATAAGTCACCAAATGTAAAAATTTATCAATGAAGCCCAGGTAGTTGCCTGGGCTTTTTTTCATTTACCGTTGCGAAATGCCAAACCGTCTGCTCCAAAACTCGAATTGGGTTATAATCATGCGAATCGAAAGATTCGTGACTTCGAACGGCCTATACTTCAAGTCCCAGGGTGGGGATTAAATCGACTGAATTCATGACAAACCCAGAACAACCTAAAGTCAAACTACGCAATTCAACTAGCATCGAAATGGAAGGGGGAACTGCGCGCAGAATCCCCAAAGATCAACAAGAGTATTCATTGGCGATGGCCAAAGCCGCAGTTAAAGCGGCGGCTGAGAATCGGGGCCAGCATATTGTTGTTCTGGATTTGACTGACCATACGTCGTTGTTCGATTACTTCATCATCGCTTCAGGATCTAGTCGTCGCCAACTGGGAGCGATGAGCACCGAAATTGATCGTGTACTGAAGACCGAATTTGGTGAACGGCGACTGAGCATTTCAGGTTTCGAAGAGAGTCGCTGGATTGTGCTGGATTTTGGTAGCATCGTCGTCCATTTGTTCGATGAGGACACACGACAATTCTATGACTTAGAGTCGTTGTGGGGTGATGGCAAACCCGTCGACATTAGTGAAATCGTAGCCCAAGCTTCTGCCCAAATGGCGAGAATCTCTGAGTAAGTCGCTGGTCGACTTACGCCTGTCAATTAAGACAGATTTCGCCTCTCGTTAGCCTTATGATTCGCAGGCGAACCCCAGACGAAATGACAAGAATGGTAACGGCCGGTTGATGGCATTGCCCACTTCTATTGCTCAACGGCCTCTCGTTGGGATAACATGCATAGCTCGAATACGAATGCTTCGGCCATTTGTTTCGCCAATGGCCAACGGAGCCCCAGATAAATTAGAATTTAGGAATGAAAAACAATGCAGATTCTCTCGCTTATACGTAGTCGTTTTGAGCAAGCCATGGATGGATGGGTCGAAAACGCTCGAGAATTTGCCCAAAGAGTATCCGTTGCACGCGATCCGCAATTTGGTGACTACCAGGCTAATATTGCTATGCCACTCCAGAAAGTGCTTGGCATGAAGCCGCAAGAAATCGCGTTGCAGTTGTGCCAAAAACTGAAAGTGGATGATCTATGCCATCCACCACAAATCGCAGGACCAGGCTTTATCAATCTCAAACTTCA